>OY744530.1:45236583-45261583 GCA_963556195.1 Sepiola atlantica | reverse complement strand
TACCTCACGATCCATTAAATATAATTAAATTGAATATACCTCATCTTACTTCTCGTTCTACCGCGGTTCTTAGCGTTCTTTTTTTTAAGTTTCGTATTTTATAGTATTAGCGAGTCGAATAATATAGTCATAACTAGCCGAAGTGACACGCTGTAGTAGACTATGCAAATCAAGAATTGGTCTCTACAGCCACACAAGAAGATGCATACAAGAAACATCCCAATAAAACGCTGATGCGTAGTCGTTGCGACTGACGGATGTCAACAGAACAACACAGATTTATATTTTAAAATTATACAGACATGTAAAGACGCGACACTGACATGACGATCTTCTGCAGTTATTAAAAACTAAGATTTCTTAAGGTGCAAAGTCTGTCTTTTCATTTACTTGTTTACATTGAAAAAGAAAGAAAAAAGATGAAGAAAAAGGAAAAGAAAGATTTTTTCTCTTTCTTTTTCTTCTTCTTCTACAGCAAAACTTACGAGTCAAAACTGAAAGGTTACATAATCAAATTTAAAAAGTAAGATTGAAGTAAACCGTTTTTATGTATTCAGGTTAAACGGTATTAGCCACTCGAATAATATTGTCATAACTAAAACATTTACACTACCAATAAAAAATTACAATAAATATATAAAAATAAGTTAAGATTATTTTTTAAGTCAAATCATCGTACGGATTTCATATCGTATATATTTTCTTTATGTTTCTTGATTTATTTTAGACAATTGAACTATTTTAGATTCATGCGGAGAGGTAAAACATACGCTAAACGTATAATCCGTTTAATTAGGTTAAAACATAGTTTTATTTTATAAGTGGCTGTATGCATAAAGGTTTTAATTCAAATACAGAATGCTATATTTCAAGTTTTAAATCTCACGTAAGACAATTGTTTTTCTTTTTTTATAGGGTTCCATCCGATACAACTAATATATATGCACCTGAATAATGTATTTCTTAACGATTTAAAATATGAAAAAACTATTTTATGTAAAAGTGCAAAAGAGAAAGATTTGAGAAATCAAGATCTGACGCATCTTCAGCTACTATAAAAAGTGGAAGTTTCAAGAAAATCCTTTCCAGTTACAAAAATCTGAACGATCATGCTAGCAAAACAGGTATTTCAATATCCTCCAAGATTAATATAATCACGTTTGAAGCACTCGGAAAGTACCAGTCAAGCTCACTATCTCAAAGTGTTGTGGCCACCCTCAACTTCACAAGTCTACAAACATATAAAACATAATATAACACATTTTTCCCTGATATCTTTTAAAGTAACTCAAACGTTCTAGATATTTATAAACTTCTTCTGTGAAAATATATTATATGAAAGTAATTAAGAGCGTAATATATATTTGTATTGCAAAATATCAGACAAACATCGGTACCGTCAGTTTCAAACCTAACAAAGAGGACCTATAAACACATCTTTATCGGACTCTCTTCAGACTTTGAAGAATTATTCCCCTTTCACCATATGATTAAACATGACTGAGTTGTTGTTTACTTACCACGACGGTATATTTTGAAAACTGCATTTGTCGGCTTTGTAAAGCTATATAGATTTCCATTTGTGTTCCCCTCACTTGTTCCCATGTGGCAGTGGATGTCTTTGTTTACTTTAAATCTTACTTTTTAATCTTGCCAACATTTTAAATCTAGATTTTGAATTAGTATTTATGAATTTAATTTTTTTGTCATTTCTATAGTATAGACATATGTTTTAAGATATCAAAAGAAAAACATAGTTTTTGCTCGCTAATGACTAAAATACTGGCAGAATGTTCAGGTAGAAATACAGAATTACTAAAAATTATGAAAATTAAAGTTAAGTGGAGCATCGAAATATCGTCAGAGAATCACAGTACGCGTGAATCCCAATTTTCCAGGAAGACATATATCAACAGAGGTTGAAGAGAGTCTGATAAAGCGACCTCAATAGGTCCCCATTGTTAGGAGTTGGATTTGAAACCAACGGTACCGATTTTGTTCTAATCTTCTGTAATATAAACATGATATATACTAACAAATATATGCTCCCTCCGGTCGCATAGTTTTGCTAGGCTGCCGCATCAGAAATGAAGGCTCACGCGTAAGCCAATGGAGCCCCAGTCATATTTCTGTGGTGGTTAGACATTGATTTTCTGTGTTTAAAGTTGAAAATAAAGAAAAAAAAATTCGATCCTACCCCGATTTTTGTTGTACCCTCGCCCATAAATAGAAAGACTTGTAGTTTAAAAAGAAAGAAAAACATTCGTTTGTACCCCCCTCAATTTTTTTATATTACCAGTCATAGAAATATTTTTTAGTTAAGAAAAAAAAAAAATTTTTTGGACCGCCTTCCCCCAATTTTTTTATCCTCCCCCTATACATGTAAATATTTTTAATTAAAAAGGAAAAAAAAAACCTAACCCTAACTGTAACGATGGGGTCAAAGTTAGCGTGGGTCCTAAAATGAAAAAGCACCAAAAAATCAAATACAGTGAACACAGTGTGTGTGTGCGGGTGTGTGTGTGTGTGGGGGGGTGTTTGTTTAATGACCTTTTTTTTAATTAAACAATTTGATTCTACAATCAGTTGTATAGTTTTCCAGTACAATGTGTTAGTTTATTTTGTTGACATTAAAGAAAAAAAAATCACATCTTTTTTTTTAATAAATAAAACATGAAATCATAAATTCTGTTGAGGTCGTGTAAAAATGATAATATTGGATATGAAAGTATTAAGAAATCAAATACAGTAAACACGAAAAGTTTTTTAATTTTCGGAAAGAAAAAGTTTACCTGAACTGTGTGTGTGTGTGTGCGTGTGCGTGTGCGTGTGTGCGTGCGCGCACGCGCGTTTTTATATAGTAATTTTTAAATCAATTATTATTTTAATTAAACAATTTGATTTAATAAATTTGTGTTTTAAAACATAATGGCTAAGAATAAACAAACTTAGGACGGTTTTAAAAATGGAAAACTGAGCACGGTGTTTGCGAGCGTTGTTGTTTACATATTTAACGTCCCACATTAACGTCGGCTGCTTAATCAGATCGCCATATTTAATTACCGGAGGGAGGGATGACACCACTTATTAAACAGCTAATCGGCTGCTTAATCAGATCGCCATATTTAATTACCAAAGGGAGGGAGGACACCACTTATTAAACAGCTAATGACTTTGCAATTTTAACAGTACTCGCGTTGAAATGGTTTAGAAAACAAGCCGGTTATGATGAAAATGGCTTTAATTAATTGTATGAATAATGTTTATTAATATAACCTTATCGGAAAATATTGTAAATACATATGTAAATTGGATAATAGCAGTTATAAGTGTATATTTGTTAATATGAATTTAATTGAAGGTTTAAAGGAATGACTTATGTTAATGGCAAGACTCATCTGGTGTCTGAACGACTTTTGATGACAGTATATAAAGAATTTCAAAAAGATTACTTTCAGTAAGATAGTCATACTGGAGTTTCGGCTTCAGACAGACAGACAGACAGATACATTAACTCCATTATTAATATATATATATATATATATATATATATATATATATATATATATTAACGTATCAAAATATATTTATGGTAAGTAAGCTACACAGATGCTCCCGCGTTTCATCCCCGGGGGAATCTTCAGGCTAAAATGCATGGAGTTATTTTTGCCGAGCGTTTTTATATACACGGCTAGCTAGTTAATCAATCAGATTCTATGTTGTTCTCTGAGCCAAACGTTGGGCTTCCCACGGACAAATTTGTGGTTAGTGTTACTTTTTATATCATGTTCTATTGTTCTGTTTATTTATAGATTGCCCTATATCCTGTTACTTTGTTGTGTCAATATAATGGGTGGATTTATTTTAACACTTTGTTCCTTGTATTTCTATTTTAGGTTTTAATTTTTAAATTGTTAGGTTTGTGTTTACTTTGGGTTTTTGTATTTATTTGTTTATTTCTTTATTTATTTATGTATCGTTAGTCTAAGATAAATTTATTTCTGTGTAGGTAGCTGTTTGCTATCTTACTTCTACAGTTTAATAGATTTCGTTTTTTTTTACTTTAAAGCCCCCCGAAATATATTAAATCTATTAAACTGTAGAGTTCCTGACCTGGTATCACATCTTACCTTGTGAGAGGAAGATAAATAGCAGCAAACAGCTGCCTACACAGAACTAAATTTACCTTAGGCTAACGATTAAAGTAATTAGAGTGTTTCTATTCGTCGTTTTTTATTTATCGGTTTCTTACTATTAAACACTTAAGTAAAAATAAAATTACTATACATGCCGTGTCTTTTATAAACAAAGTAGAACACATTATATTAAAATATAAGTACATGTTTAACAATATTATCTATGTCTATGAATTGTAATATTCGTGTATAAATTACACTTTATTAGTTATCTCTAAAGTCAAAAATAGTTAATCATTATTCCTCATTGCAAACATTTTCCTTTTATTAATCGCATTCGTAATAGATTCTAAATATTATAGCTTCAACTTTACAGCTTGCTATATATCTAAGTTCATATATGTTAAATCACGTCGGTCAATGTCAAGTCACGATTTGCTTTGAACAGAACTTCTTCTCGATTGATACCTATTAAACTATGCTGACGCAAATAATACATCATCTGATAATACATATGCTAACATAGATAAAACTCTAATGCAACGAAATAAAATGTGCATATATGTTAAGTATCGCCTCTGATACATATTACAAAATAGATCTTTAAATTCAGGAAGAACAGATTAAAGTGTATAATAACTTGCAATTCAATCTATTCCCGGGAACGAAAGAGCGCAGCATAGAAGATACATTACACGCTATGAAAAAATGCATCATATTGTAATACATCAATTTCAGGATTTATCAAAATAAACATAGACAAACAGTAACAATGAAATATAGAGAGAGGGGGAAAATGAAAGATTAAGAGAAACGGATGGAGAAAAGAAAGAGATAGATTACATTTGAAATGAGATAAATTTGAAAAGAATCGATTAGTTCTTTTACTAGCGTTCATGAGTCGAGCATTATTGTATATTTTTGAACAGTTAAATTGTTAAGTTCGTTTTTCAACACTTCATTAGGTTTGATTTCATGAAAAATATTATTTACATTTTTTAGATTGTTTTCATCTGTCGTTTACTTATTTATATGCTAACGACGAGGTTGTACTATAATTCCTTGTTCATGTTCATGTATTTCTGTCTTTGAGATATTTATTTTATTTGATAAGATACGCACACATTTGCAAAATAGATATTTCCGAAAATGTATGTAGATATACGCAGTATTTTTGTATTGTATATTTAGAATCGAATATTATCTTAGAGAAAGAAGAAAAGAACTAAACATAAATCATAGTCAAACTCCGTTTTGAATACATTTACACACATATATATGTTGACCACAAAACTACTCATGTACACAACAGAAAACTATTTTGCATTATTTTTCATAAAATCATTCACTATATCATATAATATATATATATATATATATATATATATATATATATATATAGGTGTACATGGCTCTATATATATACATATATATAAGTGTTTATATATATGTATATGTATATGTATATGTATATGTATATATATATAAGCATATGTATATATATATATTTATATAGATGTCAATGTGTATATATATATATATATTTATTTATATAGATGTCAATGCATATATATATTTATATAGATGTCAATGTATATATATATATATATATAGATGTCAATGTATATATATATTTTTATATATGTCAATGTATATATATATTTATATATATGTCAATGTATAAATATATATATATATATATATATATATATATATATAAGTGTGTATATATATGTATATGCATCTTGTGGCAATGATAAAGTGTAGTATCTGTTCCTATGGATACTGCACGCTGTTCTTAGCAGTTTTAGGAGGTCCACCCTCCCAGGCATTGCCTCCCCTATTTGCGGAGGAGTAAGTTCATTGCTTACTGTCTGAGGCGCCACTACCGGGGAATGCCGACGGGGCTGCCAATGCAATTTTTAAATGGCCATAGTGCTCACCTTTCGAGTGTTGGCTTATCTCATGCCACTTTCCCGACCTTGTGTGACATCTTACCTTGTCGGAGGTTGATAAATAACATATATATGTATATATATATATATATATATATATATATATATATATATATATATATATATATAAATATAGATATATATAAAAATTAGAAGGATATCCTTCCCATAACATGTAAAATATATTGCCCAAGCAGAACAATTTTAATTTTGTTTAAATATATACAATACTATAATCAATCTTATATGTAGACTCCTTATTCGGATTTTTATACATATCTATTACAAGATTTGGATTCTGGAAAATGTCTAAAATGTAAAGCTTAAATTTAAGTGGTCTTTACACTAAACTGGAATCTAGAAAATCTTTCTAAATTGATGCATAACAATTATGAATCAAATGCAGTTTACATCCAAAATATTTTGATTTTCGAATGAAAGTTGTACTAATAATATTCTTTCTCAAACATAATTAAGTAATTAAAGTAAAATTATCGAATATGTTATTAATGTCTCATACCTATTATTAACATTTCACAAATATCAGAAGAATCTGAATGTTAACAATAAATTACACCCCTTTTGTCAAATGAATAAATTATTTTAAACAATGCCCCTATTGCGACCATGTAGGTATAGTATCCATGTTTTAAATTAAAAAATAGTCGGTAAATACGTTGTGAAGTGCATCTTGTACATGCAACTATATAAGCATAAGCACATACCTTAATATATATATATATATATATATATATATATATATATATATATATATATATATATTTCTTGATTCTTGGAGGAGTACAACATTTTATTATCGTAAGCATGAAGGAAAGACGAATTATATCGTTTATGATTAAAAGTTAATTAAAAAAATGGCAGTTGATCCAGCCTTTGTTAACGGAGGGCGAAACCAGTTCTCTGGCATTTTTTTGCTTGATTAACTTTTAATCATGGAGGATTGAATTCGTCTTCTCTTCATGCTTGCGATAATATATATATATATATATATATATATATATATATATATATATATATATATATATATATATGGTATACAGGGTGACTAAAAAAACGGGCCCCAAATCTAATTAGGCCCTGTTTCTTAGTGTTTCGTCCGAATGAAATAAATTTTGGGGCATAACTAGTTTATAATATTCACAATATCATATAAAAACATTAGGGTTCTTGGCTTTTTTTTCTCAGTTCTACAGCATGTGTTCTAGATGGACTCCTTTTAGCTCCGTGCATTTCTTGAGGCGCAGAACGAAATTGTCCATGACGTTCTTACAGACTGAATTGGGAATGGCTCTCATCTCCTCCCTCAGTTCTTCCTTGAGTTCCGTAATGGTTCTGTGTTTCCCTGCGTACATTCTGTCCTTAAGATAGCCCCAACGGAAATAATCTGGGGCGGCTTAGGTCCGGGCTATGGGGTGGTCACTCAAAATTAGTCTTGAGACTTATCACTTGGCCTCCGAAGTTCTCTTTCAGCCAATCTCGGGACAAGTTTGAGGTGTGAGAACTTGCTCCGTCTTGCTGGAACCAGAACCTGCTCATGAGCGACGGGTAGAGGGTATGGAGCTCACTCATGAAGGTTTTGAGGACCTCCACATACCGCTCCTTGGTGACTGTCACTGCTGCGCCAGATTCTTCGATGAAGATTGGTCCAATGATGCCTCTGACCGAGATTGCAGCCAACACCGTGCAATTAGGAGAGTGCAGGGGCTTGGTGGCTTCTTCATTGGGTCTGGAGGACCCCCAGAAGACATTTTTCTTGGAGTTCGCCTTTCCGTCAAGATGAAAGTGGGCTTCATCTGAGGTCTAAAGGAGGTTAAGGAAACCTGGTGTCTCCTCGATCTTATCGAGAATCCTGATTGCCATAGCGCTCCT
Organism: Sepiola atlantica; assembly: GCA_963556195.1. Lineage (NCBI taxonomy): Eukaryota > Metazoa > Mollusca > Cephalopoda > Sepiida > Sepiolidae > Sepiola > Sepiola atlantica. Next base: position 45,253,602 of record OY744530.1, on the reverse strand, counting down.
CTGCTTCTTGTCTGAGGCTGTAAGAGTCTGCAGCGTCTGCATTCTGTATGGGTAAGCCCTTATATCGTTCACCAGAACTCTCCTGCAACTCTCACGGAAGATACCGATGGACTGACTTCACTTACACACAGAGCGTTTCGGACTCTCCTAGAGATACTCTCTCACACTTTCCACCACCTCGGCTGTCCGCTTCTTGGGACGTGCCGAGTGGCTTGGACGGTTCTCACTGGCAGCGTTGAGGTTCTCCACGGTCCCATAATTCTCGAAGTGGTCCAGCCAGTTCTGAATTCTGCTTTTAGGTGGAGCCTTTTCACATCCGAATTGATGCATGAAACTGTCCTGGGTGTTCTTATAGTAAAATTTAATACAGTGTATTATTTGTCCCAGCTTCCACTGAGGTCTTGGTGTAATCACGGTTGTTGATTTTTGTATGTCCTGTAAAATAAGGGCAATCGGTGAATAAATAAAGGAGACATCACATAAAGTGTACGCGGGGCCCGTTTTATTTTGAGTCACCCTGTATATATATCATGTTCAGTATGTGTGTACGTGTATATATTCCTATGCACAATATTAACACTAAAATTAATGGCACGGATGTAATGAATAATGGAATGTATATTCTATGCGCCACGATCAAGGGGATGTACTCTAACACAATGTGTACAAGTTTATATATTTATATACCGGGTTACCCCCTCATTATTGATGCACACTGATAATCGTTACAACATTCAATTTACTGATTTACTCTTGCAAACAACATCGATAGAAGAGGTAGAATAAACATTTAAAACTACTGACAGTAAAGTGAACAACACCATTTAAAATAATCTTTTAATATAAATGTATTTATTTAATATTGATGTAAAAGGTTATTGGGGTAATTTCAAATAGTTCAAAAATGTACATTGACTTAAATCCGAACCCGGGTATAGGTTCGGGTTAATTCATTAATATAGGTAGAGGAAATGTTGCCAGACAATTGTAGATACATATCATGATATGAACGGTGTATTAAGCGTGACCGGTTAGTGTTAGAATTTATAAACATTCTTAAATTATCCCAACTCATTTTTACGTTCATCAATAGTTAAATCTCTACGTTTTTTTAAACTTTACTGTCTGTATTTTTAAATGTGTATACTTACTCTTCTGTGAATATCGTATGCAAGTAAAGCTTAGTAAATGAAACGAGCTATTACAATTAAAAGGGTGCATACATGTTTGAGACACCCTGTATATCGAGGTCTCACTGATAAACTAATGAGAAAAATTGTCATGTAATATAGAAAATAAATTCTGAGGTAAACGAAGACTAACTGTGTTACATTGTTTTGTAAACGATACAATTTACAGAAATCTATTAATATGAGCTAGTAACCATCAATGTAATGATGGAAAAGAGCTGCTGTGCATTCAATTCTTAGTTGTATTATATATTTGAAATAATCTAATTATATGTATGTGCGGGAATTACTCCTAAACAAAATCTAGCATTATAATTTAATCGGAGACGTATTCTATAAAACGATGATAGTATAGATGTAGAGAAAATACAATTTGAAAAATTGTAAATGCATGAGATCATATATAAAAACAATGCATATCAGTAAGAAGCCAGAAAAATCAAAATCAAGAGAAACACAGTACACAAACGAACGATGTGTATGAGTTTATTTGTGTTGATAGCTGTTGTCATCTTGAATGTTATTCTCACTACGTTTTGTACGATGTGATTTCAGACTTTCTTTAGGTGTGTCTTGTCGAACTCGGGAGTCTTTATATCTAACTCAGCAATACGTAGATACTTTTTAATAGATAATATTTTGAATAAATATTCAATCTACTGCGGTAGATTATTCTTGTCCCTGGTCATGTGCGGACACATAAAAAGTGTTGAATAATAATCAGTTCTAAGTGAAAGTCTTCTGAAGGTTGAAAGTTCGATCCCCAGTGGGCGGGCTGCTAAGAACCTAATAAAATGACTAACTACCCGCACTTTTCTTACGAAACGAGATCTATCTACCGCCGTAGTTTTAGTAAAGTATCAATTCGAAATTCCGTACAGATTACAGAGTCCGATATATTGACTCCCCAGTTCAACAAGATGCACCGAAGAAGTCTGATGTTACATAAGCCGAAACCTTGTAAGAATAACACCCCAGATTATCGTACTGGTTCAAATAATCTAAACAATCTTAATTATCAAGAATTGTCTCAAAATTTCTAAAAATAAAAAGGAAAGAATAAAGCTTAAAATATTATAATTATAATATTATATAAATGCTCTAAGGCATTTTGTGTTAGTACATACGTCATCAACTTTCGCACACTTTAAAAAAAAAGATCGTCCAATATTTATTCGTTATTAATCAGATGTCATGAACTTATATAACTCCGATTTTAACGAATTTAAAATAAATTGTTTAAAAATAAAACTATATCGTCCTGTCAACAAAAAGAGGACACATTTTATGAATGCACTTTAAAAAGTGACATTCTTTTGATTGGATTTGAAAAATATTTAGCTCATAATTATTGGTACGTAAAGAAAACTAAATATTTATTGTATTAGAAAAATATAAAATTCATACAATTTGAAACAAATAAAGTAAGAAAAATATATTCGTATGATTTATTAACAAAACAATAACTGACAATTGTATATATTGAAGAAGAAATAGTCATTTTTTATAGTAGTGACTCTGGGAGAACTTTATTCTTGCAAAAGAAATTTATTTGAACTGTAAATTATACAGTTTAGTGTGTAAATACTGCAATATTTCTACCGCGTACCGCTAGTAAACATATTATGCCACTGTAGGTGAAGAGTTTATAATACTGAGCTACTATTTAGAAGTCTTTTGATAAACTTACGCAGTAAAAGGTTAGTCTGTACTGTCTTAAATAAAACCACGTCAGTATAAATCATTATGAAACATCGCACATGTTCACTAAGAGACTACTTTTATCCAAATTCGCTTTTCACTACACATTTCATTGTTTACTCTAGCGAATCCTCGCTTGCTATCATTCAACAATTTTATTTTCTAACGTAATGAGCAGACAGGACATTAATTACGATTTGAAAACTATTTCTTCACAATAATGAATATGTAGAAACACATACACACAAATTGTTCAGTACTAAAATGCCTATCTTTATTGGTATATGTAATTAATCGATTTAAATATGACACATTGCATGACTTTTATTGTTTGGTGAGTTAGGCTGTGATTACTACCAGCTATTCTTTATATCGTAATTTGAGCTTTCTGTTGAAATTCATTGTCCACAAGAACATTTACTCAGCGTTGCTTAACCAAAAGGCGAAACATCATAATATGAAACTATATGTATAGCAATGAACACGCTTTTTGATGTGCCTATTCTGACTTAACTGTTTACAACATAAATGGAAAGCAACAATATATAATTATTGTGGCTGTCTATTTTAAAATCCTAGGCGCAGGTTTATTAAGTTTACAAAACTAAAGTGTTTTGGAAAATTATAATTCTTCTCTAGCAATATTTCACGTTTACCACTATATAAGATGCGAAATAAGAATCATAGAAACACATACATATTACATTAAATTGGTATTCATCACATATTTATTATGAACTAGCAGAGTTACAGTTTTTTTTAAATATGGCACGCTAAATCTATATTGGCACGGTACATTATTTATTAAATAATTCTGACTACTTCTCTATATTTATATCCTATTGGCAAATCATTCACTATAATAAAAGAAATAAAAACACAGAAAAAAGGTAACAGAAGAAACGAACCTGAAAACGAACCATCAGCACTGACTGACTTTTTCATCTAATTCCAATGTTGGCTTTGGAAAAAATACCACTAAAAAGAAACAAAGTAATGATTCTAGCAGCCCATATACTAATATTGAATCTGGTGACCTCAAAATAATGAATATTAGAATAGTTTTTCCATTGAAAGTTATGCGGAATCTAGTGAGTAATGTATTTCAGTAAATCCTTGGTGCCCTGCGATTTAACCTGGCACACACATACACCCACACACACACACATATATACATGTATATATATATATATATATACATGTATATATATATGCACATATATATATGTATATATATATACATATATATGTATATATATACACACATATGTATATATATATATATATATACACACATATATATATACACACATATGTATATATATATATATATATATATATATATATATATATATATATATTATACAGTTTTCATTTATATAATAGATGACAGAAAAACCCATATTTATCAGCAGCGAAGTTAATAGTGACACACATTAGCTCCAAGCACTTACTTATTAAAAGGAGTATAAGCTTGCAAAGACCAGCTATGATTAGTTAACAGGCAATTAAATACTTTTAGTACTCCTGATACTGTGGTTACTTCCAACATGAAGTAAGTAACTGCTTGTCTATTTATCGACTATATTAATCAGTGTTATTTCTCATTTTGGTTATATCAGCAGTAGATATCAATAAACCCTCCAGAAAGTCGCTCGTCATAATTTTTATCAGGACTCGCAATATTGTATCACTTCCGTGACATGACCTCCGGTTAGCTACGTCACTACTCGTTTCTAAACCACATAACTTTTATTTGCGTGTCTGCTTCCGCGTACATACTAGCTTATTACGCTATACCACTATATATATATATATATATATATATATATATATATATATATATATAATATTTATAATTAAATATTAAATTATTAATATCTACAAACGCAAGCATTTCAAGCTTATCTCTCATCAGTGCTGGAAAGTTACAATTTTAGACGCGAACCAGGTTCACAGACTCAGCTGTCACCATACAAACTCGGGCAACAGAAACTTTCACGTAATTAAGGAAAATTAAGATGTATATGTGCCTAGAAGCTGGCACATATAGAAGACTTGTCGAGACGTTCGAGGAACGTATTCGTAACTTTGCATAAGAGCTTTTTGACACTCTATTTTTAACATCCCCGAATGTGCTCATTGTTAAATGTATGCTATTTAATCATAGTCTAACAAAAAACAAAATTGAGTATTTTGAAAATAATTTTTAACTCACAAATATCTTATTCTGACGATTTATAATATACTTGCATACATTAATAGTGGGATGTTTTCTGAATTCAAATTGTTATTATGTGTTAACGTGCGATGAATATAAATTACTACATGACTTCAATTAAAAATGAAAAACACAACATTTCTATGGATTAGATATTATGTAAGGTTACATAACTTGAACTAAAGTTACATCCTTAAGGCTAATCTTTAATATCAAGAATACATTGAAAGATTGTAAAAATTGAATTAAGCGTAGTTATATCAACTGAGATCTTAACTGGCAATTGAATAATTGCAAGGAAAACAGATTCCTGATATTATTAGTTCATTTAAACCAACGTGGTCAATCAAACGCTTAAGTATCTTGGTAATTATTACGGTATTATATAAGTGTTGTGGACCCGTTTAGGGGTACCAACAATGAAATAAAAGAACAACAGGTTTATAGATAATAATAATGAATTGTATTGAACAGAAAAATTATACACAAGTCAGTGTTGGCAGTGCTAGTGCCTTAATTTGCCTCCCAATGTTCTCCCCGCAAAAGCCGGCATTTATGGTAGCCGGTTGCTACATTTAGTTATTATTAAAGGGTGGGTTGGTTCACCCACACCACCCCCTTCCGAAACTCATTCCCCCGAAATCTCAAGGTATATCTTTTTCCTAGGATTCACCTTGAAACTCCCGGTTAATTTACGTTGTCTTGATTAACGTCTCTGTTCCGGAGGCGTTGTTGGTGTTAGCAGCTCAAATGCGTCGGATAGATCTTCCATGATGGTCTCACTCTATTCCGATGGGTTTTCCCCTGGGTCATCAGCCATGCAACGACGCATTTGGTTAATGTGTTTTTTACAGGTGCCTTTTGGACCCTCTACAATGTACACCATCAACCTCAATATTCTTTGTACCTTTCCCACTTCCCACACGGTTTTGTTTTCATGGTGTTCCTGGTAGAACGCCTCTCCATCCTCGTAACACTTCTTTGGTGCTGTAATGTTGGTCGGTTTCAACAATTTTGGAAAAAGTTTGTCGAATACCGACTTTATTTTTCTTCCAAACATTACTTCCGCCGGTGGTACCTGGGCTGGTGTGTTCTCGTTGGGTGTAATTCTATACACTTTAAAGAACTGCTGAAGTGCATTTTCTCTCGGCGTGCCCGTCGATTTTTTCAACGCTCTCTTCAAGGTATCACCAAATTTTTTTCTGCCTGTCCGTTTGACCTTGTATGGTAAGTCAGAGTGGTGATATGTTTAATTTGAAAGTCTTCACAAAATTCTTTGAACTCTCGTGAAGTAAATTGTGTACCGTTGTCCGATAAAACAATGTCCACCACTTTGAATCGGGCAAACAGTTCATGCAACGCGCATATCGTGACCTCCGTTGTTGGTTTTTTACATCTAACAACATCTGGCCTTCACCTTCGTCTCTATGTCCCTGTCGATGTTTTTCCACTACACATAACATCTCATTAGGCTCTTCATGTGTGATGCTCCTGGATGCCCCTTATGGAAATCCTTCAGGATTTGTTTTTAGTGTAGCTGTGATTACTACTCGCTCCCGGTATAATAATGTGTCGCAACAGACTGAAAAAGCTTCTGCCGTTTGCTCATCGTCTGTTTGTAATTTATTTTTAATTTCGATAATAAAATTATCTTCGCTTGCCTCTTTTTGTATATCGCCAAGTGTGACTGGCAGCTCTTTTATTGTGTTACACAGTACTTTACTATAGTCATATTCAGACTGAAGGGATGCTATAACTGTATCCTCGAGCGGTTCCGTGTACTTTGGGATTAGCCACGATAAACCATCTGCGTGTCCTCGTCTTTTTGACGGTAAAAATTCCATCTCAAAGTCATAATTTAACAGAGTTATACCCCATCTCTGTAGGCGGTTTGCTGTGTAGGTTGGCAAGCCTTTTTTTGATCAGAAAGATGGTGAAAGTGGCTTATTGTCTGTGTGTAGGATAAAATGACGGCCGTGTAGATACCTGTGAAAGTTGGTCATTGCGGACACAATACCCAACGCTTCTGTTTCAATCTGAGAGTAATTTTTCTCTGCAGGAAATAAAGTTCTTGAAGCGTGCGCGACGGGTTTCATCGAGCCATCCGGCATTTTATGCAAAATACACGCCCCAATGTCGTAGGAGCTGTCGTCACTTGGAACAATAGTTTTTAGCTCTGGATTAAAATGAGTAAGAAATTATTCTTCGTTTTTAGGTTGCCAAATGCAGATTGACAGTCGCCGGACCATTCCCATTTACTATCTTTCTTAAGTAACTCATTTAAGGGCGGTCGCAATTTGTGCATACTGGGAATGAATTTTTCGAAATAGTTTGCGAGACCCAGGAAGCTTTGTAGTTGGGTAACATTGTTCGGTTCGGGCATATTCTTGATGTCTATAGATCTTTCTGGGTCGGGACGTCTTCCATTCTTATCAATGACATGTCCCAAGTATTTGATCTCTTGTAGAAAGAATTCACACTTTGACTCCTTGAGTGTAAAACCAAAATCGTTTATCCTTTCGAATACTTTGTTTACGTGCTCACGGTGCTCCCCGACGTTCGTACTTTTCATTAAGATATCGTCAAGGTAGCTGATCGAAAAATCGAGGCCGCTCAACATCGTGTCGATTACCTGCTGAATAATCGACGGGGCCACTTTAATTCCAAAAGAGAGACGATTGAACTTTAGTAGTCCCCTGTGTATCGAAATACAGAGAACTTAGAGCTATCTTCCTCTACAGGTATTTGATGATAGGCTTCACTCAAGTCAATTTTTGAGTACAGTTTTCCACCGTTTAATTTTGTGAAAACTTCTTCTGGTGTCGGCAGAGGATAGTGATAATCTTTCAGCTCATCGTTCAAACCGGTCCAGAAATCGGCACACACTCTGATCTCTCCAGATTCTTTCTTCGCGTAGACGGTGGGATCGCCCAGTAGTCAACTGGTGTTAAAATACCTTTCTCCACAAACCTGTCAATTTTTGCATTCATTTTTTCAAGAGAGGCAAATGGTACACTTCGTTTTCTCTTAAAAACGGGATTCTTATTTTCAATTAGTTCAAAACTCGCCTTCATTTTAGTACAGCGTCCTAATTCATTAGAAAACACCTTGAGGAATGACTCTTTCAAATCCTTCTTCAATTTTTCTACTTCAGCAGAAACGTTCTCTATTCGTTGACAATAGGCACATATCGGCAGATCCCAGAGCTGGAAGTGCTGAATCCAATCTGAACCGAAAAAATTTCCTGTATCTTTCATTACGAACATGCTTCATTTTAATGTCTAATTTTTTAGTGTCACTTTTGAAAAACTTCCCCATCAAAGTTTATTTTCTCTCCGGTTACCGATCGAGCCACTTTATCTGTGCGTAGCATAGTCGGTCTGCCGATCTTTTTACAGGTATTAATATGTATAAGTGATAGGTCAGACCATGAATCAAGCTGTAGTTTAACATCTTGATTGTTTATTTTTACCGTAACATACTTTCGTATGTTTAGGTTTCCACCATTAATTCTCGTTGTTTTTATGTAACTGTTTTTTCTAGTGTTACTTTTGCAATGTGAGGCTTTGTGTCCCATTTCATTGCATTTGTCAATTTTTTTTAGTTTAAAAGGACACTTCTGGTACAAATGTAGGTCCCCGCAACCCCAACAAGGTACCAACAATGAAATAAAAGAACAACAGGTTTAGAGATAATAATAATGATTTGTATTGAACAGAGAAATTATACACAAGTCAGTGTTGGCAGTGCTAGTGCCTAGATGTGCCCTAATATTGATTTGCGTAAACTTGTACACGAAATGTGGTACAAGGCCAGAAAAGAGGGTGCGGAAAGGATCGGTCATCTCTAACTTAAAAAACTCAACTTAGCTAGTTTCAATCATGACCATCATTTACCATAATACCGCATTCATACTACACATCCATCGCTACTCACCATAAGAATTGATACCATGAAATCCTACTTAAAACTTATATAAGAAATATGCAACGGGGGGTATATTAAAAATTAAAAATATGATATATACAATGTAAAAGAAATAAAGATTAGTAAAAGCCCCCCCCCCGTTATTGAAATGTGGCAGAGATGCCGATTTGCCGGTCGAAATCGAAAACTCGAAAAAAGGTGGTTGATGCAGGCCCCAACGTTTTATTCTGACCACCTCTTTCAAAAATATCGAAGGGTGACATGCATCTCCGGCAAATCTGGCACTCAGTCACCTAATTGGAGAGGGAAGGGGAGAAGGGCAGAAAATAAAAAGGGGAGTGGGGTGAGGACAAAAAAGGGGGCATGTAATGGAATCAATCATACACTAGCTAAATTACTGAAGTAAAACATCAACAAAAAATTAAACTGAAACTCACTTAAAATAAGTCTAAATCTAACTAAAATTAAAGCATAGTTCGTTTCCTGAACCCAATATTATCTGCCTAAGGCACGTCCAGATACCACTCTAATCTAGCGCCAGCCACTCTACACAGTCGTGCTCCAGTCACCCATCTTTCACCAAAATCTGCCGAAGAGAGTTTAACCCTCTCGGCCCTAATGCGAGCTTCAGGTAATATTTGAAAATCGCAATAAGGTCGAGAGAAGTGAAGGTCTCAGCTCCGTAGACTGTCTTGCACCTAGTCTTCCAAATCGTAACTCTCATACTCGCTAGTAAGCTCAAAAACATAAACCGTTTTTGCCTATCGGTTGTCGGAGCCTATTTGATGCATACATTAATGGGTTCCAGGTCAAAAGACGATACGTTAAGAATACGAACCATGTAGCCTGCAACAAGCTTAATCATCGGCACGACGATGCGGCAAAAAACGAAGACGTGACTTATGGTCTCGTCCTCATCGCCGCATCTGACACAAGTCTGAGAATTACTCAAGCGTGCTGAATGAAGCCTCTTGCCTACCCAGAGTGCATTCCTAATCGTCAGCCAGGTCAGTGATGCCTCGTCATTGTCAAGGCACCTTGACCCAGGCGCGCAATGCCAGATTGAGCGGAGCTCCCCGCTCATCAAAGCGAGCCCCTCAGGCCTATCATTTTTGAAAGCTCCCTTCACATTACCCGATATAATGCCTTTCGAGACAACAGCAGAGTGTCAGAGAGGCTTTCTACATTCGCGATAGAAGGAGCACTCGTTTCGGGGTAACCTGTGTGCCTCCCCCTAATCCAAGTTCACACTTCTCAAAGCCGGAAAGGCTTTCTTGGTGTCTCCCTTCCAAAAGACGCCGTTACTCTCAGATTGTGTACTCATTCGGTCCAGATAAAACAGCTTAAGAGTGTTGCATCGAATTTCGATGCTAGGCATACCCAGACCGCCCTCAGAAGGATGAAGGTAACACATCTCTCGACGGACCATAGGAGCCTTACAAAGAAACAAAACCTTGAACAGAGCCCGCTGCATCTACAGAAGTGTATACGACGGGAGTGGGAGCACTGAAAGACTATATAGGATGATCGGATAAAAGTTAGAAGTACACACCTCCGCTCTCCCCTTTAACGAAATATTTCTGCGGGACCACACACCAGTTGTTGCCCTAATCGCTTTCAGGACTTCTGACCAATTTTTCTCCAGCTGAAGATCAGGACCAAACCAGACGCCGAGTAGCTTGCAAGGCCCATCTGTCCAGCCAAAGGGCCCTTGCAAGGAAATACCCTTCCAAGCACCACCGCGCAAGCCAATAGACTTATCGCAGTTGATTTTGGCCCCTGTCACCGTTTCATACATTCTGATTTCTCTGTCGACGACACTAATCTCGGCATTGCTCGTTACAAGCACAGTCAAGTCGTCGGCATAGGCGGAGTACTTCAACATGGGGCAAGAACCTGCCAAAGTGATTCCACGCAGGACCGGATTCACCCTTAGCATGTTAAGGAAAGGTTCCAAAACAAGCACATAAAGCATCGGTGAAAGAGGGCCACCCTGACGAAGATCTGGACACTCTGAAGGCACCAGACCTCATGCCATTCTCTTCAACCCTAACACTGGGTTTCGCATACAAGAGGCGAATCCAGGAGCGGAATTGCGAGCCAAAACCGGCCGCAGACAAAACAGCCTCGAAGTACCGATGGTCCACCCTATCGAATGCTTTTGACTTATTTAAATTGATCAGCGCGGCTTCAGTGTAGAATTCAAGAACTGCTCGATTCGCCGAAAGAAAGAACCGAGCTCAGAATGGCTATTGGGCGCATAAACACCGATGAGCCGAAATGCCTTCTCCTTTATGGTAATATCCAGGACGCAAAGTCTCCCTTCCGGATCCATGAAGCTAGGTCACACAACGCATCTAAAGACTTGCTTACCAGCCAGGAACCCCCCCTAGAAGAAGAATTAAAGTACGCTGAATTAGCGTGAAAACCCTTAGTCAGCGCAGCCAAATAGTCCCCAGAAATCAAGTGGGTTTCCTGAATACAACATATATCCACTCCGAGGCGCTGCAGGTCTGTAGAAACTCAAAATCTACAAGCGTCGGCCATCAGGCCCCGGACATTCAAACTCGCTTGAAGGAGAGCCATGAGGGTGCTTTAGAGTTGGGGTCCAGAAACGAACATAACAGTGGTCAGGATGCCGACGGCTCTCCCAAAAGATTGATTGCCTATCTGATCATTAATTTGACCATCATGGGAGATGTCGCCAACATCCAAAGGATAGGTTAGTTTCGCTATCCTATACAGGGCGGGGTGTAACCTTATGGGAACCCTCCCAAAACAATCTTTCCGTAATACGACTATACCTTCATCTTTGGAGATGGCCATTGGAATGGTGAAATTGAAAGTGTTGATCGCCTCTTCCAGCATCTGCCATAGAGCCTTCGCTTCTGGTTTCTTCTTTACAAATGTAAAGACTCTAGGGGCGTTGGGGAAATTAGCAGGGTCTTCAATGGTTATACCACCGACGTCTTTGAATTTAAGGAGCTCATTTATATTGGAGAGGTGGTAATGCTTTACTGTTTCCATTTGGGTGCATGTCACTTTGCAGATATCCTCCCCAGAAAGGAATGCGTTTTTTTTTAGTTTTCGTTTCCACGGAAAGGCTCCTCTGCCTCTTCTGTGTAATAGATAGAGGGGGAGGCATATCATCCATTGGGGAGGTGGAAGGGGAGCTAGGCCCCATAGAAGATGCTGGAGAAGGCGAAAAGGGGGTTTGTTTTGTGGGTGACGCAGGTGGGGTATTTTGGGGGGTATTCAATGAGGAGACAAAGGGAGAAGGTTTAGGAGAAGTTATTTTTTTTAGACGATTTAATCGGACTTAGAGGGATAAGCTTGTACTGTTTGTCTTAAATTGGGCCAGTGATTGGGGGGACATTAATTTGGGAGAATTATAATCTGTACTGAATTGCTATCAAACGTTGTGAGAAAAAGATCCAATATTAGAAAAGTATTCCGAATAAACAGTAGCAGTGGGAAACAGTAGTAGTTGGAGTCATTTTTCTAGGTAAATAATTCATCCTTCTTCCTATTTATATAACTATGCAGAAAAATATGGCAGATTCGGATTATTATGTTGTCAATAAAATTGTTTCGAAAAACATTTTCAACTTAAGAACAATGTCCGATTGCCGCCAAAACTAAATATTGTACCATTAACATGTCGATTAACAGTTGACTTAAAGGTCAACACTTTGGTTCGAATTTACTTTATTTATAAGAGGTATACATAAAATGTTTTCCAACCACATTTCATATAAATGAGTTCGCATGTAAATTAAGATAAAGTTAAAGTCTTTTAATAAATTAATATACAGTTTTGTTTTAACATCTTCTTGTTAAAACATGTTATATCTCTAATTTCCAAGGAAACCGGGGCTGTATTTGTTTACATGCAGTCATAGAAGAGCCGGGTGATTTACTCATTTTCGTTTTGGCTTGCGCTGGGAACAGTAAAACGGAGAGTGGCATGTTGCCAACGATTTGTACGCGTGTATATAAACGAATGCGAAGAATGAAAGAAATAAGCAAAAGTCTTTAAAATATTGTAAACACAACCCAGCATTCTTCAGTAGCATCAAACCTTCGATCGAGCCCAACACGTAATCATCCATGTCAGCGTGTTGCTAAGAACCGCAATGCGTCTTTCACTCTCTGCTGTGACATGGCTGGGAAATTTCACTTTTTATATATGCCATAAAAATTATACGTCCATTGGTACAAACCACACTATATAATTTTACAGTCGAGTGGAAAATACATATTTCTAGAGACGGAATTGTATTTTAATATTGTACTAGCAGACACGACATTGCTCCCAATTGAATGAAGAGACATATAGACACTTGTTTCCAGCCAATAATACCATATTACATGGTTTGTTTCCCAAGTTTTTAGATGATGATTATAATTTGGATTATCTGGAATATCCTAACTACTCTACCGACCGTAGATGTTATTCTAAAAACATTTTAGCCGATGTCACCTCGAACCGTCTTCAGACGCGTCTTTTTGAACCTGGAAATCTTCATACTGAACCCAGTGATTTGGATTGAATTTCTGTACCTGACTTTTTATTTCATCCACGGGTATAGTGTATTCCACTGTTGATCAGCTATGATTAAAAAAGAAGTGGCATGACCCGTGGCGCAACGGATAAAGTGCTATGTGATAGACAGTTCAGAATGGTTGGTTCTGCGGATTTGTTGAGTATTCAATCTACAGTTAAAGCGATGAAAAAAATATAAATAAGAATTACTTGAGATTTCTAACCGGTCAGAACTACGGAACTAAGGGAAGCTACTATATGGATAAAATAAAGGAATACGTTCGAGATTACATACAGATTCCGGAAGTGTGATAATACGCACCTGAAGGAGGTCAGAGGTTTCTTCTATCGTGACCTTGTGTGAAAAACATCCAAGAAGATAACAGCACTCCAAAATATCCAAATATAACATATTCAATTTTTATTCTTTAATTTTATATTCTATAATATGTAATTTGGTGTGTGAGATCGAAAGATATACTAAGCATTTATCTGGTGATAGCAGATTAATGAATGTTACAATTATTGAAAACATGTTCGGTAAATTTATAGCAATTTACTCACGCTAACTCCTTCTGACCTAAAACTGAATAACAATTTCTATTCTTTATATTTTTATTTCTATAACTTCAACTCAAAAACTTTAGAAAATTATAATGGGATTTTTTTATGGATGTCTGACCTCATCGTGTTTTGTTACTTCTTTCAAAATGAAATATCCTTATTTAAACACTCTGGGTAATGGACTATATTAAATGTTTTTTCAGACTATTCGCACGCAATATGGTATATAAGGCACACACTATCATGTAAAGTAAATAAAGGCGTAAAAAGCATGAAATATCTATCTAAAAAAAGCTGTTTTGCAAGCACTATTACGGAAAAAGGAGAACATCCCATCGCTATCAGATGAATTATACACTAAGCTAACCTGTATTGAATTATTATAGCATTTATTCGGTATTTTTGTTTTTTTCTTATGCAATATTATCGTTTCTTTTAACGATAAATGTAAATATATGAGTGAAAGTTATATTTTCGATTCTCGCTTAACTTAATCAACGATGTATCCGTTTCGATAAATAGGAAAAATAAGCAACAAGAGTCTTGTGATAGTTTTTCAGTACTATTTTCTAAATATGTATTTTAGTAATTATTAATATTACTTAAAATATTTTTAATAGACTGAATATTTTAAAAGAAAATTTGTCTCATGTATAAAATGGTAAAGTTGTTTGGTATGCATTATACTAACGAAATATCTGCACTAGCGCCGCTCGGTGGAAATGAACACCTCAAGAAACTCATTTGCAACTCCTTAACCCTATATAAGTATTGTTGGATCGATTATAATTATTAATTAACTACTACATTTATGAATAATAGTAAACATTCAAACATTTACATAATTTAATAACTAAAAAACGGTGTTCTGGAAACAACGCATGTTCACACGAGTATTTTTATATACCAATTCTGGAGGGATTTTACATAATTGTGTCTGTGCACTAACACTGAAAGGAATGTACTATTTTTTTTAGGATTTAAAGTTTTGTAAGTAAAGTAATTTTTGTAAGTAATATATGGAAGACGATCAGCTTTTAATTATAAGAGTAAGCGAATATATTGTAGAAAAAAACGCCCCTTATTATTAAAAAAAAATATGAATAAGATATAAGAGAGGCGATTAAAAATAAATTATGAATTAAAAAGAATAGATACACGACCGTATTGTGTTATAACTTAGAATATACGTTCTGAGATCTACTAACTAACGTATGGGCAATAGTTGTTTTATTCCGAGTCAGCATGGACATCTTCTTATCTATAAGTGCACACCTTTAGGTCTCAGCGATTAGAATTGACTTAGTTTCTTGGAAAAACGAGTAGATTGGTGTTTTATCGCTTTGTAAGCCAATAAATACACCATAACTCGATCTCCACCACTTAATTTTGTTTTAAGATTATGTAATAATTGCTTATCTTTTTTGTAAATAAATATAGCATATATCTCTTCATGGATGGCTTTTGGAATTTGTTTGCCTATTGTGCCTGCTTATACAAGTCTATTTCACTACAGGCAAACTATACACGTGGCAGTATATATAGTTAATACCCCCTGATATGTGAGCAAGGAAAGCAAATATTGTGCATACGATTTAATCAGTTTTAATTTAAGATAAATAAATATGGTCCATATCCTATGCACATTCTTAGCATTTACACAAGAAGAAAACTTCTGTCTATTTTATGTATAATTTGTAAAAAAAAATACATATTTGGTTAATATTTGTCATAGTAGCTAAATCGTCGCTATAAGTAAAATGAAGTAATCTAATGAGTAATGTAATAAAAAATTAGGTTCATGAAGTATTTCTTTTCTGATGTAATGTGTTGATGAATTACAACTTTAATATAATATGGGGGAGAAACTCATGATAGTGCGTGGAATTTAATAATCAATGGAAAACTGTTAAGCGGATAAAATCGGTGAATTCAGGCGAGATAATTAACGTAAGTCTCACAGGAATAAGATTTCTATATGTAATTTTTTTATACAATGGAAAATCTCACTGTATTGTATGTATCAAGATGATGTATTCAGACGTAAAAAATGTTTTGATATTCCATAAAACTGACAAACCAAACCAGAAGTTCAACTTAAAATACGGCAGCAAGCAATGTAAATTGATTTGTCTGTAAGAAGAACACATATCTACAACTTAGAACGAGTCTATTTACCAATACTGATTGTGTTCACTGTAATAAAAATGAAAAAATCTTGCAAAGTTTAATGCGAATATCATTGTCAGTGAATGTCTCACTAACAATGATGTCGCCATTAAAGTTTGCAACTGTTTTAAGTTTGTTTCCAAACATATTTTTCTCCGATGCAGACATGCAAATTGTTGATTGCTGGAGAATTTCAAGAACAATTGAAGATGGTAATTCACAATCACGAACTGAAAAAGAAAAAAAATAAACTTAATTTACTTAATCAGTATGCCGAGCTGGGTTTATCTATGGTAAGAAGGTTATGTTTTATATATCATTTTTTGTCTGTTTCCTCAGAAACTTCCAAAAGAACGATCGAGAGATGAACACTCTAAAAACCAGTGTTTTTTTACGTGTTGGTGTCATCCCGTATGCTTCACTTGTGCAATCACATGGTAATAAAAGGCTGGAAACTGGGCAGCATCTGCATTCTTATTATTTCATTTGTTTTTACTTTTGCCCCTGGCAGCACTTGAACTGGAGATGACACTCCAGTTGATCGATTTCATCTCGGTAGAGCACAACACGGTTATAGAAGAATTTGTAAATAGTGAAACTAGCTGGCTAGTTCTGCAAGTGGTATTCATGGTCCGACACGACCGACAAAGGCCTACAATACTTACTATATATATATATATATATATATATATATATATATA
>OY744530.1:45161583-45229083 GCA_963556195.1 Sepiola atlantica | reverse complement strand
ATATATATATATATATATATATATATATATATACTGAATGAGTCAACACGACAAAAAATGATAATCGAATTAGAGAGAGTTGAGAATTAAGTAACATGTGTCGTCTATTAATAAAGTGCATTATATCTGCTCATCATAGCATGCGAATATATTTATATGTATATGTATGCGGATATGTTTATGTATTATTATATAAATAATTCATTCCTAAATAATTAGCCGATCATTGTAAATTTTGAAACAAATCTACAAAGCCTAAGAGGCGATTATATGGAGTATATTCAGTTTATTTTACTTTTATTCAAAAGAATAACAGAAGAGGTAGAATTTTTACTGTAAAAAATCGGTATTACTGCTTTAAATCGGAGAATAAATACTAAACTCTCGGTTTACTTTCGGATGCCTCATAACTTTCTCTTCAGTTATTTTGCCATGGTGTCTTCACATTTTATGAGTGATGTTTTTGACAAATATAGGGGGAATTGCTGTTTTTTGAGTCGGAATTTATCAATGTAACACTTATTGTTGCCTAGTTATTGATATTGAAGAAGCTTCTTACATCAAGTTGCTTCAGGCTTTATCTGGAGCGATTTCACTAAAAAAATATTTTAAAATATAAAACGATTATAGCGGCCACTTCGTCTTCAGTGTTGAGCGAGCATCTCCAGTCGCTTGTATCTATACTCACGTATTTCAAATGTATTCTACTTTCTGCAATTATCTATTTATCAATCTATCTACCCATTAATATATATATATATATATATATACGTAGATATAATGGTTAAAATGTAGCTACACTAGAACTACATCATTGAATCTAGTTGTGCATTGAAATATTCGAACGTATATTTCTATATTTTATTGTCAGTATATTTTTTAAAAATAAATACACATTCTTGTATGTTTATTTCATATTTTTTATTAGTTGTATTAAAATGGTCATGCAAATATGCATTCCTTAGCAAAGAGTTCCCAGACAGAAGGATCGGGCGTTGAGTTTCCGTTTACTACTCATTAGGCTCGCCGTACATACACCCAATAGACTTCATTTTGTGGTGTAATAAATGATTAGGATTTCCTTTTTAAAACTAGGTTCAGTTCACCCTACTAGTATGTCCAGAATTTGATGAGTATAAACACCGTTGTTCCAGAGTGTGCACAAGTGTATATAGTCTAATAGAGTAATGAGTGAATATAGCCTGCTAGACATTTGCAAGTATAAATGCATTGAGGCTGTGATCGCTATTGCAACGTTTTCAACATTTTTTTTTGTTTCAATTATAAATGTTACGAGTACTGTAAGTGTTTTGCTATTTAATAACCATATAAGTTACGTATTTTGTAAGTCTCCTGTGTATAAACCTCGCGAAGAATGCATTCTTGGTTAGGTTTGTTTGTAGCAATATTAGTGTGCATGCCTCTACATAGCTTACCTAATCGTCAAAATAACTGATAAAATGATGGTAATGTTCTAACTCAGAACTGATAACATTTTGCGATATCTAGGTAAATTTCGAGGTTATGTAAATGTTAAAAATTACATTTATAGCAATAACAACGGTTCTGTTTTGAGTAGAACTTCGCAAGTTGGCCATCAGTGTAATCAATCTTCTTCTTTGCGTTTCCTTTAAGCATGTGACCATACACACGTGGGGATAAATTATAAGCGTTTACATCGCGACTCCTGCTAAGTAACACCTAATATTACGTGCGAAGTCTACCAAACACATTAACGCGAGCCAAAGACTATCACTGTGTATAAGCTCAACAAATGTCAGTGTAACCAATGGAGTACCTGCTCTTATACAACCTTGGGGATTTCGCCGATGGGCAACATTTTTACGGAATCCTAACATTCGTCCTTATCTACTTTTTATGTAAGGATCTGATTCTCTTTGATAAGAGTATACACCATGCAAACTTGCAGAATGATCAGATCAATGGTGGTTTACCTATACACGTTAAAATGGAATTACTTAAGGAATACTTCATATAATATGGTTAAGTAAAACACAGATAAGCTTTTATGAAATACTTATGTTGTAAACCGTATGTATGCAGTCTTAGAACTAACTTAGGTTATTTATATTTTTGAATAAATATTTTTAAACATAGTAGTGTGTACTTATTTAATGAATACACAGAACAAAAAGTCGTCTTTCAGATTACAAAAAAGTATATATTTTTTATTTTCATGAAGAAAGGCAGACTCCATTTACAATGAAACAAAAACAATACCTGCTAAATAAATGTAAAAGAAGACAAAAGAATCCAACTTAATCCTATTAAATCTGTCCTGAGAAAAGAGTCACTTCTCATGTCCATCTGCAAACATTATTTTTATTAGTTTTTCAGACATTCTTTTTTAGGTTGAATTGTTGATTCTGCAGACAAAGTCTAATCTGCTATTTCTGTTGTAGACAGCATGTCATAAGAGTGGCCGTATAAAAATGTCAGAAAGCAGAAATGTAAGACTACAATACGAAAAACAATATATGTAGTTGAGTAGGGGGAAGACATAAGGAAAATAATAGAAACATTTCATTTAAATTACAATTTCGAATAATCAGATTGACCGATCTCGATCTCATTTTCCAGATATTTTGAACAGTATATATTGCAATTGTGTATCCGTATTATTTTATTTATCTACTCAACATTCGAATTAATTAATAACAGCTATTAGATACGGACAGGTATGTTAAAAGATCCGTTGCATTGCAGATAGACATAATATAACCTGTATTATTCAAATAGGCTATAGTATCTATTTCATTATGAATGTGTTATACATATCTGTATACATTATATATATATATATATATATATATATATATATATATATATATATATATATATATATATATATATATATATATATATGAATATATACATTGACGACGGCCGAAGGATTACGACAGAAAATTTTGTTCCCCTTTTTTTGAAAAAAAACACCTTTTTCTATATAAGGGAAAATTGATATTTCTAACGTTAAAATATAGAAAATATATCGTGAAAATATATAAAAATATAATCTTCACATTGATTTTCATACACACACACACACATATATATATATATATATATATATATATATATATATATATATATCAAACAAGGCCCTGTTTAGCCATTTTGACGACGAAGATATCCAAGCACTCGTGCCCTTGGATTACATTTATGTACATAAAAGTGTGTGTATATATATATATATATATATATATATATATATATATATATATATATATATATATATATATATATATATATATATATATATATATATATATGTATATATATATATATATATATATATATATATATATATGTATGTATTAACATTTTTATTCATGCAAACATTTTTAAACTAGACATCCGTAAATATGTTACTATCATTGCCCGTTAGAAGTTACAATATAATATGGCTATCAAAACATGCCTGTTATTTAATTTAAGAAAACATATGGAGAGATATATGAAGTAACACGCCGCTAAATATGTGCCGGTTCTTCTATATGGATGACGCTACTAATCGACAAATACCGTGCCATTTATAAAGTACTAACCGTCAAATGGCACCTATCAATATTTGATCAAAATCGGATAATCAGTTTACAAATTACAGTTATTTAAGTGAACGTACTGTTGTAAATTTACAAACCAATAGACACATCTGAATTACCTGCATTAATAAAACATTTAGTATCGATTGGAAAACATTGCTCAAGCTAAGCAACCGCTGGGTAATTGTTATTCAGATTCTGTTCCGTTGGTAACACTGTCTAAGATGTGATATGCTCACTAAATGCGGTCATACAGATGCAAATGATGCTGAATCCACCACTTCACACGTTATATAGACTATTCCAGAATAGTCTTCTCTTTCTTAATCATTGTTTTCGACCGTTAAACTATCTGGTCTTTTTTCACGGAGTGTCCGAAATTCATAACGTAACTTCATATTTAATCTCATTCAGTCTTTAAATAAAAATACAAGTCAGTCATAAGACTACATACCTCCGCTTAACAACGTAAGGATGATATTTTATAGGCTTAGTAACGTCATAGTGTACGATGTATTCCAGAAATTATTTCATGAAAACCTTGGTAATTTTAAAATTCTAAATCTGATAAGTATAAAACTTAATCTGGTTACTTACATCAATGAACATTAGATCCATCCAGCAAGTTTGGAAAAAGTGAGCCTCTACGATGAACAGAAACGAAGATATCGCCAAAGGTATTATATTTTTCGTGCCTGTGATCTTGACCTCTTACATAATTAGTCTAAAATTCAATCGCTTGTAAGTTACACCATGACAGAGATTCTGACTAAGTTTCGTGACAATCGGTCAAGCAATATGAATGCTTGTTTATGCACAAACAGATAACAAATTCGACCGAAAACATAACCTCCGTCTTGGCGACTACTATGTTGTATTCAAACTTGAATTAATAGTAACCCTATTACTCCTGGTGTGTGCGAGCTCTGTAAGACAGAAAGCTCTTAAGGCTCTCAACTTAATTACTGAATCGTTAATTCTATGATGATACCATTCAGAACACGTAAACCATTTGTAGAGAAACAAACGCTTTTCTATGAAACAAATGTCGCTGAAAATATTCCTTGTTCATTAAGTTCACATTTGTACCCTCGTGTTTTAAACCTGAGAACTTCTAAAATGTTGAACTTTTTCAAAACCACGAAACCTATCTTCATGTAACTTTGTATACATATAGTTCTGCATTGAAAAAAAAATCAACATTTATTTATGCAGATACAACAGAAAAACCTACGATATTCTAAGATCTAATTTTTAGATAATGACTTACTATTGTTTTCAGATTACCTCATCACGCAATAAAGTCTGGGCAGGTGCACCTCGTGTTTCTGTTCTGTTGAAACGTTCTTAAAAAATTCTGAATCTGTAATTGCAATACAGTTTTTCGAACTCATTACATGTAAAGACGTATTGATGCTGTTCCGGATAGAAAATCAATACTGCTCTTGGATTGCACACCTAAGTTAAAGCTCACTCGAAGACCTCGCAACGCACGAGAATTAGACAATTTTCAAGTCATAAAACTTACTTAGTAACCTACACGTTCAGATCCCGAACTGGAAAGATGCCATATTATGTTTTGCTTCATAATGCATTGTACTGACTTTTCGAGTTGTGGAAATCTTTAGTAAATGTCTCAAGCAGTGTATAGCGAATGGATATAAATATGTTGAAGAGTAAAATTTAAAAACTGTGACTATTTGCTTAAGCAACAGTAAGCATTAATACTTTATAAATGTTTATTTTTTTCCTGTTGTCAATCTTTAAAAGAGGAGTTATTTCTGCTGCAAGCTGTATAATCTTAGGTATATATGTATATGTGTAATACTCACATCTGAACTAATTAACAGCTCATTTTGAATTTTGTAAAATAGCTGTTAGATATAAGGGTGGGTAATGATGTAAATATTAAGTATTATGGACAGGGGTAAAACGAGGAGGGGCACATTCGAAGAAAGTAGATGCCTCTGATTTCTGTCAACTTTTACCCATGTATATATATTTGCCATTAATTAATAAATATTGCTTAAATTTAATTTTCTGTGAAGTATTTTCAAAGACATTACATCATATTATGCAAATGTTGCATTAACCTAGATCAATGGTTATTGAGCAGCAATAAAGAAAATGTTGTAAATTTTAATTTTCTTTTCATGTTTTGTTCTTTTCAAACGAGACGAAAAAGTGTTGCAAAACTGTTTTGTTCGGCGAATAATGTTTACCCATCCTTAACGGTGTATCGTTTTGGTACTGTATAAA
The DNA here is from genome assembly GCA_963556195.1 of Sepiola atlantica. Taxonomy (NCBI): domain Eukaryota; kingdom Metazoa; phylum Mollusca; class Cephalopoda; order Sepiida; family Sepiolidae; genus Sepiola; species Sepiola atlantica. The sequence continues at coordinate 45,223,258 of OY744530.1, read as the reverse complement.
TATGCTTACTTTTATGATCATACACTTTTGTAAGTGTAAATATCTATACATTATTCTTAAAATTCTTTCTACAATAATTAACGCGTGTTTTATTCAGATACATCAAAGATTTCCGGTGAGCGGGTAAGTTAACAACTATAGAATTCGGAAAAATTCTATTAAGTTTGGAGTTAGGTTTTACTCATCAACTATAAGGGGCCTTTGTTTATTTCGTCTATTTGTTGGTACACTTGCATTTTAAAGAAAACGAACAATGGGTATACTTAAATACTACAGTGAATATAATGAAAAACGTAGTCATTTTTATAAATTAGCACATTATGTGTTGTTTGTATATTTCATTTTCTTTCTTCCTAAATGAACAGCAAATAATATAAAGTTATATTTGCATGAAACCTAATCTAAGGTTATTCTAAAGACGTACGGGATTTATTAAAAATGGTTAGCCTTTATGTGACATATAACCATAAGTTTTTGTTGGGGGATTTGCATGCAACTCGATAATATGCCACATGTAAACTTGAATATCTCGACTTACTTGGTATGTTTCAACAATTGATTCTTAAGTGATAACGCGTAGCATTTGATTTAGTCTGGTAGAAGGAAATAAAAAGTCGAACCAGACAAGTTTACCTTATTCAATTTTTATTTTTTACTCACATATTATATTCTCTTCGTACATGCGGGTGTCTAATTTGAAGCCGTACTATAAAGAGCTAAGTACAAGACGCCTAACTTCTTGAACATGTACAATTCTCCCCAAACATGAAACTGATATTCATGTAATTTTGCAGACATACGAGGTATGTCTAAATGTATCCGAACTTTGTTTTTGACGTATGAAATAGAGACGATAGGGCGGAGCCACTGTACTCAGTGAAAAAACACTTTCCTGCTCATGTGTAAATTGTATCACAACCTCCATGCGCGTAAGTAGCTTGTAAATCTCTTAGTGAGGTGCTACACAACGTGCTCGTCGGATTACCGATTCTCTAAAGATGACTGAACGTGTTGAGCAATGGTATCGTATCAAAGACTGTCAAAATATTGATGATTTTCAAAGCAAAACAATTGGTAAGATTCAGAAGGTGCTTAAAGAAGATGCGATTGGTTTAACACAAAGTAAGGAGTGCTTCAACCGATTCCAAAATGACCGTACATCAGCGCAAAGTGGCCTGCGTTCTGGCAGGCCCGATATTGCTCGGAGTTCAGCAGTGGTTGAGAGGGTGCGAAATTTAGTGGTAGAAGATCATCGGAGTCAGTAATGATTCTGCAAATAAAATTGTTCCTGATTATTTCAACATGCATATTGTGGCTGCAAAATTTGTGCCTACGTTGTTCTCGCAGGAATAAAAGGACCTCTGTTTCCAATCCTGGGTTTCTGAACATCGTGATATTAAGATATGAGTCATGGGTGTACAGGTATGACCCAGAAAAAAAGACAGTCGTCACCAGTGAAGCATCCTGAGTTCTCAAGGCCCCAGAAACCGCGACAGGTGCGAATCAAAATCAAAGTAATGCTGACTTTCTTCTTTGATATCTGTTGAATTGTGCATCAGGAATACGCACCGGAATGACAAACAGTGACAAAGGAGTACTATAAAGATGTTATCCGGCGTCTCCGTGACGCAGTTCGGCGCAAAAGACCAGACATGTGGACGGAAAAAATTTGGCAACTTGACCACGATAACACCCCCGAACATTCATCCCAATTAATCCAACATTTCTTGGCTAAACATGGAATCCAAGTCGTTCGCCAACCTCCCTACTCTCCAGAGATGGCTCCTTGCGACTTCTGATTGTTTTAAAAATTGAAGACGCCACTGAAAGGTTTACGTTTAGACTAGAGAAGAAAGAATGCGGAACGCGACGACGGAGATAAACACCATTCCAAAAGAAGATTCCAAGGGTGTTTCCGGTAGTGGATGGAACGGTGAGCTAAGTGTGGCCAAGCATAAGGGTCCTACTTTGAATTGGATTAGGGTCCCAACTCCGTCAGGTATTTAAAATAATTTTTCCGTCTTAAAATACGATTCTTTTTAGACATGCATCGTATATGTACTGCATTGGCAAACACTCCAATGTAAATAAACTCGTTTTGAGCAATTATCATGGTTTTGCAAATTCTGCTCATTTCACCCATCGTTTCTAGAATGTCCCAACGTTGAACGGATAGGATCATCACAACCTTATACTCGAGCGGAGTTTGGGCCTTGATAAGCGCTCGCCTATCATTATGAAAATTATATGCTGAATCAAAATGAACCTAAACAAAGCTTGAGTATGAAACAGTCGAAATCTCGTAAACACAAGAACGCTGAATATTAAAGCAACATTGAGAAACATCTAAATAAAATAAAAAGTTATATTTTGTTAAAAGATAGCTATTACCAAAACATTCGAATTAATTCCAGTTTCATGATTATTGCTCTCCAAAAACGTGATCATACAAATAGCTGTGTATTCATTATGCCCAGTAGACTGCGAAAACGATATTGTAATGCCAAACATTTCTAGGTGTCTTTGTTGGTCTCGTTTCGTTTTATTAACACCAGGTGTCAATTCTAAGAAATTGTCCTGTTCATATTTTGTAGATGTGAAAATAACTGCTACATCGGATTTCTCATTTAAATGGTGATAGATCTGTTGATGGAGACAAACACAAATATGGCTGGGTTTGATTGGTTGTGTTCTTGATAGCGTCTGATTTAAAGATCCGGAAAGAAAATAAATTATTGGAGGGAATTCGCATGAATACTAGAGTACTTAATCGTTGCTTGGTTTTTTGTTCAAAGATAAGTCAGGTTTAATGAAAATTAAAACTTTCAAACTACAAATATTATTCGTTTCTTTTTAAATCTAATATCATCATCATCATCATTATAATCATCATCACCGCAACCATCACCATCATCATCATCACAACCATCATCATATTCGGTTTAACTTCAGTGTAACAAGGTGAGGGGTGTGCATTTATTTCTTTATTAATTTATTATTGCTTATCAAGAGCCGGGGGCATCTTATTGATAATAGTAAAATAAATTATCCCACGTTCCGGCGTTTCTACAGGTAGGGGACTGCATCAAGTAGTATTTTTTGGAGAGAGAATATAGCCCGACCATTTTTCCAGCGAGTAGCAACAGATTTAACTGTCCTTTTCGGAATGAAGCAAAAGTCAGTCCCAGGAGCTTATCAAGGCAAGGGTGATTCCTTAAGGAACAAGCCATCTATTTAAACTGGGAATAAAAAAGGATATGAGCGAAAGTAGTTAAAAGAGAGATGCTTGATTTTGGAGGCGTTAAAAGTAACAAGTTACTTTCCACTTATTGTACCACGCGTTGTAAGTCAGAAGAGAGAAAACAGTCAGAGATGTTGTGGTCATCAGTGCTCTTAAAAGTTATGCCATTAATAAGTGTTTCACTTGCATATATATCAATATTTTCCGGGTACGATTTAGAATATCATTTATGAAGATCAGGATGAAGGATGAGCCCGGAATGAATCATTGAGGTACGCTAGTCTTGATATGAGCTTCGACCTTCTGCCCGTTAGAAATACTTTAATAGACCTATCATAGACAAATAAGATTTGATGGTTTTTAGTCGTTTCCAGATATGCTAAAGCTAGTAAGTTTGAGAAGAAAACGTTTGTGTAAACCTTATCGGAGGGCATTTGATATATCAAGAGCTACCACACTAAAACCAAAGCCCACGTCAAAAGATTCACTGATCGTGTGTGCTATTAGTCAGCACATCGTGTGTAGATCTTTAAGGGGGAAATTCATATTGCTTGTTATTAAGTAGATTGTGTATGTTAAGGTTGTTGACTGCTTCTTAGTTTATTATAGATTCGAGCAACTTACTAGACGATAGATCGTTCTGTACTGAGATGCAAGGGTGCATATCTCTAGTATTTTAAAATGCTAAATTGACCAGCAAAATCTGGTAAACATTATGGAAAGCATTTCTTCTTTAAACATCGATCGAAAAGCTTTGTAAAGATAGGGGTATTTTTGGTTGCAGTAAGCTGAATGGCATCGGGACCATGTTCCTTGTTGACATTAAGTTTCTTGATGAGTTTGGCAACATCCTGTACAGTTATTTGGATGTCGCTTAGAGTTTTCCGGAAATAGGAACACATTTAATTTGAGGTAAGTAAAATAAGGCGGAGATAACTCTAGTTTCAAGTTTCAACCACGATGTATCTAAAATGGATTTTACTTTTGTAATTATTCTGAAATAAAGTTTTACAAGATGTATACGAAACAGGAACTGTTTTCAAACACATTTCCGAATGTTACCCGGTGTACAACTGTCAGTTATTTAAAAAAAACTTTACTTCCCGTGGTTCATGTTTTCCCCTACTATTTACGTATTTTTTTCTATTTTTTCCTTTTTCTGTGATAATTTATTTTAAGAAATCATGTTATTTTTCCGAATAATTTAATTTTTCATTTGAACCAGATTTCCGAGTTCAACATAACTATTCCAAAATTTAATTAGAAAGCTAACAATTTCGAGACACTATACTTGGAGCTGACCGGGGGTAGTGTTGCTCGAAATGTTTTGTATATAACAACCAATATGAAAATAGTAGTCCAAATCATCAAAATTGTATAAACACAACAGCCGATAAGAACTGATCACAGTATATGTTATTCCATAGCCTATAACTGTATTGGAGAATACGAGCAGGAATAATAAGTTAATATAAAAAACAGAACAAAGGCTTAATATCCGATAAAGCAGAACATCTAACACAATCCACATAAAAAGGACGTTTACAAAACCTGTGTATATTGTTTTTATTTTAAACCCAAATGTACAAATCGCAGTCACGTTTCACCATGTCACCGACTGAAAACATCCAATAAAGATTGATAAATATATTTGGCTTAAATGTACATCTTACTAATACATAAAATGCAAATATGTTGACTGCTAATATTGTGTGTTTCTTTCAATTTAGTATGTGACTACCACAGAGAAACTCCACTTTCTTTACGAAATAAGTTACTAGAAATATGACTTGGTCGACTGGTCAAAGAGTGAAGTGATACAAAGACGATGGTAATTTAACTAGTTTGAACAATCAGAGGTAAATAATTATTCCTGTTATGTTTGTGTTTCTATGAATCGTTAGACTATGTTTTTCATTTGATAGGAAATAAAAACAGTTTTGTATGAATCAATTTTGTTTAGGGTAATTTGAGTTGCATTGCTTTTAGGGCAGTTTTACATCTATGTTGTCTAGCAGATAGCGATAGTAAATTCTATGAGGCATAATACTATGTAGACAGTAGTTAAATAATAGAGAAATAATGTTATGTTTGTATCAAGAATACATTTTAAGCGAACACGTCGCTGTTCGACGTGAATGTCAAACATTTCCTGCTAACTTTATAATTAATTCCTGTTTCTTTGTGAGTGTTGCCCCTTTTGTAACCTTTTACTTTGCCGTGCTAGGTTCTACCTCTACCTTGGTCTCTACACAGTCTGGGTTATCCTGACTTTCAGACGGGAGTTTATTATCTACTGTCTACGAACAACACCGATAAGGAAATTGATAATACCTGCTTTATCCGTATTATCGTCATATCATTTGAAGTAAGTATAACATCGAAAAAAGAAAACGCGAACGGAAGTTTATTTAAAATGGACTTGCTTGAGAAACCAATTGCATAATAATAGTAAGAAATTTAGAACAATTAAAATGATAGTTATATTGTCAGTTTTATGGAATTTTATTTACGACATTTGGCGATGTTAGTTATAAAACAAGTTTTAACCTTTATAAACTTTTTTAATGTTTTAAGAACATAAATAATGTACCGTCAGAAAGTTGTCCAATGGCGAGTTGCTTCAAGAAAATAGAACTCCAAACCAAATCTGATGGGCATATTACGTTGTAAAATAAAGGTTGTAAGCTGCGTATTAGCGTGGAGTCTAGCTTGCATTGAGTGTATGCCTTGTTCGGATCTTTAAAAGGTGATAAGAACCACGCAGACTAAGTTTAATACTTGTGGATAAATAGATACAACCTCAATATTGAATAAAAGTGATTAAACACGCTTAACGAACACAACACATTCGAATACGTACACATTTAAAATCGGTTAAACTTAGTTTTGTATAAGTTATCGTTCGTTTCAAACGTTGAGTTCCAATATGTTGAATGTTCGCAGAAGAAACAACGAGAATCACAAATGTATATGATTTTTTTCTGTTTTTTAATTTTTTTATTTTCATTCATTTGCTGGAGACGCTGCATTCTTCCAAATACCATACGATCACCCGCTATTTACAACCGAGAGCTCTTTTCAGGATTCTGGTTGTTCCCTTCGAGTGCAATTGTTTGGATTTCTCTTGCACTTGGTTCACCAGATATACTTTCTAAATACTTTTTCACGTTCTTCATCATGGGTACAGTGGCTCCTATGATAACTGGAATGATGGAGATCTCTTTGAGGTTCCAATTTCTTTTCATATCATACATTAGACTATGATATTTTGTTATTTTCTCTCTTTCAGCTCTGTTTAGCCCCTCATCATTAGGGGCACTGACCTCAACAAAAGTTGCCTCTCTCTCTCTCTCTATCTCTCTCTCCCTCTCTCTCTCGTTCCATATGACAATGCCAGGTGTGACAGCTACGTTTTCCAGATAAGTTGCCTTGGGGATTTTATGGGCATAATGGATGGTGTATATCTCATTCCCCACAGTTCTCTCAGGTAGATGTTCCCAGGGCCTGCTGCTACAACTGGTATTCAGTTTCTTATAGATGGTCCAGTGGAGGTACCTGCACACTCCATTATGTCGTGTTGTATAGGAGCCTTCTTCCAACATTATTTTGCAACTCGATACTAGGTGGCTCACACTCTTCACTTCAGTGTGCCAAAACCTGCACTTGTCCTGACTGAGACCAGCCATATTTTTAAACGCATTTTTAATCAGGCCCTGGTCTTAGCGGCCATCATGAGCATTTCCTGGTCGTAGTGGAGGGCTCCTCTTTTTAGCCAGTCCAAGGAATCTTCCTTATCAATATAGTCCTTGTATAGTAAATCGAGTAAGTATGTGGCACGTTTCTGTCTTGACCACTCATAAATGCACATGTTCTTAAAAGTCTGGGTGTATCTCTTCCGACGCTTTTGGGCTATTTCTGCTGCATGATTGTTTGGTGTTTCTGCCTCATCTATATGACAGCCTTGTCCAAAATGCTTGACGAACTTTGTGATGAAATTTGTTTTGCTGGCTCTTGACTCTTGATGTTCATGTACCATTGCTAGGTTGGGGTTTAAGGAGCTTTTTAGGTTCTGGCCAATGCTGACAATAGTGGCTCTAGGCGAGTTGTAAATCTCTGATAGCCCCAATCCCCTCTCTCTACTGGGCAAGTACAGTCTTGGCAGACACTTATTTCTATAGATGACCCTACGTAGGGTTAACATTTTTCGAAATATATTCTGAAATATATGAACGTCATATTAAAGATAAGTTTGGTTGTGTTTTTATTTTCTCAAACTACATTCTCTTCATTCCCATTTCCAACGTAAGCGTGGCAACCTGCTGCAATGTTAAAGCTTACCAACTAACGTAACCTTACCAGTTACCTCAACTTCCCCCTCTCTAAATTACTATCTTAAGAATGAAACGTGTTTCGATTTCGTACCGGAGATCTTTGATTCTGACTGTTTATCTGTACTTTAGCATTCATTGAACCAATGAAATCTGTCAGTAAAGTTTTAGCTTTCAACTTTGATAGTGCTGAAACAAGTACATTGGAAGATCTATAGAGAACAGCAATGCGTGTAAATATCAATAGTTTTAAGTCTCAAGAGAGACTTCAAGTGGGTCAACCGGATAAAGTAAACAAACTCTAGTTTGTTTTTTATATTCAGCGATCGTGTTTTCTGTTTTCTATTGTTGCTAAAATAGATTGTTTAGCAGAACACACATCTCTCAATTCATAAGGGAAATATACTGTTGCGGTGCACCTTCAAGTGTTTATGATCGATAAGCAAGGATAGGTTTATAAATATAAATTATCATCATTATGCTATTGAACGCTAGAATAATACCCGTCCCAGAAAAGGTAAGATTAATTCCCTGAACAGTACAGTGTTGCTCCATATTTATATCTCATTAAGAAGATTTAAATTATACTATAATAGTACTGAACCTTTAGTCTATAATACTTTCAAATATTGATCAAAATCCATTACATGATTCTGATTTTTTTTCTAAAAGGTAAAGCCCTCAGGCTTTTACGAAGAAATTAGAAAATCATGAATCCAACTTAATTGGGCTCTAATTATTATGAAGTTACTGTGATTATTAAATATTAAAATGTTGCAATAAGAGATTGAATCTATATGATGTCTTCTAAACATTATGTGAAATAATCCAACGTTTAGTTATCAATATTGTAAAGTATAGTTGCATCTATACCTAGCACAGTGGGATAGTAGATGCAAAAAAGATATACAAGTAATCTCCCGCCAAAGGAATATTTGCAATAATGTAACACTCTCTAGTCTTTATTTATTTAAATCAGGATGAGTGCATAATTATGGTTCACAGTGTTGGTCGGAAAATACCCTATTAAGATTGAAGAGATCTTGGTGAACATGGCATTCCTGTACATAGTTGTGTCGTGCATGCACCGATAACAGAATTCTCCAAAAGAACTTACTTTTAATCTTCAAAGCATATTCTTCCATTGGCTTCAGACGTACTGATTGTATATCCTATCCTCACTATTTATACTTATTTATAACCTTATTTTAAATCTCTATAATATCAATGCACCTGTAATCACGATAATTCTCACCTTGAATCTGACGCACAATTTATATATTTTATCACTTTGGAACATATTTTATAATTCTAAATGTAAGTACGTAATTCTGACTACTATTTTGAATACGGCTAAGCAATATCCAGTATCCAAGATCCGAACATATTCGTGGCAATTGAACACCATGATTGACAAATTCTTTGGTATTCTATGCTTTCAGGAAAATATGACAGCGATGATAACTTCAACGGTATTCGAAATAAGTATTGGCATTGTAATATAAGATATAGGTTAACAATTAATTCACTCAATTTAATTGTCGGGCTTTAGAATAAAAATCTACCGTTTCGGGTCGATTATAAAAATTACAGGTTTCCAATTACTAAGTTTAGATATGGTTTTACTAAACATAATAAGTAAATATCTATTCTCAGGCATATTAAGATACTTTAATCATGAACCAAATGTGTAATGTATCGCAAGCCTTACTAAAACCACTATAATATGCGGAATTGCCATCGGCACGTCTTTCTATATTCTAAAGACAATAGTTTTAGTAACACTAGCGAATAAGAAAGTGCCCTTATTACAATGAGTGCATGATAGCGAAATGAAACCCATTGAAGTGTAAATAAATAATTTTAACAAATTAAACAAGTTTCGTATTTGTTTGATTATTTTAGACGCCTCTCACAACGTTACGGATGATGTAATCCCTACATATGGAGGCTAAATGTGAACCATATACACTTATTGAACGAAGTAAAAATTATAGACAGAGAAAAATAGTGGAAAGCAAGACATGTCTATGAAAAGTACATATGCTTGGAAACAATGTACTCTTAAGATATATATATATATATATATATATATATATATGTATACACACACACATATATATATATATATATATATATATATATATATATATATATATATATGATAAGACAACACATTAAAACAATAATAGGTGTGAAAGTGTTCAAATGCATTCAAGAATAGTCATGTGGCACAACTCATAAAAGTGATTTGTATACTTAGTTGTTAAGTGCATCTTTGTTCAAGTTGAAGTTCTAATTCTCATCACGGTTGATACAAAGAATACAATTACGAAGTACTTATGATTCTACTTAGTCATAGCTGGAGTAAAGTTACCATTATTGATTAAAAAACGTTCTATTCCAAATTCGGTACACAGTCCCGAGTTCCACAGGAATATTACCGAGTGAACGGTTAGACGTTACATCGTTGCATACCACATGATTACATTCGGAAAAATAATCCAAAGATAACACATTATTAATCCTCATTTAAAAAAAATCTGAGAGAGTATAACTTTTGTTCATAATTCGGCTCTAAACTGATACAATCGACAATAATGTGAGTTTTTTTTTAATATGGTATTTATTTTTTAATATTTTTAAATTACAACAAAATGAAATTGCTATTTATTCTGAGTATGGGGAAATATGATAAATGGACAAATTTACACTTCAGCAACCTACTTTTCTTTTTGCGTGAGATGTCGTGACGGGTATTTGGTTTTCAATACTTTTCCGCTCGGCCAAAAAAGTTATGCAATTGAGTTACGCTTTAATACTTTTTTATATTTGACAATTTCTTAAATTGATAATGTATTCCATTTAAATATGAACTTAATTAATAGAATAATATATACTGTTGATGTTTTCTTCCTTTAATATGACTCTGCCAATTTAGGGAATGAGCTATTCTATTTCATTCAGTAATTTATTTACATTTTAAATTAGCTTTACATTTACTAACAATAGAATCCACACGAAGGTATAACATAGTTGCTATTAAGTATAATTAATGAACACACAGCAGGTAATTTCCATTGTTTCTATTTTATACATCAGAAAAATATAATATTATAAAGATTGAAATTTATCCAACTATACATTATGAATCTTGCTGATTTCCATTGACAGTTCGTTTGCTGAAAGAAACGTTAATTAATCACCGCGGTTGGAAATAAACATAGAAACTGATGAGAAGAAATAAATCCTGTTCAAATGTAATTTCCCTATTTATAGGTTCCTTTATAATTCCCAACCCCGTGGACTAAATTAACCGTTTATTTAAAGGTATCATCCAACGAACAGACTGTCAAAAGGAAAAGCAGCAAGATAACTAGATAAAATAATATATGCACAAAATATAAGCGTTAAATGTGTCTTGATTTTCCATGTCGAGAAACATTAGAAAAGTGGCAATGTTTTTACACTGTTTAGCCAAAGCATCTTGATAATAGCGGATGAAGTGAATTAAATCCGTTGAAAAATGACTGAACCCATTAACGGTCCATTTACTAAACTAAGCTGATTTTATGTAGTTCTAGCCGATTATTACAATACGCTGGAATTAAGTTTAATATCTAAAATAGACACAGACGGCGTATTTTATTTTCTAAGACATTCTTAAAAATCATCAATCTGTCTGATATAAAATTGGCAGAATAACATTGTTTTGATCAATAATTGTTTTTTAAGATAATTTTTAATTTATTATATATACATTTATGGTGTAACATCATTATTTTAAGTACAGTTACCCCCAATAATATAACCCCTACGATACTTCTTTAATTTGTAGTGCTTCTACAGAGAGTAGTTATTAAATCAAACCTTTTTTTAGTGCAGTCATCTAATTTCAGGGTGAGTGCAGCGTACAGTAGCTTGCTCATATGATACAACTGATAAAATGAATGTCAGAGGTCGATTATTAAAATGCATTACAGGCATGTAAGGTTATCCGAAATTATACACATGTGTTTTGAATGGAAGAATGTATAGATACCTTATAAAAATCAAGCGTGTATAATTGTAAAATAATTAATGTAGCTCGAAAAAATAATGACGTTGCCTGTTTGTAATTCTATGCCCCAAAGATTTTGTGGTTTTCATTTTTTAGTTCCGTCACTTGTTCATGTGGGTACCATTAGTATGGGTGCTGGAAATGCAGTTGATTGCACAGGTCCCAGTGTACTGTTTTCCCCTACGCAGTCGTTCTGCTATTGCATTATTGTGGGGCTAGTTTAGTCTATTCACCTATCACGTGGTTTACTGTTTCGTCTTTTTGCTTACATATTCTGCATTTACTCTTTCCTTAGTGTTATTGTTCGTCCTAATCGCATATTTCTGGTCCGCTGTTTGTAGAAGTTCCGTTTCTATGTTCAAGTTGTTTTTTTTTATTAGCCATGTCCAGGGATATTTGTTGGTCTCTTCTCCGGTTATTTTTATGAAACATCCATGTGGTGGATTTTCTTCCAACTTTCCATTCCTTTTCTTGTCTTTTTGTTACTGGTGTCAGTTCTTCTTGAGTTGTTCATTAGTTATTAATAACTGATGAGAATCGACAACTCGAACGATCGTTGATTTGAAATCGACGGTATCATGTATTTACCTTTTGTAATATTATATATAACTACATTTTACGCTTATATTTAAAATTTGAATCATTGGAAAATTGTATGTAATAATTGAGCACTCTGCTGGGTTTCCTCTTTCTAATCTTACCAAGAAATATAGCATCCGCCGGGTGTTACAGTGAGATACTGAAAGCACTACGGTCGAGCGCTCTCGAAAAGGATTCTCACGACACAGAACAAAAGTAGAAGGAAATTCTTTCACATACTTGGAAAATCTATAAAAGAAGGAGACACACATTTTGAGGTACTGAAATCATCCAAACCCAAAAAAACTAACTATACGCAACACTCCTGCTAACCGAAATAATAAAAGCAATAAAAAAGATGAGATAGAACAGCGGCAAACGGTAAAAAAAATACTTCAACCAAAAATTTATAAAATAGCCAGGCAAAGTGCCGGACATGGACAACTTCGAGAAAGATATTCTCATTATAATCCTAAATCTGGAGTTAACTAAAAACCTAAGAAATTACAGAAGACCATAACAATGTATATGAAAGGCTAAAAAGATTAAATCAAGCTCTAGGTTTATCTACCAAAACTAATAACATCTACGAAATCAAAAAAAGGAAACATATGTTCAACCAAAAGCACATGATTGATAAATATCAATTACAACTAACAGACACAAAATTAGCAAAAGAGAAGCCACTGAAATAACCCCGTAATTATGTATAGAGTACATGGCTAACTATCAAGCAGAAAAGGTGATTGTCACTTTATAAGAGCAGAAATTAAACTTCTTTCGAACTAATACACCTAAGAGAAATAGGCATAGCTCGCACGATACTAAGTAAAGTTATAGTCATACAATAAAAGTAAAACGAATCGTAACCTTTGACTAAACACTAAGTTAGTAATAGACTCGCACTTAAACATAGCAGAAATGTATAGATGCAAAGTCACGCAACTAGATATAGGCAATGGTTACCCTTAAATCACAAAAGGAAACGCTAGACAAAGCATCTCATTTGACATCAAAATACGCAAAGCTAACTCTAATATTTTTGGCGCCAAATACTGGGTAAAAATCGAACCCATAAGACCCATAGTGTATAGCAATGGGGATGTACGTCACTGCTGACATTTGAGACTAAATCGGGTTTTATTGCTAGATCAACCCCAAAACACATTTTACGTCGATGTCTTCGGATTGTACGAATGTGACGGTCTATACCTTTCATGTGATCGCAACTGGAACACTTTAGATGGTCTTAGAAAAGACAATAAAAACATTTAATTAATTAGGATTCAAAATGATTAATACTTACGTAAATAGGCTAAACACCTAGATACAACACTGGATCAAGATAATAAGGTATATATATATCATCCCATACACCCTAAAGTACATTAATCAATTATCATATCCCCACTGTTTTTTAAAACATGATTACACACATTACTAGAAATATCTCAGATCTTTCATTTAGTCCTAAAATGTTTAAGCAAGCAATACCATACTAGAACGACGCAATAGCAGATTGTAGGATAAGATCTCTTACGATCCTACCTACGACCACAGACCTAAAAAAAACTGCGGGACTAAAACGCTCGTTGTTTTCAATGTATTACACGATGTTATCATCGCTTATCTTAAGATCAGCCCCAGTATATGTCAGATAAAATGTAAAGTTTATTTTCTAAAAATACAAATACGTAAGTAAGTATGTATTATTCTACCAATCTACTATATATTGCAAAATGTACAAAATATAATGTTTTAATATATTATTTCGCATTTTCAAGTATGTTATACAGGATGTTTAGAAAATCAATGACATAACTTCGCGATTATTTTCTGTTAAAGTTTGTGTATGGGTTGCGTTTCACTTAGTCCACCATTAAAAATATAATTTTCTTCTGTATTCTATTCGTCGTCTTTGTGTATTTGGCTTGTGTTACTTATATTTATCTACTCATAAATGTACATGTATTCGTTCACTTCTATTCAGATACTAAAAATAAAAAGTAACATTCTCAGGAGGGCAACTGGATCACCCATGTTTGTTATCACAACAACCCCTGTTGAGCATGGCGCTCAGAATGTTCTTCTGAGCCTCACTGCATTTATATTTGTTTGGTGTAATTCGGTCATGTGCTTTTGGTGTATATAGCAACAGCAGGCTCAAGCTTATGTCGTTAATAATCTCATGACAGTGTAAGTGTTCATCTATCCAACATATAGAAATAACAGGGCACCATCCCACATATATTACGTATAAAATGTTTACAATAAATAAGGTTAATAGTATGTTTTTAATTGCAAGCGTTTCCGTAAATATAGAACATAACACCTAAGATATGCAACATATATTCCAAACACACTGCATAGTGTACATTTGTTATTTTATCGCATATAACTGTATGATATAATGCAAAAAAAAAACAATGATCAATCTATAGTTGGATTTAGGCATCTGCTGTGACCGTGCCATCCCTATCCTGGGTCGATAGGCTGTCTTGTAGTTTCCATACATGTAAGTGGATATGTTTCAGCCTCTTGCCGTCTGTGTATATCTTCTCCTCAATCCTATTTGATCATACCTTAACAGCAGTTCTCGAACGTCTGCAGTCTCTAAAAATGTCCATCTTGCTGCGGTGATGCCACCTACACTCATGCCTCGCTTGCATACATTATTGCAGGTTCTCCTGTTTTCTTGAGTCGCTTGCAATCTCGCAAAATAGAAAATTCTTTGCGATCATCGCATCATCTATTTGCCTAGCACCGAAGTTGACATTTAATGAGATAAGCAAACAAGCTTAGGATGTCAGTATGACAAAGGCGCTCTTGTTAGAGACGGAGTCCCTCCAGCTGATTACCAGGATTATTCTGGGGTTACACAAGTTGAGGCGTGGACCCTGTTCAATTGGCGGAAGTAAGGGGCCCATGACTGTCTATCGTAACGAAACTAGCTGAGTACACAGGCCCGATACATCTTGGCATTGGTGGTCAGCATCTTGGTATTCTAGACTTTAATTGGCAAGTGAGTCATGTATGTTGCGCATTGGCGATGTTCAGCGTCCAGGTAAATCGATTGTTGAACCGAGGTACGTGAAATCCTCGACAATTGGATGTAGTCGTAATGTTCAAGGTACTTCTTATAACTTGGTCGATAATGTTTGTCATTTTGGGTTGATAGCCATGTCAAAATTTCTGCATTCGATAAGTTGCTGCAATTTTTCTTCAGTGTACTGGCAGTGTTTATTTCATAACTACAGCGACATAAAATAGCATAACACTGTTCTGTTCGAAGGATAAATTTTACCCGCTTTGGGACGGGTATTTTACTAGTATACATGTGTGTGTGTGTGCCTCTTAATCTAGATGGGTGTGTTCTCTGAGTTGTCTGAAAACTAAATTAAGTGTTATCATACATGTGTGGCTTCTACACCCCAGAAAAATTGAAATAAATAATTCAAAATCTGCCATAAAAATATAAAAGAATTAATAATTCCAAATTTGTTATGTCCTATTTACTATTGACCGTATTTGATATATTGGTAAAGTTTTCACACGAAACATTCGAATTCGCTTATTGTGCACACCATTTCTTTCGTCGACCATAAATCTTCGGATGAATCCTCAGTGTCTGCTCTATTTATTTCACGTTATTGTCTTAAGCCAATGAGCAGACGTTGCCCTCTGTATTTCTCTTCTCATCATGTTATTAATATTACAATATTATATAGAATTATCAAAGAAAATAAATGTCTTTAAGTCGATGTAACATTGTTATATTTATACTTTTTCTTTTTTTCTTCTTTATTTTGCAATGTTTTGTAGTGTACGTATTTTAATCAGCCAAGTGTTCATATCGGCATATACCGATGTTATCACGATTACAATGTTTTTAAATTTACCTAAGGTCATGCAAATTTATAGTTTAGTTCTATTTAAAATTAATTAAAATTAACTACTATTAATTTACCAAGATAAGTAGAAAAACAAATATTAAATATAACACATTTTAAAATAAATGTCACAAGTAGTATTTACATGCGAGACTGTGTATGAAAAGTACATTCATATTTATAAGGCTACAAGAGTTATTTCATCTTTTCTGCCAATATGAATGCAATATCTAAATACTACGATTCAACCGATTGCTGAAGTAATAATCGCAACATTGTTATTGTTTTCTATTGAATAAAAAAACTCCTCGAGTTTATCAAAGTAAAGATGGACTAATGTTAGTATCTACAAAAAGCAACGCTTACTTGCCAAGAATATATAGGTATTCTGTTAAATTCCTACTGATTTGTAAAAATTATAAATTTGTTTGCTTAGCTAAGGCATGAGGAAATTATGATTACAAAATACTCGTTCCTCTACCAATTAATGGCTCCACAATAATATATGATCATCTAGTTAATGTTTTCAAGCTTCTAAGACTATTTACATATACTTTATAAATACTCCTCCCATATATTACTGCAAACCATTATCTGAGATCATTAAGACAGCTACATTTCTTTATTAAAATAGAATACTAGAAGATTTAAACTCAACGTTTCGCCAGCTATATAAATGGATATAAAAACAAAAACTGGTAAAAGAGTTTAAAATGCGGGATCGACTATAAATGAGAAAAATGCGTAAACCATAGTACTAATATATTATTTTAAGGGTATTTCATTTTCAAAGAAGGTATATCACCAGATCAATCCTTAATAGAAAAAAATATTAGAAATATCTATATCTACACACAAATAAGAACTTGAACATTTGGGGATTGATCAATTTCTATCGATATATACGAAAATATACAGACTTGACTGAACCATTTGCAAATTTAAGAAAACAGAATGTTCAATTTATTTGGTTAAATATACAACAAAAAGCTTTTGAGAGATTAAAATTAGTTATGGCAAAGAAACCCGCAGTAAAACATGTTGATTCCACAAAAGACATTATATAAACTACACATTCAAGTCGAGATTCGATATCTGGAATATTACTATAAAACATCTGATAAAGTGTTTCTCAAGGAAACTTGCGAAAACTGATGTAATTATGCAAATATATAGAGAGAGACATTGGCTATTGTATGATGAAGCACCGATCCAAGCCAATTTCTAATCGGGAAAACATTCTATTGATCATTGATTCTAGACGATTGGAAATCCAAGAAAAGAATTACCCAGAATTACAACATCAAGAATATTAAGGTGGGAACTAAATTAATGACATTTGACTTTCATAAAGAATATGCAAAACGAAATGCAATTTCACATGCAGATACACTATAAAAAGTTGCGATTTTTCAAGGAATAAGCTTCAATGGGAAAACAGCTTAGAGCTCCGTTAACTATGTTGTATTCTACAAATAAAATAAATGTTGTAGAAAAAGAACATACAATCAAATCCAGTTAGAACAGTAAATAGAGAAAACAGAAACAGGGTGGTGGCACATGCAGATCAAATTAGGTCGAAGGGTTAATTCAAAGAGCAAAATGAACAAATCGCTACGACTCCATCCGTTATTGTGTTATTAGAATCTGTACAGAATGAAACGTCAGAAGACGCGACAATGAAGATTCGGGGTCGGATTCGGATCGAAGTATGAAAGAGGGCGACCATAGTTACAGTTTAGTGCGAGATAGGTTAAAATCTCTCCAAAAGATTGAAATACGGAGTAGAGAGAAGAGCAAACTAATATCGAAAATACATGATCATTAGAAGTGGCAGCCTATAAGTCTAAGGAAATGTGGTGATATTGGCAAATTGATATACACAATTAGCATAAGTAGAAATAGATTACTATATATGTCTCTCTTTACGTATAGCTTGAAGTGAAAGTACACTAGCAAGTGAGTAGGTGAATTAAAAACTGTACAAGAGTAATGGACTATCACTGAAGAATCTGATGTCGAACTAAAGATAATATACGGAATTTCGCAATTAACAATTTCTTAAATTTATGGGGATAGATTTTCTCGATCATTTAGCCTTACTGGCTAGAAATCTTAATAAAATATTATTTTCATTTTCTACTTAGTTTACGACTGTCACGAATCACTCTATTATTACTCCACATGTTTACCAATATGTACACGTGGCGCAATAATCGATGTGTGTATATCTAGCATGTAAATTATATTGTCGGATGTTCAAAGTCTGACACATATATACTTAATTCATAATACCCTATCTATTTGTTTTTCGTTACATGAACGAATATATTTCATCGCGTCTCCAGTATCGTCTAAAATACATATATTCATCTGATTTGTATTATATTTTAACAATAGTCATGAATTTCTGATTAAAAAAGATTCCCTGAAGTATAATTTCTTTTTAAGAGTCAATATGATTAAAACTATTATTTTACTGAATTTTGATGTAGATTGGAATAAAGATTCAATATACAATGTTTAGTAAGAAGCATTATATATGTATTTTAATCTACGTTTGTACGAACCATAGAAGTAGGAAGTAATTTACTCGTGTCGGAACGGGTATTTTTCCACACAGATACGTGAGCCACACACACGTGTCCATGGATTACTTGTATGTACGTATAAAATAAATAACAATATATATCAACGGAAGAATACGTCCTATGAAGTAAAGGGCGACTAATAATAATATTTTCTGCATCTTAATCACTTAGGAAAGTGAGACACTCGAAATAATTGTAACAAAATAACAACGAACGCTACAATCACCAACAAATATAATTACATAAAAATACATTAAATATGTAGGTGATAAAAATCGTACATATTTCTAGACGGAGCATTTTGGTCCAGTGGTAGAACGCTGGACTACATACATCAATATCGAAGGTTCGATTTCTGTCTAAGTTAGTCATGGTAGTGACGGTTGTGAGCCAGAAACACGTGTCCATGGATTACTTTTATGTACGTATAAAATAAATAAAAATATATATCAACGGAAAAATACGTTAAGAGTTACTAATAAAACAATTTTCTGCAATCACTTAGGAAAGTGAGACAATCGAAATAATAGTAAGCAAAATAACAACGAACGCTACAATCACCAATAAAATAATTACATAACAATAGATCATATATATATATATATATATATATATATATATATATATATATATAACAGTCAAGCATTCAGACGATTGACAGAGCTTAAGGAGATTTGATAACATAGATTTTATCAATAAATAAGATATTATGAACCCCCAGATTATATATAATACTGCATATACATATATATATATATATATATATATATATATATATATATATATATATATATATATATATATATATATATATATATATGATTTTTATTTACACAGACATGTAAAAAAATCTGCGACACTGGCATGTCAGAAGTAATCGATCAACAGTTATGGTAAACTGAGATCTCATCAGGTAGAGTTAGAATCCGATATTAACCTCAGATCATATTTGTAGAGAATGAAGTGGTGAGAAAAACAAAAAGAAGAAAACAAATGTAACATTTAAAAATTTAGGGAGTCACGTAGTTTAGGACTGTTAAAAATAAAAAAAAGTTAAAATCCAAAACAAACTAAACAAATAAATTAATAAACAAAATAAAATAAAGTGAAAAGAGGGACATATGATAGAGAGTGTAGATAGATAGATATACAGATAGAAAGATTAATAAGTAGATAGATAGAGAAATAATAACGTCCGTTAATTCACACCGTGAGGTGGGAGAGTGGAGGTAAACATGCAAGTTGAGGTGTCAAAATAAATCGACAGTTATTTAACACTCGAGCGAACAAGCGTATTTTCAAGGAAACTGTAATTGTGTGTATAAGTGTGTATGCGTGCGTGCGTGCCCCCAGATCATCCGTAATTAGCGGTATGGGCGAGTAATGGGGGGTGGGTAAGCGGTTGTTAATCAAATGTGTCACTAATTCTAAATGTATACTATTTTTACTGTTTGTCTGGAGTTTACCAACTTATCATTAATAAATTAATAAATAAAACAAATATATTAGTAAATTAGTTAAGTCTAACATAATTATTAGTAGTAATAATAATAATAATTATAATAATAATAATAATAATAAACACGAATAATAATTGAAATGTTATAAAATGATAATAATAATGATAATGAAAATGAATAATAATAACAGTAATAATTTAATTTAATGTAAAAGTACTAAAATGCCGCCATTATTAATTATCAATAGTAATAATAATAGTAATTATAATCATAATGATAATACTACTACTACTAATACTACTACTACTACTACTACTACTACTAATAATAATAATAATAACGACAACAACTACAATAATAGCGGTCAATAATAATTAAGAATTAATAAAAAAAATAGTAGTCGTGAAAAATAGAATAATTAAGCAATATTAGAAATACTAGAAGGTAATAATAATAATAATAATAATAATAATAATAATAATAATAATAATAATAATAATAATAATAATGATAATGATAATGATAATATTAATAATAAAGATATAGAAGAAGGTAGCAATATAATGGTTGCATGAATCAGTGGTTGCAATAATGCTAATCATATAAAGAAACTCTAGTCGCAAGGTTTAACCAATTGCGGATGGTTTGCATTATTGCTCAAGAGAAAAAATAATTATTTTAAGTGCCTACTTTTTTAAAGGTGTCTGATTATTATAATTAAAATAAGTAAATATTTTTATATTCAGAGACATACTTGTTTTAATTTTTTAAAAATAAACAGTGGGGTTATATAACCCAAGGATGTGCGCACTTTAGTTTCGGTGGGAGGCAAGTAAGCATATGATTTGATTTTATTTGCATTAAAACACACACTAATCAACTTTCTATTCACTTAAATGCCGTTCATAATACAGCACGATGTTGGGTGTTTCGCTGGGATTTAATGTTAGAATCGACATGTGCTGGCTGGCGCAGTCAACTTGACAACGAGTTATTTTTGTTCTTCTTTCTCTGTTTTTGTTTGTTTATTCTTGATTGTATTTCATTTTGCTGAAAGTTTTTGCCCTCTCTCTTACACTCTCTCTTTGGAATTGTTGTTGCTACGAGGGAGAATCAAGTAGTTCGTGAGATTTCGTCACGTAGACCAGTTCGTCCACTCGAGTTTTATGGTTTTCGGTAGCTATAATGAAAAAATGCATTCTATAATTTATATTGATTGGCGTGTTCACTCCTTTTTACAAAGTCATACATTTTCAGCGGCTATGGCCCCGATCTTTTTAAGCTTGAATAATTAATTATTTAAGGAGAATAAATAACACAATAAGACGACATGATATTATCCATTCTGACAGCACTTTCTACGGTGTTTAATGTTTTTTAAAAAGCGTTGGCTGAAATATTAGAAACAATATTCCACCGCTGGTCTAATAAGAGATGCAAATTTCGAGGCCCTCAGGAGCTTGTCGATACGTGATCATTATAATATTTATTTACTCCTCGCGGAGTTAGGCACAAGGCCAGTTTTATCTTACTCCCACAAGTAAGATGTGACCCAAGATCGGGTCGAGCAAGTGGGGCTAAAAGCCAGCGCTCGAGAGGTGAGCACTCTGGCCATTTTAAAATTGCCTGGGCAGCCCCGTCGGCATTCCCCGGTAGGGGCGCCTCAGACAGTAAGCAATAAACTTACTCCTCCCCAAAGAGGGGAGGCGAAGCCTGGGAGGGTGGACCTCCTAGAACTGCACAGGACAGGCGTGCAGTATCCATCGGAACAGATACTACACTTTGATCTTAGCCAAAAGGCCGAGAAAAGGGTTCTTTTCAGAGACGCACCCAGGGCGCAGGCATACCATGATACATTCCGTGGCCTACGATAGTGCTACAATGGTAATGTGACAAAGATGATACCCAGGGGGGACTTGAACACCATGGCAATATTAAACTGAGATTTGCCCATCAAATAAGACATCAACGGACGAAGACGCAGCAATAGCCTGGGAAATCATCCAAAGGAGAGCTACATTAACCCGGAACGATCCCTACATGCATTCACATATGTTTACTTGCATACTGTAAACCGAAGAAAAAAAGAGATATGGCAATTTCCTTTACTCACTTATTCGCTTTTAAAAATTGTGTGTTTGAATAATTAAAAAAAAATGTGGTCAAATAGTAATGTTAAAGGTGTTTTTTACTAAAAATATTCCGACAACATTTAAAAATTGAGCATTAACCATCAGATCAAAGATTCCAATCTTTGCTGGGAAACCGTCAGATATATTTGGCTATGGCTAGGGCTATGAGGAAAAAACCCGGATCTACACGTTGACAGCGTATGAATTGTAGGACGGTATGTCATCGCTCTGGGTAATGAAATATCTTGAGGGTTACCTGTATTTCACGAGTAAATAATTTCCCGATCAATTGTCGACGCACTAACATGCATTCACCAATTCCGCCGATACCACCAGTGTTTCAATTAAAATACAGAAGCGTCTAAGTGAGGTTCTCACGGAATAAGATAACAGGATGAAATGATTTGCAAGGCAAGCATATAAGGACGTCAATTTAAGAAGGGTCTTTACTGTAGAAAGTGCAGCTAACTGAATTCTTAATTCATGCACGGATTAACCTCTTTATTAAGGAAGAGGGGGCCAGATAAAACTCGCCAAATTAATTTGAAGCTTTACCTATTAGCGATGTCGGGGTTCCCATAGAAGAGAACACGCTCTTCTAGATAGGTACTTATTAAGCGACGTAAACTAGCAGCAGAAACCAAGGTTCATACTAGTTTAAGTGTACTACACAATGAATGCTACAACAGGTGATTGGCAGATAGGTGACACGCTTGCTATAGATCTAGCAAGTCGACAAAAGCTGTAGAAAGTAAGTTTTGTGGGCACACTTTGGCAAAATCAAGGAGAACGCAGCTAGCGAATGTTAGCCATAATATGCTAGAACGGGATTGCAAATCGTCACCTGATGAAGAGGAAAATAACTTCGCCCCAGAAAAAGAAAAGAACAGGTACGCTCAAATCCCACTAACCACCCCAGCTTAATCAGGCACCTGTGAAACGGACATGTAACCATTAACAGTCCTCAACGAAGGACACCGCGGAAATTTGAACGCAAGACTACATGAGTGTCAGTAAGGTGTTGTAAGCGGTTCGAGAAGGGGCCACCAAACGAAAACAAACACTTTTAAAAAGGGTAGGGATAAACATTCCCCAGCCAGGGCTTAAAATGTGTTTCCTAGTAAGATTCGGTGTAGATTGATAGATGCACTGATTGACATAGAGAGGGTATCTTGCTCCTAAAAACATCCGTTTAAGTTGCTAAAACAGAAAAGGGGTATTTTAGAATTCTAACCGAGCAGTGACACTGGAAAACGGAAAACAGATTGTATTCAATAGCATGGTATATTTATTCATTGCACTAGAGAGAATGTAGCTTCATCGAGGGTGTATATCGCCTTAGACTTATATTTAGAGTTTATATTGGACACAGACATCTTAAGAAAGAATCGGGCTAAATAACATTTCACCATAACTAATTAAATGTTAGAAGCGTGTATATACCACTTGTAGAATCCATAAATCCTTTAAAAAGAGATATGAGTTGCAGCCATGCACAGAAACCTCTTACACTGTTTGATCGGCCTCTAAAAAATAACCGAAATCCGGTCGTTTTTCAAAAACGAAATCAAAAGTAAATAAGTCTAATCGAAAGAAAACATTTAAAAGTGCTGCAAGTTTGAAAAAAAGATCGCAGACAAATAACAAAACTGTTCATTTTTATATCACACTATAGGTTATTTTCTTTAAGGAAATATAATATCCACATAATATTTATTGAAACACTTCACCAATATAGTCGTTTATTACTATATTACCTCGGGAGACAGCAAATTGTTCTCACATTTACCTTATGCATCATCTTACTTTCCCGAAGATCAAGTAATGCTTTCTAAAAAATATAAATACACACAAATATTCATGTATCGGTTCTCACTCACTAATATACTAAAAATTAGTTTCGAGACCAGTAATGCAGGTGAATGCCATTTCATAGATTGTATAGGGCCTTAATAATTTTTCACGAACACACACACACACGCGCATATATATATATATTAGGGTAGGTCGATTTTACACTTTTTTTTAAATATTAAAAAAAGGCACGTTCCGAAAGTTGTATATAGACCTATTAAATACTCATGCAAAAAATTAGATCAAAAACTTCAGCGGTTTTTTGAGCGTTTGGTATCAAAGATCGTAGACAAGAATATACTGAAAATTCCTCGTTTTTGCAAGATTTGCTTGAATATTGGTGTGAAAACCAAATAATTTTAGCATTTAAAAGCAGGGAATGTCCTTTTATTTTATAAAAATGATATGAATTAAAGAAATCTTCAAATTGAAAATTTGCCCCCCCCCCTCATTTTCAGTATCTGCTTTTGTAAACTACCTTTTAACGTTATGAATTAAACAGTAATATTTGAATACCTAAAAAAATGATTTTTTCTGTTATTAGTGAAAATATAACAAGCAAAGAAATAAGGAAAAACCTTACACTATTTTAATGAAGCTTAATATAGAGAGTCAAATTGCTCCATATAAGACCCCTTAGACAAAAATGCTGGTCTCAATTTCTGACTCAAAACTTTGGCTGTAATGTGTTGATGCCTTGCTTCAAAACCATATACAGTTTGTGAAGCTTCTGTTATTAACTTAACTGCCCGTTCCACACCCTGAGAATGTGAGGGCAAATCTGGCAAGTCAAGCTTGGTTCCATTCATCAACGATTCTCGAAGTTCAGATTCAGTAAAATCTTCCGTCATTGGTGGTTCAAAAATGCCGCATAATTTTAAATCTATTAATTGTGTCCAATGTGTGGCATTAAAATTAATAGGTAGTATTCTTTTTAATCTTTTTCTAGTTGACTCCTCACTCCTGAAAGAACAAATTAATTAATTGAATTATTAAAAAATTCCAATCTGTACTGCTTTAATAATTATGGTGAAATTAGATAAAATCTTTAAGAATCATTCTATAAATTGGAATAAATAATTGAGTCAGAGATATATGAATAAATATTACTTACCTAATGGCCAAAATTCTTTTTAAAGTTTCTTCTCTTACTTCAATCTCCTCAGATTTAACCATGGAATATAGAAAGTTTTCAGGCAGTAAACAAAATGTATTACCTTGTATATTTCTAAATGTGATATCTTGGATTTCCTGAGGCTGCTCCTTAATCCTCTGGGTCATATTAAAAATGTGCACTTACTGATTGTGGAATTTACTATTTCTTTTAATTTCAAACCAAAAAGTGGCATACACATTTACAATAAAATTTACTACATAGTGTAGTTTTGTTGTGTGCCTTTGTGGGTATGCACCACGAGTCCATAAACACATAAGCCTGATGGCCAAAGTTAACCATCTTGCTTGGTTTAAAGGACCAATTTTCCAGGAGGCATATCTAGAGTCAACCTTACCTCTAGAAATACCTACTGTGTATTCATAAAGGAGTCTTTGGTCAGAACTAAGATCATGTATTTCATCAATTTTGGAAAATGATATTTGGGGTAAATCATATCAATCATTTGAGCATAATTTCCCCAGAGGGCTACTGAATGTTGTAGGGCCCTTTGCGCAACCATCTATGTTTTTAAAAAGGGCTCTGAAAAGTAGTTCATTATGATGCAAAGAGCAACCAATTGTGTGAAGAGTTTTAAAAAGTTTTTTTTCTAAAATTGCAACCATTCCACCATCGCAACTTGTGTTGGTATTAGTGTTGTCAACAAGTATAGCCTTGATACTGTTCTCACTGTGAAATTCATGCAAAACATCCACCACTTGATCTGCATGAACAGCACCTGTTGCACCACTATTCGGAAGAACTCTATGTATCAGATATTTACTTTCACATGGTGTTTCTTTTGTAAAAGTTAAATGGTGTTCTGGTCCCTTAGTTTTTTTCATAATTCTCTGTCTATTTTCATCCACAATTTCCTTATACATCAATGTGTCCTTATCCATTCTCCCATCAACTCCAATACATATATTTTAGGTGGGGTAAAAACTCCTGGCTGAAATAGTTTTATTTATCTACCTCCAACAAGGTAAGATGTGACACAAGGTCAGGAAAGTGGGATTAGATAACCCTGCGCTATAGAGGTGAGCACTCTGGCCATTAAAAAATTGACTGGGCAGCCCCGTCGGCATTCCCCTGTAGGGGCGCCTCAGACAGTTAGCAATGAACTTACTCCTCCCCAAAGAGGAAAGGCAAAGCCTGGGAGGATGCACCTCCTAGAATTGCACAGGACGGACAAGCCCCAATAGACGGGCGTAAATCCAGACCCAAAGGCCCGGACGATACCGGTTTATTTGGTGGGGTAAAAACCCCTGGCTGAACTAGATTTTATTTATCTACCCCCAACAAGGTAAGATTGACAAAAGGTCAGGAAAGTGGGATGAGAAAGCCAGTGCTCGAGAGGTGAGCACTCTGGCCATTTAAAAATTGCCTGGGCAGCTTCGTCGGCATTCCCCGGTAGGGCCGCCTCAGACAGTAAGCAATAAACTTACTCCTCCCCAAAGAGGGAAGGCAAAACCTGGGAGATGCACCTCCTAGAACTGCACAGGACGGACAAGCCCTAATAGACGTGCGTAAATCCAGACCCAAAGGCCCGGACGATACCGGTTTATTTGGTGGGGTAAAACCCCCTGGCTGAACTAGTTTTTATTTATCTAACTCCCACAAGGTAAGGTGTGACAAAAGGTCGGGAAAGTGGGATTAGATAAGCCAGCGCTCGACAATTCAATATATGTGTGATAATTAAACAGACAATCAACACGGGAAGTCAAATTCGCCCGATGAATTTTCAACCGGTGAATACCATAAAAAATATCCAATCAATAAAACGCCTATGTAAACAAATAATTATTTATATATAACATTAAATATCATAGTGTTTTATTCCTTTTTAATTTGAATATGTACATTTAATTTCTTAAGAAAAATAATAATAAACTTTAAAATATTTATTATTAAGTAATGTATTACTTTTTTTTGTTAAAACCCGGGTTTAATTTAAGGCGACACATCTGCCGGTGAAATCTCGGCAGTGAGAAAAAATCTCGATTTATTTGATCTTAAAGTTGCAATGCTCAAATAAATACAAAATTTTGAAGAAAAATATTTCTTGTGGTAACTTTTGACATTATTTGGCAACTTTCTTCGAGTGCGATAATTTACAGTTTCAAAATCGACCTCCCCTAATATATATATATATATATATATATATATATATATAATATATATATATGTATATATTATACATATTATATATATATATATATAATATATATATGTAATACATATATGATATATATAATATATATATATAATATATATATAATATATATATAACACATATATAATATATATATATAATATATATATATAATATATATATATCATATATATATAACCTATATGATATATATAATATATATATATATGTATATATATAATATATATAATATATATATATAATATATCTAATATATATGATATATATATAATATATATAATATATATATATTTCTGTATATATAATATATATATATTATATATACAATATATATAATACATATATATATTATATATAATATATATGATATATATTATATATATATATCTGTATATATATTATATATAATATATACTATATATATATGATATATATATTATATATATAATATATATATATAATATATATATATATATATCTGATATATATATATATATATAATATATATATACAATATATGTATATAATATATATAACATATATATATACAATATATATAATATATGTATATATATAATATATGTATAATATATATAATATATATAATATATATATGTAACATATATATAACATATATATAATATATATATATATATGTATATATATATATATATATATATATATAATTCTACGACACTTATAACTAAGTCCTTATATACATAGACATGTGGTTAATCGTTTCCCGGGTATTATCAGTGTGGAGGAGTATTGTTATACTGACAACACGATTCGAGGCCCTCAGTGTAAACATTTAAACTTTTATCTAAACGGCGAGAACCACGTGGCCAATAAACCACGTCTAAAAAGAGAATTCAGACCTATGTCTAAGCAAGTAGAAGCATCAACAAGACTATCATCAATATTGTTCAACGTGACTTTAGGCCATAACTTCACGTATATATATATATATATATATATATATATATATATATATATATATGTATGTATTATTAGTTATTATTAGTTATTTTAAACCATTTTTAGTGCATGTACCATTAAAAATAGTGTGTATCATAGTTATCGCGTAAATACACAATGTTTTTACCTGCGTGCCTTCTATTTTTATGATGTTCTTTTCTTGCTGGAAACGTCCGGCTGGTCGACCAATTTGTATAACTCTATCCAACCTCTTTCCGGCATGTACGTCACCAATAGATAGCTCCCTGCCTTTATTTATACTACCCGCATGACATAGAATAGGTATGACAGTTTTACACCTTATAGTTTCCCGTTACTTTTCTTTTCATTGCAAAAGTTGCTGATAGTTCTCTAAATATAAAGCTGCACAATTTGATTCTAAACCAATCCCAATAGGTTTTTATTAGATTTAAAGGTTTACCTTCGGGCTTTCTCGATCGTGCAGATAACATTTGAAAAGCTAGGAAAGTGAGAATTTAATTTAGAATGCTTACCTGCTCCAGAGGAGAAAGTATATATAGCAAGTATTTTTTAAAAATAAATATATATGTAATTATTTTAGGTATAATATTGCTTGTGTTGACTTCATTTAAATGTGTTAATTTATCATAGACTCTACTTCGTGGGTACATGAATTATAGGGTAGTTGGGTATTCATAACCATTATGATCATTTTTTTTCTTTTAGTCAACAGTATTTATGACTCCATGTTCGAAAGAGTTACATTGAATATATCTCCGATTCACAGAAGAGTGTGTAGACATTGTTGTTTAACAGAATATACACTTTATTTTTGGCAGTACTGATAATCTTTTAAAAACAGCAAATATTAATCCTTACAAAAAAGAGAAGCAATGCATCCTTGCAAATTCCATTCTCTGCCGGTGATTTCGAATGGACCAGTATAAACACTTCCGATGTCTGGTGCTGCCTCACTGCGAATGGCATGCGGATGAAAAACACTTGTCTTGTGATTTAGAAGAACTAGTTCGACAAACTGTATTCATACGCCAACCCTTTCTATTGGTCGATGGGCTAATTACTCAGTGATAAAATCCGTCCATTTACATCAAGAGAAAATTGTAATAAAAACATGTGGCTCTAACCATTGTTGTAATGTTGAGTTACAAAGTGAAAACTGTATACACTAGTAATTGTTCATTAATTGGGAATCATATAAGGCACGCTGCGAAATAATCATCTTAAAAATATAATTAAATAAACTACAGTTACAATTATATTGGCACATTTTATAGTTAATAGCTTTACTAAAGACCATCAGTTTTATTTAATTCACTCAATCTAGTTGAAACCAATCAACCTGGTACCTTACATCTGTTTATTTCGATATTTACTTCATTGTGTATGTACTTGTACTAAATTATGATATGCTACATACACCTATAAAATCTACGTCGCTTTTCCGTGTCTATATTAAACTCGCATACACAATCACTCAGAAGCATTTTCTTATAATTCAAATATACTATTAGATTGAAACGGCTATTTGGATGCGGTCCAAACTATCTACAACTTTAGTGGTGTTCAGTACGATGAATGCACTATTCCATTAGAAACGTAAGAGCAAATTATTGTGTGCACATCATCATTCCAATGCAAACCAAGTTACGATGGTGAAAGGTTATTATTTATGGTCTGCCAAGTTATATACAGATCCTTAAAAACGAACTAACGCACACTGATATAGAGAAGTGAAAATATTTATTTCCCTTTAGTGGATGTACAATTATTTTATATATAACAATTCTGAGGTTGTTGATCGATTGTCCGATAAGATGGAACAGAAATTTATGAGAGGCGAATAGAACACCTAGGAGTAAAAAGGAATAGACGAAAGGAAATATGTTAAACGCAGAAAATCTGAAGCATGTGGATTAAATCACCATACATGTTATTCTAAGTCATCCCAAGATTCGTTATTATTTAAAACTGTTACAGGCTAAAGGGCAGACACATCTTTAAAAAATTATGGTGGAAAATATGCGAAAATATTGTGAATATGAATATTTTATTAATAACTATAAAATGTTCTCAAAACTGATTACTGTTTCATAAACTATCCAATATTTTAAGCATCAATAATATGTTCCTAATTACTGAATTCAGCAAACGGTATCCGATTGATTGATGTTTAATGTAACGATATGTGTATAATTGCTTATAGGTTGACGATATTTTCGATTATAATTGCCTGAGCCCATGCATGCTTACAAGAAAATGGATGATTATGGCAGTCAGTTTTTTAATCATTTGTCACCGCTAATCAAGGCGTAGGGGCCACTCAATTGTAAAAGAGTAAATATATCGTCGGTTGGACAGCGAGCGTCACTACACAATAATTGACACCAACCGGAAGAATAAGCATAACATTTCTTGATAGGACTTGCTTATTAAAGAGGACGGCTCAATCAGTATTGCTGTTCACTAGACTTTAAAACGACTATGTGGTTGTATGCTTGAAAGCAGTATCGTGGTATTTTGTTCAACAGATCTGACGCGTTAGGAAAGAAACTTTGATCATGTAAGTTCCGCGTACAGTGAGGGCGATAAGAAAGTTATCTACTGTGGTTGGAGCTAAACGGGGTGTCGCTGTAGATGATTTACATGTAAAGGAAGCGAGTAATTGAAGTTCAGTAGAAAGCGCTTACAATGAAAATAACGATACGGTAGAGATGGGTTAGAAACATACTATCAGTGTGAAATATGCTGTACGAAAAATAAGATATGATCTTCTACTAAACTTTTAAGTGTTTTTTGGATTCCGTCAAGGAAAAAAAGATTGCTCCGAGAGAAGCCTCACAAACTATGGCAGTAGTAATCCATCTTAGAACCGTTCCGGCTCTTTTACAGGTAGAGATTAGCTCAGGGTGTAGGTGCCTTCTGGAGCGATTGAATGATCCAACGATTTTTCCAGCGACCTTACTAATAAGTTTGATGTAAGTCTTCAATTTCAGCTCCGGGGTAAAAGTGAGTCCCATGACCTTATCAGAGGTTTCTTTAAAGTTAGAACCATTTATTTTTACTGGGAAAAATAGGGTCTTTAATTCTGTATGTATCACCGTACTTTAAATATTGTAACATAAAATTATATCAAATACATTTTAATCGCAACAGCATATTTTGACTAGATGGGCCCGAGTCTGCCTTTCCCGAGAAAACATAATTTAAGCAACGAATTAGATTATGTATTTCAGTACCTACATACGATTATACGCAGTCCCTTTTAACTGCCAAACACATATTTTTCAAATTGGTGCTATAGTTATTAATTAAAGTATCATTTATCATTATATTTTTCATATCTTTATTAGTTGTACAATTAATAACATCATTAATTATCAATATATTTTGTATATGTTTATTAGGGGTAATATTATCTTTAACTGTGCGTAATAATCACCTGTATTGTTTAATAAATATAGTTAATTAATTTCATTAATATTGTCCCATGAACTAAAACTGAGTTAAGTTAATATAAAAAATAGCTTGAAAAGTATAGTGAATCCAAGAATCTCTTAACAGTAAGTATATATTACTCTCACATAGTATGATATAAGACAAATAGAAATAACGTTTTAGCCTACTATATTTTAGAAAATATTTCATTAATAATTTCGAAAATTCGTACTATCATATATTTACGGAATCATATTATTGAATTCCTATATTCTCTACTAAACTATCATTGTGTAAATTTTATTCAGCTCTTTTTAACATTAGCCAGGGTTAAGTATACTAAGTAAATGCATGTATGTTCAATGCATTGTATTAGTCAAAATTCACTCCTCCCTATTCCGGCTGTTCGCCAGTTCTACTACCAACCAAGACTCGTCTCATAACATTATGGCAACAAGAGCTACATTAACCTATCTAACCTTTCTTTATTGAAATGAAGTAAATCCTATAACATGCACCTTTCCAGTCATTCCCTCTTGTTTTAAGACGAGGGTTTCGATTATTGTCATTGGACTGATGCGCACGTATTAGAGAATGTCAACATATCGATTCTCGGCTATTTTTCACTCAACAAACTAACCCTTCGGAGGGGCTAGGTTTTACCACCTTCTAGCATTGTGCCGCATCTTGCTACCATATGAAGCTAGCTAATCCCAACACAATTCACAATTCTATTGCCGGCTTCTGCCCGGCATTCACTGTACTATTTTACTAAATGTAACGCACATATTGATGTTATCTTAGCATAACTTACTATACTACTTTCAATTCTATATGTTATATTCAATGTCAATATGCTGATTGTCACTGTTGGTTTACTATTATTAGTCTAGACTAGATTCCAGGAAAATGGAGAAAACATCTTGGCGTTTTGGCTAAGATCAAAGTGTAGTATCTGTTCCGATGGTACGGCACCCCATACTGGTGTTGTCTTGGCCTGCGGGTCTTGATTTACGCCGGTCAATGGGTCTGTCCTGTGCAGTTCTGGGAGTTCCACCTTCCCAGGTTTTGCCTCCCCTCTTTGGGGAGGAGTAAGTTTATTGCTTACTGTCTGAGGCGCCTCTACCGGTAAATGCCGACGGGGCTGCCCAGGCAATTTTTGAACCCCACTTTCCCGACCCGACCTTGGGTCACATCTTACTTATGGGAGTAAGATAAAAAAAACTCAATCACAAGTTATAAAGGCTTGTGTTTTTTCATGAATAAAGGCTGGTTAAATTGTATTTTTATTACTTAAATCTAATTATTAAACAGCAATTTGATCCTTTTGATCTTTAACAATTCGCGTGCTTCAACTAATGACTAGATACATGCCCATCAAATGATTGATGGGTCTTAATGCTGAAAATTGATCTTCAAGTAATATTAATGTTATTTCTTTATCATGAAATGTATTCATCACTTTACATGGTTTCATTTCTATAACGTATCCATTGCGGCTAGTCTTAAATGATTGAACATCTGGCGAATTATGTGCATTGACAATTATGCGTTGGTTGCCTCAATTTGATCTTCATCAATTATTTACGATTTAGTTGTTACTAAAATAATAGACACGTATTTCGAGCAAAGAGGGAAATCTACCCGTAAGCAATGCGTTTTCACCAGGCTATCCCCCATCAAATATTACTGGTAAAATGTGTATAGAAGCTGGATTGACTTTTAATTTAACAGATCTATCTTGAAAAACCGCGATAGCATTATATAGAAATCAAGCCGTTTATTATTGCATTGAGCGTGTAAACAAAGCAAGAAGAAAAATATGTCCGAGTTGACGCTCCTTCTCGAACATTTCTTCAACTTGTTGTCTTCCCTGTCAGACTACTGTTCGAGTGTGATATGGATATCTCTCCTCAATATCAAATACGTGATATCCAGTATCTTCAGAGAGTTCCATGACTAACTACTCGAATTGTCTAAAGACTACGGCATCGGTTCTATGAAGGCCGCCTCAAGAATCTTAAACTTTTCTCCCTTTAGCGCCGACGTTGATGCAATGGTTTAATTTCGATTACAAGCTCTCCAATGGTCATTATGCTCTCCTTCAGAATATGCTATTCTCGCCTGCACCAGAAAACCATATACGCGGAAATTACCAGATATACTGTCTCACCGCATATTTTGATTAAACTTGAGGGTCCGCTTTTTGAATCAGATACGTCGACATTTCAATTGACTCGCGAGAGATGTAGGAAATGAGCAAACGACATACACATTCAACACGAAATTAGACAGATGATAGGCCCCTGTATTCTTCTTAGCGTAAATATCTATGATTATTTTTCTTATATGGAAACGGAAGCATTCTGCTTTTATATATTCCGCTCACATTGATTGAATTAAATTGAATACAATATTACTAAACATTAAGAAACATATTACAAAGTAAACACCAGCAATAGCAAAATGTGAAAAATATTTTTTTCCTTTGAAAATGCATAATGAATTACACTTATGAACTTCATAATGATAACATCAATTACACAAAATAAATGATCATATACGTAATAATACAGAAAAATATAGGCTAAAAAACATGTATTTTTATACTCGGAAAAATTACTAAGAATTGTTACTCGTATTTATATTTTAATCGGTAGTATATTACCCACTGAGATTCATATGACCCAAAATAAACCGAAAAAAACATAATCTAAATCATATCAATTTCCATTTTTCTATTTCAACCAATATATATTATTTATTTAATACTTGTTTATAAATCCATATATTAAACAGCTCTTATTGTTATGGGTCTGTTTGGGCGATATAATATAACGACACATTTGCATTGGTCTGTAAAAACGGATTTGTCTACCTAAAATGTTATTAAGTAAAAGCGGAAAATTCTACTTGTATCTTAGGAGTATTAAATAAACTGGTGTGTCCTTTGGAGAACTATCTAGGTCTCCCTGGGAAAATAGGCGCATAACAGCTTATATAATACGGATGTCACTGTGCCATATACTGCCAATAATACGCTTGTATTTTTTAATTGCAAATATGTATGCATATACAACATGAGATATTTAGAGTGATGCCTTTTGAATTCTTAAAAAATAGATCTTACGAACTACAAGAGAGAGTAAGAGACAGGGATCAAATCTAAACACTGTCACCGTCATCGCTGCAACTACAACAGTGACACATCACAACTGAGTGAGCTGACTATCTAGAACGATTAAACCATAACACGCAACGGCTTGGGGCTCTTTACGTAACGAGCTTCCGTTTAGATGATCTGCTGTAATCAATGATTGGTCCACAGTAGCGCATTCACGTAATATCTTATATATATTTCTGTAAAACAGAGACTTAAGTGCACAACTGAGTAAGGGAATTAAAAATAGAAAATGTAAGTTGTATATTATTACAAAATTCACAAAATGTTATACTTAAACACATTATGGTATATCAAGCGAATATGTGTGTTTAGTGTTTACTCAAAGGAGATTATTAAAAAGGTGATGTATAATTTAGGGGAATATAAGAAATACCCGAGCTGTCTAACTTAAACATTAAGTTAACGGCGACGCGAATCACTATTTAAGCACTCATTAAGACATTTGTTTATGAAAATTTAATTATAACACCGATATACTTTTGCAGATCATATATATATATATATATATATATATATATATATATATATATATATATTGTGTGTGCATTAAGGCGGCATTTTCTAATTTATGCTAACATTGTTAAAATAACAGAACTTGTCGTCTACCGTTGCTGAATTCAAAATCGTCAACGACTTCCTGTAACAAGAGGGTCAACGTTCTATGTGCGTTTCTCCACCGTCTTTTTAAAAGTCTCTTTTTTCTTCAGCTTGTATGTTCATTTGATTTAGAAACCTTAGGATGATTCAACGAACAATCGAAACCTATGGAGCATTCATGAGTATTTTTGATTTTAATATAAAAGAGACCATCAGAAAAATTGAAACCAATGAAAAATGTATAATTAAACAGACAAACTATGTTATTTTAACGTTTGCATATATATATATATATATATATATATATATATATATATATATATATATATATATATATATATATATATATATATATATACCGTCGGTTTCGAATTTGGAAAGCGTCTGAGCTTCCAAACTTTCATCAGCTATTGTTAATAATGTTGAAAAAAAGATGGTAGCTCTCGTATGATTTGAAAACACGTTATTTGATTCCTGCGTTATTTTTTTCGTTTCATATATATATATATATATATATATATACATATATATATATATATATATATACATATACATATACATATACATATACATATATATACACCCATATATATATATGTATATATGTATGTATATTTTAGTCTTATATTATTAGTGTATCTAAATGTGCAGTTATTCATCTTAATGTGTTCATAATCTTAAAATTATGGTTTCATACACTTATATCATACTTTGTTTACGTAATTATTTCTTATCGACTATATACATATATGTACCATTTTATACAATGTATCCGATAGTTATCAGTTTTACATAGAAACATTGATCAATAAAATGTAAACGAATGCCATGGTAAACACTTATATGTTCATTCGCTCGAATTCTGTAAACTTGTAAGTATTTTGGCTAGGATATTCTTTACTTACTCATTATGGTGAGATCAGGTGTTAATAATGTGAAAGATTAGGCATTAAAATGTAAACTAAATTTTAATTTTCATAACATATAGAATCTACAGATCACACATAGGATATTTTGTAAAATCAATTCACTCGTACATATGAAACTCTTTCAATTAAAACAATTGTTCTGATAAAATAACAAACACAAATGATCGACAGGGCATGCATCTTTTTTTTTAGCTCTGTATGTGTTTCTATTTCGCACTCTCAATTGATATTGACTTACTACGCTCTAAAATATGTTAATGTATCTGTGAATATTGAATGATTTGTACTGTGCCGTCGTCTAATCAGACACACGTTTTTCTATACATACTTACCTTATTGTGTACATTTTATCGGACAATTATAATAATTGTTGTTTTCTTCATGATAAGAATAATACAAACGAATACTTCTATGTAATGACAGTAATAAAAATAAATTATAATAATTTAAATGAGGATAATATAAAAGTAAAATAATTATTTTAATAATGCAATTTAATCCATATTCTACACTTTACAATTTGTTGTGACTCGACGAGTAAGGGTACGTTCGATTTTTATCAGTTGTTCTGTTGCGTCCACAAGCAATACATCTATACTTGAGATTCTTGTTATTTTTCAAGGTTTTGTCGATCGTTAATCATACATTCATATGATCGTATATTTTGCTATTAATTACAATAATTCTTCTTTTTATGATGTTATATTAGACTGTTCGAATTATCACATTGAATATGTTAATACTCCTATACTGCTATAATAAAAAAAAAGGCTTTCGTGTGATGGGCTTGTATTGATCATGACGAAATTGAATTACGATTCTGGCTTAGTATCAGAATGTGCTCCTATCGCAATTTTATTTTGTTTGATTTCATTCAACAATTATGGCGGAGATTAAAAAAAAACTTAATGATACTAATTACAGATAATATTTTACTTGGAATAAAACGTTTTTTTCAAAATTGAATGATATTATTTATTTCGATTTTTTTAAAATGTGGATTAGTAATTAGAATTGTTTTGATTATTCAGACTACTATTCTTATTTTGGTTGTCATGTTCACAATGTTTCGCTCGATAAGACCCTCGATCATAATCAGCCGTGATCCTAATTTAGAACTCGAGAATATGGTTAAAAATACAGTCTTTTGAGGATCGCAGCTTCAATCTATACTACAGGTGAACATAACTTATGTTAACAATTAAAATTACTGAAAATTATTATCGAAGCGACAACAATCTATATCCGTGGAGTAAATAAAAGGTGGAGTTTTTACTGCCGTTTAAGTGTCTGAGTTTGACATGAAAAGACTAAAGTTAAAAAATGATATACTTGAAGAAAGTGGGAAGTTACATCGGCCCAACACTTGTAATAATAATAAAGACGATGAGAACCGTCGTTTGAATAATCTAAATAATACGTGATACATGTTGTATTACGTAATAATTTAATTTTTTTCTCATGACTATTTTTTGTCAATAATATTTCTTTGTGGCTTCGATTTATAATTGATAAAATATAGAACAATACAGCTGAGTCCATACACATTTTTACAGATGCCATTATTCTTATGATAAATTTATTTAAAACTCATGGCATATAAATAAATGTATAAACTAATAAAATATACAACACAACATTGAGTGTGCGTCATGTATCGCGGTGTGAAAATTGTAAAACAGTAAATAGTGTGAGTGGTGTGTATTATTAACCATTAAACTCGGAATAAAATAATAATTGTTGAATAACACAAGTTAAGTCTATATTAAAATAAGATTATAACAGTTTTAATTGTAGAGCAGCACAAATGTAATCATGTTTAACAGTTT
The DNA here is from genome assembly GCA_963556195.1 of Sepiola atlantica. Lineage (NCBI taxonomy): Eukaryota > Metazoa > Mollusca > Cephalopoda > Sepiida > Sepiolidae > Sepiola > Sepiola atlantica. The sequence continues at coordinate 45,184,857 of OY744530.1, read as the reverse complement.
TTAAGGAAGGGTTCATAATATGTATTAGTTGAATTAATCGTTCTATTATTCTCATATCCGTTGTTTGATTTAGAACATTTAAGCTGATATAACCACCGAGCGCAGATAATCGAACTTGAGAACCTTGGAGTCGATGTTTACAATATTTCTGTCGAACATAATAGTTTAGAGACAATTTCGTACTAAACGCTTTGTTTAATCTAGAGGGATATATTTTCTTCATCTCGTCAGCTATAGCCTGGTCGCTGCGTATATTTGATCATATCCTTAATCATTATCAACTGTACAAAAAAGTGGACTATATATCTCTAGACGAGGGGCACTCACATCTGATTATAACCAACACTTCAACTAGTACATTATAGGTATGTGTGGCTTAAATCTCTCGTGGAGTCCAGTTCGTAATACGATCGAGGTACACGAGTTGAACATAATGATGAGAAATTTCGATAAAATCAACTTCCCATGTTCAGAAAAGGTGCCCCTAAAATAAGTCAGCGATTTCATGGGACAATGATGATATAATACAACACAGATCGGAATAGAAACTCGAATAATCTTGATCGAACGACTGTAATCATTTGTCGATCTTGAATGTCATCAATATATAAATTTTATTAATTTTATGAATGATTTTGATTGACTACGCTCTAATGTCAAAAAAAGTAAAGTGTTAGAGAAAGAGAGTTTTTGAACCGGCAATCTAATTATCATTCATGTGTCATATATCAATATTGTGGTTTATCTTTTTTAGATAACCGTACATGCTTAGCAAGTTTGATCGACATGGTGTAACTTCCGGGTCAATATGAGAGAAGTAACGGGTGAGGCGATTCAGGACTCATAGAAGTTAAACAGTTATATCTTTCTAGTTCATCAGTTTCTTGTTGGATCCGACGGAAGTTATACTCATTTTTCTTACTATATAATAAAAAAAAACAGTGAGTAAGAAAATAATGTATTTTATGAAAGAATACAATGTACTATTTTTTCACAAACAGAAAGGTATAAAACTAAATAAAACAAAACACATCTCATAAGCTTTTTTTTCGTTTGATATGGTGGCCGTAAATGAGCATACACAAAGAAACAGTAAGATAAATAATGTCCAGACAGTGTTTAAGCGCCCCTCTCATAAGAATACTTAATATATAGACATCAGTGTAAACTGTACAGGTCGTTGCAGCCCGCATAGAAAATCTGAATCACATTGACCGGGTTTTGAGTTTTCATGTAAGTGTCTAGCGATAAGGTTAAAAGCTGGTAAGGCGTGATTGCTTTTCAGACGAATATACAGCGTCTGCTAGTTCCAAATAGCTACTATTCGGTACTAGTCAGGTTCAACGTCGCTTAACTTCGGTGATCTACACGGGAACCGGTGTTTCAATGGGATTATGATACACACACACACACACACACATATATATATATATATATATATATATATATATATATATATATATATATATATATGTATACATACTTATTTATAAAATACAGAAATTCAATGTAACATCAGTACCGTCGGTTTCAAAGCAAGACGTTCATCCCGATTATCGTCAGCTTATAAACATATTCAGGAAAGCTGACGATAATCGGGATCAACCTCCCGCTTTGAAACCGACGGTACTGATGTTACATTGAATTTCTGTATTTTATAAATCAATATTTACGCTCTTAACTGTTCGAAATCTCGGATTTCTTAATTAATCGAGCACTCTGCTGGATTTTTCCTGCCCTACCACATAGCACCTATATATATGTATGCATATATATATATATATACGTATATACATACATATATACATATTAATATATATATATATATATATATATATATATATGTACGTATATATATATACGTATATATATACATATATACATGTATACATACATACATATACATACATATATACATATTACTATATATATATTTATATATATACATATATATATATATGTGTGTATGTGTGTATATATATATATATATGTATATATAAACTCTACGTTATCCTGTTTTGAAATATCATGAATTGTACATTTTAAATATTGTAAACATTTTTTTTATATTGTAAATTTTGATCACATTCTTTTAGTAAAAATACAAAAGATTAATAAAACAAACAAAAATCGTGATATGAAAAAAAACTATGTCATAATATATATATATATATATATATATATATATATATATATATATATATATATATATATAAGTCTAAAATATATGTACCTGATGCACTAGTTATGTAGTGAGTACCGATATTGACGCAGTTTATTTAAAATTAATTTACATGAACTCTTCACTAATATGTCCAGCAGCAACGTGTGTTCAATAACCGTATTATTTATAATAGGGATTGTATATTATGATATATCAACAATAAACATTTCCTACATAATATTTAGCAGACAAATTAAACAAAGCGAGACGTATTTGGTCGGATAGTGACCCCTCTTTCAAAGAAAAATGCAAGAATTGAAATCATCTGCACTAAGCGGGTAAGACATGCAACTGAAGACCGCTTGTGATCTTTATATTGCGTGTACACACCATTGTTCGTATGAAAGCAACTGAATATGATCAAGGTGCGTGCGACTACATGGCAGGGCAAGGCCACTAGATTTTCTTATGATAATTAAATGAGATTGATATAGAACTAATTACTGAGAAGATAATGGCATATGCATACATGTATTGACTTTATATCAGCTGTCCAGATATTGTAACTAATGTATTGTGTATCATGACTCAACGAAGTATTTTGTTATATATGTTTTCACTCTTCGATGATAATTAAAGATACTGATGTATATGTTCTATTCTTATGAGAACGTCCTGTCAAGAAGAACATTTGTATTTGTGGAGCGTAGCGTACGCCCACAACAAATTATCACGGTCAGCTGTTTATTAGAAACTAACCACTACATTATATGAACAATTGTACCACCGAAGGATGCATAATTTAGCTAATATCTGTTACTGCTCTGCTTAAAGTAAATTTCTTTGAATTAAATAACACTCTTCACTTTATTACATTAATTTTCACTTTTTGATTCCAATCAATGAGTTCTAGTATAAACAACTAGTATATGTATAAGTGCCTACTAGTTTACAAAGTAACGTAGTTTGTACATATATAACCCGGTCCCCACACTCTTACTCTCTTCTTCTTGCGTGACGGCATCATTTATAACATCAAATGTAATGGTGAACCGATCCGGTGCAGGAATCCTTCCTGACTGTGAACACCTTTTCTTTGGCTCGTGATTTCGTCTGTAGTGGCTGTAAAAAGAAAGATGGCTCGAATCTCCCCCGGGTCAGATGAATGACGACTTCGTGATTCTGTGAAGGCAAGATTACTTAGCAGGACAACTCGACAACAGAATAACTCGACAAACGGCTAGGTCTTTTCATAACAATAATTATTTAATAAAAATGAACGGTGGGTTTTTCTTTAACCCAAAGTCTATTCTTCGATAATGGCTTCCTTACTAACTATTGTATCTCTCTGCGTGTATGAATCTCTATTTACGATTTCCCAGTTGTTAAATAAGTTGTAACTTAATCTATGTTTGGAGAACCGTGTGTGTGTGAAACTCCCTTTACGAGTGTTAATCCTTAATTAAGTTGTGACTTGTCTATTGAAAACGGTGGGGGGGACACTATTGTTAACACCTCCCAGACAAGAAGCTGTTCGCGCAGCATCTCGTCTGGTGATCCCCTAGCCCGACGGAGACGTCCGTTCTCGACCAATTCTTAGATCTGACTGACTGCGATCGCCTTCTCATCTCAAAAAAATAAAGACGAAAAACGTATTACTCATACTCTCTCTCTCTCTCTCTCTCTCTCTCTTCTCGTCGTGTGGTACGCGCGATGCTGACTTACTCTCTTTCTTTCCCCATCCCTTCTTCTGTGTCCCCACCCCTCCCCCGAGGTGGGGTGGTACGGGCAATTGTAATTCGTCGTTTTGGTTTCTCTTTAGATCTTATCTACACTAAAGAAAGCCATTAGCCTCTCTTTCTCTATTGGACCACCCATCGAGCTGACATCCATCGTATCTCAAAAGCCCCATGACCAAATTGTTCAGCTGGTCAAACTCATCCATTGTATCTGGTTAAGTGCCACTGACAACCTACACGCTCTATCCCGCCAGGCTGGCGCCGCCTCTCGGCCAAGGTTTGGACAGTCAAAAATATGTACTAGCTCCCAGACTTCCACTTGTCTCTACGTGGGGCCTGATCTCCCCGATGCATTCCAGTGCACCCCGGGGTGCAGACTCCGTCGCTGAAACCACTGTTTCACATCCGCCCAATCCTTATTTCGTGTCAATTGGTTGAAATTGACATCTCCCAGACCGTCACCTTTCTCTACGTCGGGGCAGATACGTCGGATGAAATCACTGTTTCACATCCGTCCACCCTTATTTCGTGTCACTTGGTTGCAATTGACATCTCCCAGACCGTTACCCTTCCCCACACACAGAGAGAACAACGGATAATACAATCAAAACAATAATAATCAAAAATTAAGAAAAAACTGTAGCTAAACAATGGAACAAAAAGTTTTCTTTTTCTGTTCTGTTTTCTTTTGGTCTGTCCTTCTTTTTCTCTTTCCAGTCTATTAAAACATCAGGACTACGTATGTATGTGTGTATGTGCGTATGCATTTTGTGGTTTCTGTGTTGGGAGGTGGGTAGGTGACAAAATGAATTATTATGCATGCAATTAAAAGTTTGTTAATACAGATTGGAGCTCGCAACGCCCCTTACAAATTACGTCACCATCACCCTCTCCTCGGAATCAATCTCTACTTCTTCACTGGTCATCCACCCGGATTTCCGACACGGGCAGCGATTCCTGCTCCCGCTCGCGATCTGGGTGAAGTGTACTCAAGGGTAACCCTCCCTCGCTCATGCACTCGGCCGTCGGTGTGCTCGCGCCGTCTAATTTCTCCCTATGTCTTTCTCGCGCCCTTTGTCTTTTCTGCAAAAGCTAACCCTATTATTTATGTGCACAATTCTCACTAACATCCACCAAGCCCTATCGTGCCCGTGTCTAGTTCTACCTTTTAACGTGAATTTTCCCTTCCTGACGGGGTTAATCGAACCCTCAATCTCTCTAAAGCTAATAGCTTGTTACCTTCTGGTTATGCAACGCATTTTAACACATTATAATACTTTCATAACTGTTCGATGGGGTCGACCGGTAATCTCAAACGATTTGGTAATTCGGCCTTAATCTGCCGAGATGATTATATTCGGCGACAAGTGTCTTAGCGATTGCATATCCAACTGTGCACCTGTGCACTCACTCGTCAGTATCAACAACTGAAATTCTCTTGGTACGGACCTGTCTGGTTCGCATACCGTCACTATCATTGCGTCGGCCACCTCGGCCGGATTCTCTTCGTTCCCTTCTCTGGGAAAAACAATTCTCTCAGACTAACACCTTCTTGGCTCACTTCGGCCCGGTGACATTCGATATCGATGCGCCTTCTCTGGCTGCATGCGACAGTAACCCTTTTGGTTCTTCCCTATAACTTCCAATTTCTTCATAATCATTCTCTCATCGCTTCCCGACACTGTCCCTAATTGCTCATCGAGTGCCTCTCCCAGCAACGGGGGGCCACTGATTTCTTCTGCTTCGTCTGTATCAACACTATCTATCTTAGATAGGATCTCATATCCTTCTCTTCGCTTATCATTACTTCTGTGCCCTTTCGTAAGGCGCACCACAATCTGTCATATTCACGGTGGTTCGAACATCTGTCGATTACTTCAACTTTCTTTTGCTTTTACAACTCACTATATATCTGCCTGGTCGTTCGGCAACAGCCCATCCAGCTGCAGGTATATTACTACTTGTGATCGATCATTTGGATCTAACCACGACGACCCTCCATCGGTCCCAGTTATGCATCTCTTTCTATCCTTATATGTCCGTTTATCTCGGGGGGGGGGGGCATCCAAGACAACTGTCCGCGCCACAACCACCAGCACCGCACACGCATGGGGGCCCTCCCTGCGCGCGGTGGAGCCAACGAATGCGACACAGCACAACCTCGGCCTCTCCCCCAGGTCCTTGACTATCTTTGGCTTGGCTTTCCTGCTATTCTGTGGTGGGGCGTTCTGCTCCCCTCTACCGTAACTTCATAGGTAATTCCTCTACCTTTTTGGCTAACCGATTTTCTCTCAGTCTCTTCTGGAGCTGGGCAGGGGGGTATTTTGCCGCTCTCCTCCCACTCGCTGGACTCGTCAACCGACCTAGCAGTCGCGTTTAATTCGATCTCTCTGTACGGGGGGGTTCATTGCTTCTTGCGGTTTCTCATAAACCGGCGAACAAAACCCAAGCCCGTCTTCTTCCCATTCTACCGTAACTTCATAGGTAATTCCTCTACCTTTTTGGCAAACCGATCTTCTCTCAGTCTCTTCTGGAGCTGGGTAGGGGGGTATTTTGCCGCTCTCCTCCCACTCGCTGGACTGGTCAACCGACCTAGCAGTCGCGTTTAATTCGATCTCTCTCTCTACGGGGGGGTTCATTGCTTCTTGCGGTTTCTCATAAACCGGCGAACAAAACCCAAGCCCGTCTTCTTCCCATTTAAATTCGCTATCTTTCACTAAACTTATCATTCTGGTGGCCACCCTACTTTTTATACTCTGTGGGGTGGCCTCTGGGCGCTTCCCTGGTTCTTTACCCTAGCGTCAGGTGGCGCACTAAGGTTCGGAATCCTAATTCCTCACATCCGATCTATGCTGCTGTGCACCACCGACTCTCATGTCCGAACCGACCACACCTAGTACAGTTCGGTCTAACCGAGCCGCGTGGGCGCCCATAATTTGTGGGACACTCTGCTGCTCTATGCCCCTCACCCCTGCAGGTCCAGCGGACTGATACCTGCCTGGCCGGTGCGGGCCTATCGTGCTCATTTTGAAGGTCCCATGCCTTCCTTCTAGGATCGGAGTCTGCCTCCCAATCCTCTCCGCCCCCTCTCTCCATTCGGGGCCCCGGCCTCGCCCTGCCCCCACCGTTTTCCTTCTCCCAGGCCTTTCCTCGCCATTGCTTAACCTTAGCCGGGTCAACTCGCGTACGGCCTCAATCGCGGTTCGCTCGCTGGCGTATTGCCTCACTAGCTGCTCGCGGAGCTCCGTCCAAGTGATCCCCGGGTTCTCTACATACCTCCCCTCAATGAATCTCGACACTGGGCCCCTCGCTCCCTCTAGAGCGAGCAGCACCATCTCTAAATCTTCTAGTCCATAAATCACCCTCTTCTTCTGAATTACTGCTAACCACTCCATTAAACCGACGGGGTCCCCTTTGTGGGGGGGGGTATTTTTCCCTCCTATCGGCCTTTCTATCTTTCTAGTCTCTTCTCTCCCCATACCTGTTACACTATTTACTAGGTCCTCCTCCGAACCCATTCCCCTTGCGTTCTAGTTTACCACCCCTAACAACAGAACTACCCAAACTGTGTGCAAAGCTTGGACAACAATCGACACACCGACAAAACCGAGCAAGCGAACAAGAGAAATCAACGAGTCACTTACCCCTCTCCTCTGCTGCTCCTGTGGTCCCTCGTCTCTGGGTTGGTTGCTTGTTATTTTTCGAGTCCGTCTGGGCCTTTCAATCAATTGACTAAAAGTTCGCGGTCCCAGACCGATCTCAAGGTCTAAAAAACGTTTTTTCTTTCAGTCTATCTCTTTTTCTATCTTTCTCTTTTTTTTTCAAACACGGGTGTACATGCCCGTTAAACTGTTTCTCTCTTTTCTTTTCCTATTCTCTTTTTCTATCTTTCTTTTTTCAAACACGGGTGTCGATGTCCGTCAAACTGTTTCTCTCTTTTCTTTTCCTTCCTCCTTTTTTTTATTCTCTTTTTCAACCACGGGTGTACATGCCCGTTAAACTGTTTCTCTCTTTTCTTTTTCTTTTTCTATCTTTCTTTTTTTTTTTCAAAGTGCTCTGCCGGTAAAAAAAAATCGTCTGATCTGCCGCGGATCTGTTTGTCCGTCTATCTATTTTCTTTTTCAAAGTGTTCTGCCGGTAAAAAAAATTGTTTGTTGTGCCCGTGGGTTTTTAAAAATTTGTCTGTCTATTTTTTTTTCAAAGTGTTCTGCCGGCAAAAAAATTGTTTTTTTTTTTTTGTTTTTTTTTTCTTGCCGTGGGTTGGCTCTGCTCTTTCTTTTCCCGAGGTTACCAGGCACTCCCAGTACCATGATCCTAGGTCGCGGCACCATTTATAACATAAATGTAATGACGAACCGATCGGCGCAGTGCAGGAATCCTTCCTGACTGTGAACACCTTTTCTTTGGCTCGTGATTTCGTCTGTAGTGGCTGTAAAAAGAAAGATGGCTCGAATCTCCCCCGGGTCAGATGAATGACGACTTCGTGATTCTGTGAAGGCAAGATTACTTAGCAGGACAACTCGACAACAGAATAACTCGACAAACGGCTAGGTCTTTTCATAACAATAATTATTTAATAAAAATGAACGGTGGGTTTTTCTTTAACCCAAAGTCTATTCTTCGATAATGGCTTCCTTACTAACTATTGTATCTCTCTGCGTGTATGAATCTCTATTTACGATTTCCCAGTTGTTAAATAAGTTGTAACTTAATCTATGTTTGGAGAACCGTGTGTGTGTGAAACTCCCTTTACGAGTGTTAATCCTTAATTAAGTTGTGACTTGTCTATTGAAAACGGTGGGGGGGACACTATTGTTAACACCTCCCAGACAAGAAGCTGTTCGCGCAGCATCTCGTCTGGTGATCCCCTAGCCCGACGGAGACGTCCGTTCTCGACCAATTCTTAGATCTGACTGACTGCGATCGCCTTCTCATCTCAAAAAAATAAAGACGAAAAACGTATAACTCATACTCTCTCTCTCTCTCTCTCTCTCTCTCTCTCTCTTCTCGTCGTGTGGTACGCGCGATGCTGACTTACTCTCTTTCTTTCCCCATCCCTTCTTCTGTGTCCCCACCCCTCCCCCGAGGTGGGGTGGTACGGGCAATTGTAATTCGTCGTTTTGGTTTCTCTTTAGATCTTATCTACACTAAAGAAAGCCATTAGCCTCTCTTTCTCTATTGGACCACCCATCGAGCTGACATCCATCGTATCTCAAAAGCCCCATGACCAAATTGTTCAGCTGGTCAAACTCATCCATTGTATCTGGTTAAGTGCCACTGACAACCTACACGCTCTATCCCGCCAGGCTGGCGCCGCCTCTCGGCCAAGGTTTGGACAGTCAAAAATATGTACTAGCTCCCAGACTTCCACTTGTCTCTACGTGGGGCCTGATCTCCCCGATGCATTCCAGTGCACCCCGGGGTGCAGACTCCGTCGCTGAAACCACTGTTTCACACATAGATCAGCCTGTATGTATTATCAATATGTACCTTATCACGATACTTACCGTCATTGATTATTCATATTAATGTGTTCATATTACCCACAACTTAATTAATCGAACCACATAGCAGCCAATTCATTTTATTGTCCAATCCGTTCACAGAAATTCCATAGTCATTATAATTGCTGTCTTTTAAATAATATTTTATGTCCTCCTTTAAATAAAGCTAAACTTTGTAAGTCGTAGTTGGTATTGTAAGATGTTACATACTGGTCCTATATTTGACAAACATAAGCTACTTAATGGAATGTCGGGTAATTTGTAAGGGTTTTAGATTAACAGAGATGGTAGACATACCGTAAATATATGTCATCACAAAAAATAAACGAACTATTCAACTATTTTAAAGAATAATTGAACAAATTATTACGTAATCATCTTATCGGAAATGATTAAAAATCATTTTCTAACTCCTACTGACCCAATTGCATCTTGTACTCTTTTTATTCTAACCTATTTTCAATTTCTATCTCGTCTTGACAATGATGTGGCAAGCCTACAATCGATAGAATAAAACATTGTGATCCACTTTAAATCTGCAAGAAACACCCATACAAGCTAAATTGTTGTTTACACATATATATATATATACTAGCGGGGCTACCCGGCGTTGCTCGGGGTCATAAAAACATAATTGAAGAAAAATCGCGTGTGTAACATCTTTATATTAAAACTTCTATTTCTCTCCCTCTCTCTCTATAGCTGTCTCTTTATCTTTCTACTTTTATCTACCCTGGTCGCTACTTTTAAATTTTGCCTTTTGCGAAAGCTGTTTCTTCCCCACCATTTCATCCTACGTTTCACAGGGCAATAGTATGACTTATTTCTATAAAAAGTACCACCACTGTCTGCGCCTTCTATATAAGTACTTATAACACCCCGGTGTTCATACTATATATTTTGAATCCCCTCATGATATCCTTCATCATTTTAACTCCCCTCGTTGTATTCATCATTTTCGATCTCCTCATACTATTAATCATTTTCAATCCCCTCATAATATTCTTCATCATTTTCAATCTCCTCATACTATTAATCATTTTCAATCCCCTCATAATATTCTTCATCATTTTCAATCCTCTCGTAATATTCCTCATCATTTGCAATCCGCTCATGATATTCTAAATAATTTTAAATCCTCTCATGATATTCTTCATTTTTTCAATCCTCTCATGATATTCTTCATTATTTTCAATCCCCTCATGATATTCTTCATCATTTTCAATCCTCTCATGGTATATTTCATCATTTTCGATCCCCCTATGATATTCTTCTCATTTTCAATCCCCTCATGATATTATTCATCATTTTCAATCCTCTCATGGTATTCTTCATCATTTCCAATCCTGTCAGTCTATTCTTCATAATTTTCAATCCTCTCATGACATTCTTCATCATTTTCAATCCTCTCATGACATTCTTCATCATTTTCAATCCTCTCATGACATTCTTCATCATTTTCAATCCTATCATGACATTCTTCATCATTTTCAATCCTCTCATGACACTCCTCTATCATTTTCAATCCTCTCATGACATTCTTCATCATTTTCAATCCTCTCATGACATTCTTCATCATTTTCAATCCTCTCATGACATTCTTCATCATTTTCAATCCCCTCATGATAGTCTTCATCATTTTCAATTCCCTCATGATAGTCTTCATCATTTTCAATTCCCTCATGATAGTCTTCATCATTTTCAATCCTCTCATGATAGTCTTCATCATTTTCAATCCTCTCATGATAGTCTTCATCATTTTCAATCCTCTCATGATAGTCTTCATTATTTTTAATCCTCTCATGATAGTCTTCATCATGTTTAATCCTCTCATGATAGTCTTCATCATTTTCAATCCTCTCATGATAGTCTTCATCATTTTCAAACCTCTCATGATAGTCTTCATCATTTTCAATCCTCTCATGATATTCTTCATCATTTTCAATCCCCTCATGATATTATTCATCATTTTTAGTCTTCATCATTTTCAATCCCCTTATGATAGTGTACATCATTTTCAATCCCCTCATTATAGTCTTCATCATTTTCAATCCCCTCATGATTGTCTTCATCATTTTCAATCCTTTCATGATAGTCTTCATCATTTTCAATCCTCTCATGATAGTCTTTATCATAGCTCTATCTAGGATATTGACCACTTTTCTCTCGGACAACGCCGAGTACTTTGAAAATCAAGGAGGCCTCATGAGCACTCCTGAAATCACTTAGGTATCCTCTCTCCTACTGATTTGCGAAATAGTCCAAAGGTGAACGAAGATGGCGTTAAAATATTTTCCAAACCTATCACTACAGTAGCTCTATCTAGGACATTGAGCAATTTTCTCCCGGCATACGCCGAGTACTTTGATAATAAAGGTGGCCTCCTGAGGACTACTGAAATCACTTATGTGTCCTCTCTCCTACTGATCTGCGAAATAGTCCAAAGGGGAACGAATATGGCGTTAAAATATTATCAAAACCTATCACTACAGTAGCTCTATATAGGACATTGAGCACTTTTTTTCCCTGACAACGCCGAGTACTTTGAAAATCAAAGAGGCCTCCTGGGGACTACTGAAATCACTTTGGTATCCTCCCTCCTTTTCATCTGCAAAATTGTCCAAAGGGGAACGAAGATGGGGTTAAAATATTTTCTAAACCTATCACTACAGTAGCTCTATCTAGGATATTGAGCACTTTTCTCCCGGACAAGGCCAAGTACTTTGAAAATCGAGGAGGCTTCATGAGCACTCCTGAAATAACTTAGGTATCCTCTCTCCTACTGATTTGCGAAATAGTCCAAAGGGGAACGAAGATGGCGTTAAAATATTTTCCAAACCTATCACTACAGTAGCTCTATCTAGGGCATTGAGCACTTTTCTCCCGGACAACGCCAAGTACTTTGATAATCAATGAGGCCTCCTGGGGACTACTGAAATCCCTTAGGTATCCTCTCTCCTTCTGATCTGCGAAATAGTCCAAAGGGGAACGAAGATGGCGTTAAAATATTTTCAAAACCTAACACTACAGTAGCTCTATCTAGGATATTGAGCACTTTTCTCCCGGACAACGCCGAGTATTTCAAAATCAAAGAGGCCTCCTGAGCACTACTGAAATAACCTTTATCGATTCCCCCATCCTTTTCAGCGTAGATACTGTTAAAATATTATCTAAACCTATCACTACAGTACCTCTATCTAGGACGTTGAGCATTTTTTTCCCGGACAACGCCGAGTACTTTGAAAATCAAAGAGGCTTCCTGGGGACTACTAAAATCACTTAGGTATCCTCCCTTCTTTTTCATCTGCAAAATTGTCCAAAGGGGAACGAAGATGGCGTTAAAATAATTTCCAAACTTATCACTACAGTAGCTTTATCTAGGACATTGAGCACTTTTCTCCCGGACAACGCCGAGTACTTTGATAATCAAGGAGGCCTCCTGGGGACTACTGAAATCACTTAGGTATCCTCTCTCCTTCTGATCTGCGAAATAGTCCAAAGGGGAACGAAGATTGCGTTAAAATATTTTCCAAACCTATTACTACAGTAGCTCTATCTAGGATATTGAGCACTTTTCTCCCCGACAACGCCGAGTATTTCAAAATCAAAGAGGCCTCCTGAGAACTACTTAAATAACTCTTATCGATTCCCCCATCCTTTTCAGCGTAGATGCTGTTAAAATATTATCCAAACCTATCACTACAGTAGCTCTATCTAGGACATTGAGCACTTTTCTCCCGGACAACGCCGAGTACTTTGATAATCAAGGAAGCCTCCTGGGGACTACTGAAATCACTTAGGTATCCTCTCTCCTTCTGATCTGCGAAATAGTCCAAAGAGGAACGAAGATGGCGTTAAAATATTTTCCAAACCTATTACTACAGTAGCTCTATCTAGGATATTGAGCACTTTTCTCCCGGACAACGCCGAGTATTTCAAAATCAAAGACGCCTCCTGAGCACTACTGAAATAACTCTTATCGATTCCCCATCCTTTTCAGCGTAGACTCTGTTAACATATTATCCAAACTTATAACTACAGTAGCTCTATCTAGAACTTTGAGCACTTTTTTCCCGGACAACGCCGAGTACTTTGAAAATCAAAGAGGCCTCCTGGGGACTGCTGAAATCACTTGGGTATCCTTCCGTCCTTTTCATCTGCAAAATTGTCCAAAGGGGAACGAAGATGGGGTTAAAATATGTTCTAAACCTATCACTACAGTAGCTCTATCTAGGATATTAAGCACTTTTCTCCCGGACAACGCCGAGTACTTTGAAAATCGAGGAGGCTTCATGAGCACCCCTGAAATCCCTTAGGTATCCTCTCTCCTTCTGATCTGCGAAATAGTCCGAAGAGGAACGAAGATGGCGTTAAAATATTTTCCAAACCTATCACTACAGTAGCTCTATCTAGGATATTGAGCACTTTTCTCCCGGACAACGCCGAGTATTGTAAAATCAAAGAGGCATCCTGGGGACTACTGAAATAATTCTTATCCATTCCCCCATACTTTTCAGCGTAGATGCTGTTAAAATATTATCTAAACCTATTACTACAGTAGCTCTATCTAGGACATTGAGAACTTTTTTTCCCGGACAACGCCGAGTACTTTGAAAATCAAAGAGGCCTCCTGAGGACTACTGAAATCAGTTAGGTATCCTCCCTCCTTTTCATCTGCAAAATTGTCCAAAGGGGAACGAAGAGGGCGTTAAAATATTTTCTAAACCTATCACTACAGTAGCTCTATCTAGGATATTGAGCACTTTTCTCCCGGACAACGCCGAGTACTTTGAAAATCGAGGAGGCTTCATGAGAACTCCTGAAATCCCTTAGGTATCCTCTCTCCTTCTGATCTGCGAAATAGTCCGAAGGGGAACGAAGATGGCGTTAAAATATTTTCCAAACCTATCACTACAGTAGCTCTATCTAGGATATTGAGCACTTTTCTCCCGGACAACGCCGAGTATTTCAAAATCAAAGAGGCCTCCTTGGGACTACTGAAATAATTCTTATCCATTCCCTCATCCTTTTCAGCGTAGATGCTGTTAAAATATTATCCAAACCTATCACTACAGTAGCTCTATCTAGGACATTGAGCACTTTTTTCCCGGACAACGCCGAGTACTTTGAAAATCAAAGAGGCCTCCTGGGGACAACTGAAATCACTTGGGTATCCTTCCGTCCTTTTCCTCTGCAAAATAGTCCAAAGGGGAACGAAGATGGCGTTAAAATATTTTCCAAACCTATCACTACAGTAGCTCTATCTAGGATATTGAGCACTTTTCTCCCGGACAACGCCGACTACTTTGTAAAATCAAGGAGGCCTTCTGAGCACTACTGAAATCACTTAGGTATCCTCCCTCCTTTTCATCTGCAAAATAGTCCAAAGGGGAACGAAGATGGCGTTAAAATATTTTCCAAACCTATCACTACAGTAGCTCTATCTAGGATATTGAGCAGTTTTCTCCCAGACAACGCCGAGTATTTAAAAAATCAAGGAGGCTTCTTGAGCACTAATGAAATCACTCTAACCGATTCCCCCCCCCCGCTTTTCATTTGCAAAATAGTCCAAAGAGAAACGTAGATGCTGTTATTCGGCATTCCTCGGTAGGGGCGCCTCAGGCGCAGTAAGCAATAAACTTACTCCTCCCCAAAGAGGGGAGGCAAAGCCTGGGAGTGTGGACCTCCTAGAACTGCACATGACAAACTCATAGACCGGCGGAATGAAGCCCCGATTGCCAAGACGATTCCAGTTCATGGGGTGCAGTATCCATCGGAAGATACTACACCTTGATCTTAGCCAAAAGAAGTGAATTAATGTCATTTTCGGTAAAAAAAAAATGGCGTCTAAAAGCTATGTTGAATTAGAGAAAAACGGTCTGGGGGAGTTTAAAATTATTTGTTGATATTCAAAACTCATGTAATAACTTGTTAAATAGTATTATACAATGTTTGTTGAAAGAAAATCATAGTTATTATTACTTGTTAATTTAATAATGTAATTTAAACAGTGTCTAGTGGATAGACCGCTGTTCAGGTGTAGATTGGTTATAAATACCTCAGTAAAATTTTGGAATTTTGGATCCTTTGTTGGCCTTTGTTACTTTTTTCCTCCCCCTTTTGGGGATTTTTTCTCTTTTTTTTTATATGATCTTTCTAGTTCCTCCCCCGTTGGGGAGGCAGCTCCCACTTGGTTTTAGAGCTAATTTCTCACTTTCCTCTATCTAGTTCCAGCTCCCACTTGGTTTTAGAGCTAAGTTTCTTACTTTTTTCTTTCTTGTAGCCACTTTTTTGGCAATTAATATTAATTAATTCTTTTTTCAGAGTCTGACTGCTTGTCCCAACTTAAGCAGCCGGCAGGTTCGGGGAAGACTCACGTGCCTTTTGGCGACGGTCTCCCTGATTCCGAATCTGCGGGTTGTGGTCGGCAGACAGACACAGATTGAGATGGAGGCCACCTGGGTCTCAAAAGCCAGAGCTGTCTTGGCTAAAGACAGCGAGAGGGGTGTGGCCGCGAAGGGCGCCCCAGTTGCGAGTTCGGTGAGTGCCGCGTCGAGCGACACTCCAGTCCGGTCGGGGGGAGACACGCTCGAGTGCTCCCCAGGAGGTGTTGCCCCGCAGGGCACCTCTGGAGCTTTGTTGGGGAGTGTCGTGCCGTGCGATACTCCAGTTCGGTCGGGGGGAGACACGCTCGAGTGCTCCCCAGGAGGTGTTGCCCCGCAGGGCACCTCTGGAGCTTTGTTGGGGAGTGTCGTGCCGTGCGATACTCCAGTTCGGTCGGGGGGAGACACACTCGAGTGCTCCCCAGGAGGGGTTGCCTCGCAGGGCACCTCTGGAGCTGTGTTGGGGAGTGTCGTACCAGGCGATTCTCCAGTTCGGTCGGGGGGAGACACGCTCGAGTGCTCCCCAGGAGGTGTTGCCACGCAGGGCACCTCTGGAGCTTTGTTGGGGAGTGTCGTGCCGTGCGATACTCCAGTTCGGTCGGGGGGAGACACGCTCGAGTGCTCCCCAGGAGGGGTTGCTTCGCAGGGCACCTCTGGAGCTGTGTTGGGGAGTGTCGTACCGGGCGATTCTCCAGTTCGGTCGGGGGGAGACACGCTCGAGTGCTCCCCAGGAGGTGTTGCCACGCAGGGCACCTCTTCATCGCGACGAGGGAGTGTCGCGTCGAGCGACAATCCATCGTTGTCGGATTTCCTTTTGGAAATGGAGACGCCAGCGGTTCCAAGAGTATTGGTGTCTCCGGAAGTTTTCTTCCAAGGGTATGATGATACCCCTTTTCATAAAAGTAAACTAACGAAAAGCCAGTCGTGGGACTTAAAGGTGGCGGAACAAAACTACCGCCCAGGTTTATTTGTAGGGTGCTCCTCAGGGGATGAAAGTCTATCAGGGGGAGAGGGCCCAAGTAAACCAGCTCACAGACCAAAAAGGAGGAAGGGGATCGCGGCTAAGGAACCATGGCCAAGGCTGTCCAACTCTGGTTCGCGGATCCCCAATAAAAAGAAGATCGAGGTAACGGCTTCCGCTAAACCCACGGGTTCAGTGTGGGGGCCCAAACAGCAGAAGACTCCTGAACATTATAGGAGAGTGTTCGAGGAAAAATACAAGGAGTTCACTGAAGGAAACACAGTGAAGCTGCCTCCGGGAACGCTGGAAAAATTGAGGAAGAGGATCATCTCCTTCGTAACTTTGGACGCAAAGGCGAATGGGTTGGTAGGAGTCCTGAAGGAGAGAGTCATGGAAGCACTGGTGGGCTTGAAGATCCCAGCTTCCTATATCCTCAGGAAAAGCTTTGCAATGTGGGATGTGCTGCTCCCAACCCAGGAGGTAGCAGAAAAGCTAGCAATGGGCGGAGACGTAGTCTGGAAGGGCATGAAATTAAGACCCGAATATATGGAAAGGAGAAGCGCGTCAGTTTCGGTTCTCGGTGTCCCATGCTGCATCGACTCCGACCATCTGGGAGCGATAATGTCGCAGTATGGCAACGTCGAGGAGGTGGTGCCGACTCGCGGAATGCATGGTATTCTGACAGGAGAATACAGGCTGAAGATGAAGGTCAACCGGCAGGGGTTTCAGGCGATTCCAGCGCAGTTAAAATGCGAATCCTGGTCTATGTCGATCATCGTGGAGGGAAGAAGGCCACATTGCTGGCGCTGTCAGACGCCAGGGCATGTGGCAAAGGACTGCCCCCAAAGAATAACAGCAAAGCCCCCGGCGGCTGTTCCCCAAAAAGTGCCAGCCGTGTCGGCATCATCGTCAGCAGCAGTAGACAAGGAGTCCACAGAGAAGGGGAGGAAGCCCACCCCGACCCCTATACCAACCAAGGGGAGACCGATGCCTGCAGCTTTGAAGAGGAAGCTGACAGCCCTCTCATCAGAATCGGAGGAAGAGGGAAAGGAGGTGGAAGCAGCAATGGAGCCCCCCAAAAGAAAGGACCCAAAAGCTAAAAAAGTCCGGGAGTCAGCAAGAGAGGAGGAAAACATTAAATCGTTAGCCCCCTCCGAGTCAATGGAACAGGAAAATGTTCCTCTCAAGTTTTACACTCCTTTAAACAGCCCTCGGGATAGGTCCCCAGTGTCGGCGAGTCAGAGGGAAGAGGAGGCTCCCATCCCAGTAGCGCCGCCGGCCTCTGAACCAGAAGGAGCTGCTGAGGGAGTCATGCCAGAAGTCGTTCCAGGAAGAAAGCAAGAGGTCATTCCAGAAGTCGTCCCGGTACCACCTCCTCCTACGCCAGTGAGACGGGAGAAGACTAGGAGGTTCCCCTTTCTGCCGGGGGTAAGGATCTGTGAGGCGGATTCATTACAGGTCCAATCAGACCTCAATGGAAGGCAGAGGCGATACATTAAGCAGCTGGAGAGCTTCACCCACGTAGGAGGAAAACAGGTGCAAGACCCCCGAAATTTTAAAAATGCACCCAAAATTATAACGTTTGTGAGGCAGGAAACCGGGAACGGGAGGGAGAAAGCATTATGGAGAATGCTTAGGGCGGCCAAGGACGCAATCCCGGAGCAACCCCTTATAGAAGAGGAGCACCCTTCATTTAAGGAAATTAAGTCCAAATGTAGTGGGAGGGTCCCCATTTATGTTCACCCCTCATTTTTTCGGGCTTTAAAATTAACTTTCCCCGTGGACGTGGGAGGTTTGGCACGAGACGGACGGATTTCGTCCGAACTGCTGACCGGCAGTCTCGGTCAGACCTTCGGCGTCCTCACTCCCGAGGACTTTAGCCCCGTGTGTGACACTAATTGATGGGGACCACACATTTAAACTTGGCTTGTTGGAATGTGAGGGGCATGAGATCCCGAAGCAGGGCTGCTCGCGTGCTGAGGGATCTCGTGGCCCGTGAGGTAGATGTAGCTGCGATTGAAGAGACCCACTTCGATTCGTATGGGGATTGTGATGTGCTGACTGACGACTATGACGTCTACTCAGCATATGGCGATGCTCATAGTTGTGGCATCTCTTTGTTAGTGAGACGCACCCTGCCTGCGGCGGTGAGCGTTGTTCATGCGGATGCGGTGGGACGACTGGTCGTGGTCGATGTTGCCGTTGAAAACAGCAAGTTTCGGATCGTTGCGGTTTATGCGCCCAACATTGCTGGCGAGAGGGTTTCCTTTCTTCGACGGTTGGAAGCGTTCCTCAAGGGTCCGGAGCGAGTAGTTTTAATGGGGGACTGGAATGCCATCCTAGACCCCAAGATAGATAAGGTCGGTGGGAATAGAGGGTCGGCGAGGTGGGAAAGCAGTCTGTCTGACCTGATGGCCTCATGCGATCTTGTCGACAGATTTCGCGTTGATCACCCAGGGCGGGAGATGTGGACGTGGCATACTAGCGCGGCCTTCTGTCCGAGTACTTACTTGGACAGAATGTTAGTTAGAAGAGGCGACGTAGATTTCATATCTTGTCCCACGTTCACTTGGTTAGGACATTCGGACCATAAATTGGTTACGGCCCGGTTGAACTTAAGTGATAGGCCTAGGTTGGCTGGGTACTGGAAGTTTAATACCTCCTTACTGGAGATACGAGACTTCCGGGAACAGCTAACGTTACTACTCCAGCGGGGATTAGTGGGGGTGGTTATCGGGAGTAGGTACTAGGTTAAAACTAAGGCTCAGGTTAGAAACTTTTGTGTCCGCTACAGCCAGCGCCTCGCTCAAAATAGGGCTAGGACGCAAAAGCAAGTAGAGGATAAGATGACCCGGGCGGTGGCTGGGGGGATCCCCTAGAGATAGCATTAATTACGGGGGGCCTCAATCGCTTGGCTAGCGAGCGATATGAAGGTCAAGTAGTTAGAGCTAGATTAAAGAAAGTCTCTAACGAAGCCGTGAACGTTGACGCTGTTGAGCGTAAGGCTGCTTTACGTCGTGGTTCGGATGGGTACATTCGGAAGGTGAAAAACCTGGAAGGACATACCCTGGTATCGTCTCGTGAGATCTGTGAGGGGTTCCGTGAGCATTTGGAGGAACGCTTCACCCAACTGCCCAGACTCCGCGGCCAGGAGTTTGACAGCTATTTGGCTGACTCGCCCCGCCTCGAGGCGGCTCGAGCAGCTGGCTGTGATGGCAGGATTACGGAGGGCGAGATCTTTACTGCGTTGAAGCAGGTCGGCTTGAACAAATCTCCGGGACTCGATGGCCTGCCGTACGAAATGTATTTGAGGCTGTCGCCCATGTTTGTCCCAATTCTGAAGGATGTGTTTAACCACTGGTTTGTTCAGGAGTCAATCCCTGGACAGGTAACCAAAGGAGTGGTCACATTACTGAAGAAGAGGGACCAACCTGGTGGGGGAAATTTAGACGACTACAGGGCCATAACTCTGCTAAACACAGAGTTAAAGATTTTGGCCCGCGTTCTTGCGAACCGCCTGCAGGTTGTTATCGGTGATTTGATCAAGCCTGAGCAGAACTTTGCTGTGAAGGGGAGGTCGATTCAGAACAACTTGCATTTGATTCGCATGATCATAGAGGGGACAGAAGACGACGCTGAAGCCGCGCTGATCAATTTAGATCAGTCCAAGGCTTTCGATAGGGTCGACCATGGTTTCCTGAAAGCTGTTTTAGCGGCTGCCGGTTTTGGTCCGGACTTCCGCAGGTGGATCTCTATTCTGTATGACTCGCCGACGGCAGTGGTGCAAGTCAATGGAAAGAGGTCGGAATCGTTCGTTGTTTCTCGGTCGGTACGTCAGGGTTGTCCGCTGTCGCCCCTGCTCTACATCCTGGCGTTGGAACCCTTCCTTCGCAAATTAAGGGATGAGGCGACAACACCAGTCCTGCGCGGGATCGCTATCCCTCCTCGCAAAGCGCGAGTCAGGGTTTCCGCGTTTGCCGATGATGTCACCGTTTTCGTGTCGAGCCGTACTGACATTCGAACGGTGATTAAGGCGCTCGCTCGGTACGAAGAAGTGACAGGGGCCATAGTCAACCGCAGCAAGTCGAACGGCCTGCGGTTGGGTGCCTGGAGCGGAGAGACCGCTCTTCCAGGTGACTTCAGCTGGTCGGATGGCCCGGTTCGAATCCTCGGCGTGTGGTTCGGGCCGGGCCTCCAGCTGGAAAAGAACTGGTCGGAAGTACAGACAAAGGTCGAATCGTCGGTCCGGGCTTGGATTCGAAGGAAGCTTTCCTTAAAGGGCAGAGCGGAGGCGTGCGCCACTTACGTCTTTCCTCTCATCCTTTACCGGCTGTCTGTACTACCACTGCCTGCGGCCCGCCTTATCGCTTTCACGCGCTTACTCTTCTCGCTTCTTTGGAAGGGCCGGAAAGCGTACGTCCGCAGACAGGTCTGTACTCAAGTTCCGAGTGTGGGAGGCTTGGGGATGCCTGACTTGGCAAGTCATCGACATGCCGAGAGACTGGCTTTCCTGAGTCGGACTTTGATGGAAGACACTCCGTGGGTCCCTGCGGTCGGGAGCGCCTTTCCCAACCTCATACCCGACCTCTCGGTCGAAGGACGACGTAGGCCGAGAGGGGAGCCCTTGTTCTTCGCCGAATGCCGGGCCGCGCTTAGAGCGTTGCCGGGGTCCAGTAACCTTGCCCGGTCTAGGAAGAGACTATATCGGGATCTAGTGGAGGGTACCGCTTCGGACCCACTTGAGGAGCGGCTTGGATTGTCGAGGGAGGAGGCCCGCTCCCAGTGGAATTAGGCGCCAGGCCAGAGTTATCTCAACAATTCTGAGTATTCTCTGACCTGGCGACTGGTTCGGAACGCACTGCCCCTCTATGGCAGATTATGCAGAGATGGTTTAAGGGACGTCCCCTTATGCCCGCGCTGTGAAGACGACGAAGAAGAAACGGCCGAGCACGCCTTCTTCACCTGCAGCAAACTTCGACATCTCTGGGGATACGTCAGGGAGGTGACGGCCCGCATCGACGCCGAGCAGCCGATGGTCCTAGATGTAGCATCTGTCATCAACAACGCAGCACCGCCGTGGTCTGGGGAGAAACGAATGGTGTTTCTAGCCATCCTAGTTGTAGCAAGACTAGTGACGTGGGTTAC
The DNA here is from genome assembly GCA_963556195.1 of Sepiola atlantica. Classification (NCBI taxonomy): domain Eukaryota; kingdom Metazoa; phylum Mollusca; class Cephalopoda; order Sepiida; family Sepiolidae; genus Sepiola; species Sepiola atlantica. Next base: position 45,162,961 of record OY744530.1, on the reverse strand, counting down.
ACGTCTTAATGAGGTTCATGGGGTTGGATCTGTTTCGGATCGGGATCTGGTAGTTTACTTTAAACACCAACTTAAAGTGAAGATCAGATGCGATTGGAAACGATTACATCGCATGGATTGCGATAGGAGATTGGTGCATGACACTAGTTTGTGCATCCGACGAGGCGCCAAGTTTGAGTTCGTGTTCCCTCCATAGTTATGGCACACGCGGTACTGGGTTCTACGGAACCCACCCCTGTAGAGTTTTTTGATTTATTTAAAAAAACTGGTAACCTCTTAAACTAGTAGGAATGAAAGTTATCCTGTCCCTATTTTATTTTTGCCGGCACTAGAGAGCTTCCAAAGATTCCCACTTCCACTGTTTTATTTTGTCCCAGGTCTTTTGAAACCCTTGGCATTACTATCTTGGAAGACGCCATCCACCCAATGATCCCATTCCCGATGAATTTATTTTTTGAACACTCCTCTCTTAAGTTCCCACTCCCACTTAGTGACCGACCCGCTTGTTTTCGGTCTCGTGCCGGAAAACAGTGGGCGGTCTAACACTTAGTCATGAGGGAAAGCCGGGCCATACTAACTTTTCTACCATTTTATTTCGTTCTTTATTTTTCTTTCTTTTTGGGTGTTTTTAATATTTTTTCCCACTCCCACGATAATTCTTTTTTACATCGATGTTTTTTGGGGATATTTTAAGTAGGGATCCACCCACAGAGTGAATGCGGTATTTTGGTGCAAGAATCTAGTTTGGAGTCAGCAAATGTTCTTTTTTATGTTGTTTGTAAAATTTTGTGAAATAAAAAACATTGAACAGCTTGTCTCACTTATCCCCGACCCCCCCCTCCCCCTACATAACGGGCACTATGCCTAAGGTCTGGTGAGTTCCCAAGGTTTGTAAAATCTTCACCCTGTAGATAAAGATGAGGGTTGTCCGAAGGAACTCACCTGCCTAAATAAATTGGCCTTTTGGCTAAGATCAAAGTGTAGTATCTGTTCTCGGCATTTTTGCCTTGAGATAAAGTGTATTATCTATTCCTATCCGATAGGTGTCGGTTTTACACTCTCGAATCAAAAATCAGATTATCATTTTATTTTTTAATCCCTTTTCCTTTTGGGCATTTATTCTCCCCTAAAGTACAGGCTAATACGCTCCCAAGGATCGGGCTATTTCGCCTGAGGCGCCCCACCGTCGAATACCGATACCCCCCCTCCCCAAATGTTTCCTAAGGCCCCCCACCGGCGAATACCCCCAGATTTGGCCGGAGACGCTCATACCGGCGAATGCCGACATTCCCCCATCCCCAAATTAGGCCTGAGGCGCTCATACCGGCGAATGCCGACACTCCCCCCCCCCAATTTGGCCTGAAGCGCTCACACCGGA
>OY744530.1:45119083-45154083 GCA_963556195.1 Sepiola atlantica | reverse complement strand
AAAACAAATTCAAAGCAATTAAAAGACATTTAGTTGATTTTAATTACTTTTCATCCCTACTTTTTCTAAAGCTATTTCTGATGATAGGGGGTTAAAACATTGGATAAGATATTAAGTCATATTATTATAGCAGGAGGATGGCAGAATATGTTGGAAGATCATATCTAATTTGTGCAAGCACACTTATCCGAAAATTACTCTAAACATCTTTTAGGTCATGTATATGTAAGTATTTGTTGACACTCTTAGGTAAGTAATTACCAAATTAAGAATATACTCACTGTACTAGTAAGTCTCAATTGAATGAGTATAGATACGGAGTAAAACACTACAACTGAAAGTTGAAATCAAGATAAACATAAGTATAAACAATATTTGTTGAAACTGAGCAAAACAAAATCATAAGATTATGAACATATAGAGATTGAGTAGTTAGTATCCATAGATTAAGTTTAGATGTACTATCTTATCATTGGTAGTGAAATTGGAAAGAGTATACATGTCTTATGTTGTTGCGATTCAATAGTTGTGTACACCGTTTACTAAAAAATAAACAAAATTTGGGCAACTCAAATGAAAAAGAAATATAGTATAATTAAATGTAATAAGACACTGAGTTATTATATTCTTGTGGGCGGCAGGTTATTTAGGATAGGAAGGTAATTCTTCAATTCAGATTCACTATGTCATCTTACATTAGTGATATTGGACTATTCTTTTATTAAGGTATGAGTTTAATGTGCATAGGTGACACTATTTTTATCAGGATTGCTTTCTGTGCAACCGTTATTATTACTGGTATTAATATTATTGTAAATGTATGTTTATACGATATATATTCACTTTTTATATATTTTGTATCTTAAATGTGTTATTAGTCTTTCATTATGTAGGGCGATGTTCAGATTATTCGAGTCATAATTTTAAAATTTATTTAATCACGTTCTTATGACTGAAGTTGTTTTTTAAAGCATGTTTATTTATTATTAGAGCTGCAGAAGTTGAGTGAGTATGTACAGTTTATTAAACTATTATAATTGTATTTAATTTCAAAATGTGTTGTATCTTAGTGAGGTTTAAAATAATTTTCAATAATACTATTATATTTTAGGAGTGTTAGTTTGGATATTATGTGAATCGTGATACTTAAACCATGTCGCGTGTCACATATATTCTTCAGTTTATTGGTTTTGCTCGAATGTATAGTAGGTACGTCGTTAGTTTTATCTTTCGTGAATGAAGTGTTACCATGTGCATTCGCATGGCGAGTGTCATTGTATTTAATTAAAGTGTTTATCTTATTAATGTTTTATAACCATTATGTGGGTTATAAAAGTTAGGAATGTTCTTGTATTAACTACATCTTGTACATGAACAACAGTACACTCACTCACCAACTCACTGATTCACTCACACATTCACTCACTCACTAAGTAACTCATTCCCTCACTAGCTCATTCACTCACTTACTCACTCACACACTAACTCATTCACTAACTAACTCAGTCCCTCACTTATTCATTCACACGCTCACTCACTAACTAACTCATTCTCTCACTCACTCACTTATGCACGCACACACTCACTCACTAACTCATTACCTGACTCTCTCACTCACTCACATATTCACTCACACACCAATCACTAACTAATGAATTCCCTCACTATCTCACTCACTTATTCACTCAACCACTCACTCACTCACTCACTAACAATCTCATTCTCTCACTCACTCACGCGCTTATTCACTCCACCACTCACTCACTCATTCACTCACTAACACACTCATTCTCTCACTCAATCACGCGCTTATTAACTCCACCACTTACTCATACACTCACTAACTAACTCATTCCCTCACTCACTCACTCACTCACTTATTCACTCGCACACTCATTCACTTACTCACTGTGCAGGTTTATTGTATATGTTCCCTTTGACAAGAGGTTCGACGTTGTCTTGGTGTCAATATGCAAAAAGTCTCCAGTCCTCACGATTGTGAGGGTTGACCGTGTTTATTTGCCACTGTTTACGGTCTTGTCTGATGGTTTCTTACCATGTCTTTATAGGGCGCCCTGCTTTCTTATTGCTGTTCAGCTTTAGGTATCTGTATGTGCTGATATACTCCATGCTTCTTTTAAACATGACCGAACCATTTAAGATACATATATACCAATATGTACTTTAGAATTACCGTGAAATAATTACATTTTAATGTACTTAAAAAAGTATATAAAGTTTAAACAAGCGCAATCGCATTTTTCTTTTTGTTCTATTATTTGTTTATTTCGAGTCTTTCAGACTATATCAATTGTTTATTTATATATGTTAATATTGCACGATGACAAATACATATTAAATAAAAAGTCACATCCTACATAAGATACTGTTGCAATTAAATTATTATATTAAAATAACTGAAAATAGTAGTTAAAATCATCAATTATCATCCAAAAAGCATCTGAGACACATACTACTGTTTCGCTGTTTCACAGCTATTCAATGAGGCTCAGCATCCAAGATTATCCAGGCGTTGTTGAAAATCGGCTTATCCTTTCTTTAGACACGAAGGATGATTAAATTGAAATATTAGCGTTTCTGTATTAACACTGTCAATTATTTTCTCTATGTTATATGATTCGCTTTATATGTTTATACATCAACGCTAAGTATTTCTTTTTCTGTGTTTTTCTGCGGACGATATTGTCACGTATGATCCATCTGTCTGGTGCTGAACTATTATCAACCAATACTTATGCACGTATATTTCTATATTTGTAAAGTTACCAATAAAGTATATCTTTTTTCGGTACTGTCGAAAACAAAACCGAAAATATATGGTCGACATGTTGGCGATTTGCCCGCGCTGATAACAAATTGTCTTCAGTCTCATTGTAAAGTCATCTCATATCTGTCATAAGTATATCTTTTTTTAGAAACTCGCAGGGAAAAAAGTAAAAAGTAAACTTCTTTGAATATATCATGATGCTAAGTTTTTAGGTCATAGCTACTCTTACAACTATACTTCTATATAAAGGGCACTGAATAATAATCTATATTTAATAGTCTGTTTGTTCAAAAAATGATATGATAAATAGTATTGAGCGGTTGTTCTGACCTAAACTTTATATAGTGTAAGCTCAGAATGTTTAAACTTTTAATATTGTGAGGATGTTGTATCTTGAGCGAGGCTCAGCCTCGGATGGTTTAATACCATTTTTCCGAAGGAAGAAATTTCTTGGAAATATTAAATTTCCAAGCGGTACTCAATCGCATGTATATTGAGTGATATGTTATTAAATCTACAAAATGGTGAAGCATAAAGACACGGAAAATTTGATAAATGGTGGCATGAGTTAGCTTTATTCACAGAACAGTAGTATAAGCGGTAACAGCTACGTTAGTATTAACTATGTCGGCATTGTCTATTTTACCCAACGATAGTGTAGTGCACAATGATTGCACCCTAAACACAGCAAGTTTCCACTACTGAGAATAAGGGTTAAAGTTAGGGAAATTATCCTGTGCGGCTAGATGTTTGTTCCCATGAGTTTTAAATTTCTGCATGTCGGTACAGTTGGGGAAACTGGGAGCATAGAAGTAGTAGCTGGCAGCTCAAAGAAAATAACCAAGTGGAGTAGAAGCCTAAAGTGAATGGATGTAGTTTAGCAGACTGTCGTGCTAGCTGAGTGGATTTACGTCGAGGGGGCACTAGAGCAGCACCAATTAATTATATGTTCAAATAGGTAACGATTTTGCTCTCTTTGAATCTATTTGCGCTGTTAAACTAAACATTATTTCTGACAGAAACGATTAAAATTATGTGTTGACTAATTATGTTGGAATTAAAACTTAAAGGAATATTAAACCAATTACGAACTATATGTTACTGTTTGTAATAAGTGTACTGTCAGATAGATTTAATAAAGTGTGTGGATGCATTATTTTATCTAGACTTTTTGTATATATGATATATATATATATATATATATATATATATATATATATATATATATATATATATGTGGTGTTTCTGTGTACACTGGTTTATTCTTGTATTTAAATACACAATGCAAAGTGATTAGTAGTAAATCTTAACACATTCTTACCGTTGAGGCATGTACCCATACTTTTGTAATTGCTACATTTTGTTTGTAACGTGTTCTTTTGGGGCAACTTTAAATGTATTTTACTTTTACAATTTGATATCAGTTTAGAGAAACATATTACTGTTAGAGATGTTAAGTTTTTTAGGAGACTATTTTGAAATTTACTTTTACGTAAATATATCAACCTGTTATTATACATTAATATATATATATATATATATATATATTAGATATATATATATATATATGCTTTAAATTTCACCAGGCCACACTGAAGGCAGTGCCAAAAAAAGATGTCCGAAAACTGTCATAATATGTGTAGTCCAATAATGCTTTCATAAATAAAAAAATGTATATAAAGAGTTTTATTACTTAGCACTTTTATATAAACACCTTAACATACCTTGACTTTTCTATTGTTGATGTATATTTACTTGAATTACTGCACACACATAAACACACACACACATATATATATATATATATATATATATATATATATATATATATATATATAGTTATAGATGTATACATATCTATATATATATATATATATATATATATATATATATATATATATAGAAAGAGAGAGACTTCAATACAAAACATGTAATTATTTTGATTATTTAATTATTTAAGTAAAATATGTGTCATGCAATCTCTTAGAAGTATATCGAGTTCGACAACTTAAACCCTTCTTTTAATTATATATATGTATATATATATATATATATATATATATATATATATATATATATATATATATATATATATATATATAACAATTTGTAAGATAGAATATACAAATTAATGATGTAGTATTTAATGATCACTTCCAATCTCCATCTGAAGGATTGATCATGTTTTCATTTCTACTTTCCGGCATTCATCTGACTGGATTTCAGATTTTCGTGTGTGTCTTTTTTGACAAGTGAGGACATCGCATGAGATATTAAATGATTTCCAATCATACAGACAATATACATAGTGTATACTATAAGTTGTGTTTATTATCCAAGATTGAAACATAAAAATAGAGAGAAAATTGTAAGATCTCATCTTCGATTATTCATGTGTTTCATCAATCCGGCTCGCTGCATTGCGTTCATCTTTCTTAATACCTTTATATATATGTATCGTATCGTACGGATGCCACATAAAAATACTACCTGCCCTGTGTATATATTTTACGGGAGTATTATGTCGGAATTTCTGAGGATTGCTCGTGTTACCTTAAAATTGGTAGATTTTATGCCCCCAATTCCTGACCTAATAATAAGAATGATTAAACAAGGTGGCGATCAGAATAAAATATTTAGACAATTAAATAAGGCAATTGCTCGCCATCCTGATGCTTGTAAGTCTTATCAAATTAATCAAAGTAAATTGATAGAGCAAATCCAAAGCTTTCAAATATAAATAAAAATAATGTAGAATATATGTAATCCTGTATATAACACATATACTTATCATATAAAATATAGTTACGTTTAATAGACAGTAGAAAGGGATGAAGAAGGAAAAATGCTGAAAACGTTAAAAAAGAAGAAGAAAGAGAAAACATCGACAGTTAGCTTATAACGCCGATAAAAAACGCTGTGAGTGTAAAAAAAGAAGAAAGAGAGAAAGGATGGACAGTTGGCTTATGAACGCCGGTTGGAGGCGCTGTTAGTTAAAAAGGAAGAAGAAAGAGAAAACTCGGCAGTTAAGCTAGTGAACGCTGAGTTGACAAGGAGGATTAATATTTATTGATGTCACATAATTGAACAACAAAGGAGGAGGAGGGGGAGGAAAAAGGACTAACAGTATATATATGTATACATATATATATAATTTAATTTTTTTCTACAAACTTTAAAATGTAGCAACATTTTTGTGAGAAACGGATACATTTTATTAGACAGACGAACAACACAGGTAAGAAGGATGTGTGTTCTTTTTTTAATAACTAATATAAGTTAGCAAAACATTTATACGGAACACAACTTAGGTTTACTGTACAGAATGTTTATATTTTTGTCTTTTAAGGGAAGTGGAGTCTGATCAACTCTGATGTGAAGCCATGAAATTAAATGGTAAACAACTGATCATCCCTTAAATAATGTGAGAAGCAAACTAATATAATAACTGAAAAAGTTAAATTGACTTACATGAGTGATTTTCCACTGAACGACTTGGGATTTAAGGTTTTTTAATATAGTTTTAATGGTTGATAAACTTCCAAGACTATATATATATATATATATATATATATATATATATATATATATATATATATATATATATATATATATATATATGTGTGTGTGTGTGTAGGAAAAATATATGTTTGTGCATATATTTTTAATTTTTTGCATAGACCAATTTTTTCAAGGTATGATTGCTAACATATATCAACAGAGCACATATAAATAGGCAATATTAGGCTAAAATCCAGAGACCATAATTTTATTATTTTACAGTTATTTTTTTTAATTCAAAACTTAGATACATTTTATTTCGACCGTTTCGCTTATAGTCGACCCACCCAAATGCTGGATATTTCGATTAATTGCCCATCAGAAAATCAAAGTTAGCTTTCAGAAAAAAATGAAAGGTATTGTGTAGAAGCATCGGATCTTGATTAAGCCTTTTTCAGAAAGTTGTAACCGCCTACGTAAATACTGCCAATTTTTTGATACCTATTCCTAAGAAAACTTGTTTTAAAGATCACCCCACCACAATACATTGACAAACAAACACAAATTTAAAGGGGTACAGAAAAAAATATTTTAAAACAGTTATTATTGTGGCTGCATTTTATTTTATGAAAATTTTTTGCACACCTAGATAAAAAGAAAAAATGAAAATATAAGCTTAGTTAACATAAAATTTAAATTTCCTTACGATATTTAAATCAACACATTGTTGCATGCTAACACATTTCCGCTTAAGGGACCGAAATATGTTTTACATGAACTTTATATAGGTTAGTGATCCCTACTCAAACAGCTTAATTGTGTTCCGTTTTTGCGGATAGTTAGCATAGCTTTTGACACGGGCCCTTCTAGTAATAAACAATAACAATATTGTTTGAGTCAGAACATTTGAAATTATAGTAATTCGTATACGAATATTTATGAACCACCAAATAACATTTAGTTTTGAAACTTTTATATAATGTCTACTACGTTAACCATGTTCTCTATTACGATTGTACTTTCCTTATCCTCGTTACCTTTCCCTTCCTCCATTACTTTTCCCTTCATTGTTTTCGAAATCTTCAGACATCTTCATCGCATGATTTTCATTTCACTTCTTAGATGACTATTAGTTGTATCATTCCGAGCAACAAATAAGGTGTTTAGAATTGTCTTCAATGTTTCGAAATTGGAACTGTATACAAACAACACGCAGTTGCTGTAGTCGTTTTATTCGCTAACCACGTCATGACTTGAATTGCAAAAAGTAGTTTATTGTACATTTTCTGTATCCACTTTTCACAGCAATATCATTTTTGCATTTATTTAACAGATGACTTTATCATGCAGGCAGTCACATCAAACACTGTTTATCTCAAGTATTCCATTAGTTTAAGCTGTTTCACATATCAATTGGTATGTTGTAGTTGACATACGTTCGGAATTCAATACGAACCTATGGGTGAGACGATTATTCAAAATTAAAGCGTGGTATTAGGGAGAGTAATAATAATAAAATTCATGCTGATGATAAGAAATAACGTCGCAAATAAGAGTTTCATATAATAAAATAGCAATTACAAATTGAACTCGCTTTAAATACTTGGTGTCTAGTTAATGGCCGGACATCTATAGTCACCTTTGGTGGTATGTAACATTTAACATGTATAATTAGACAAAGTTAAGAAAATAATGATAATAAAAACAATATGTGGTGTTCCAAGTCACTGTTGGTGATTGATTATTGTGGGTAAATTCCCAGTAGTAAATAGAGAGTGAGGTTCATTTTTGGTAGGTAGAGTAATTGAAGTAGCATACCATTCCGAGGGAAATTAAATCAATAAGAAAATACATCGAAGCGTCTCCTTATATCTCACAAATATATAACACATGTTCATAATATCAGACGATCTACATACAACACTTTTATTAAGTGTATAATACGTTTTATGTCTTCATTTACTTATTCGAACGGGCATTGGATAATTGAAGAAGTGCAGAATGCAAAAAAGCATGACTATTGCTTATTGAGAATACACTAAAGGGGGTTACGTAAACACATGAGATGATGAAACTTTACACACCAAACACACTGATACACATTTCCTACTGACCAGAATAGCTTAAACAAAGTATCGGTATAATCGTAATACATTTCACTGGTTAAGGTTGACTGTCAGAACAATTAAAGAGATATAGACAGTCCTATGGATTAAAGTTTAGAACATTATCCCGAAAAGTTATCCACAATTCTACTAGGGTTGTGCTATACTGTATACGACAGTGTTTAGCAGATAACAGAAAGCACATTTGAACATTTCATCAAACATTAGTGTTTTTCGTTCGTTTTCAAAACTTTGTATGCCCAACAATGACACATGTATGTGGGAATTACTTGGGTAAAATTTGGTGTTCTTCATGGGTAACTCGATACTATATCGGTAAAACTGGAAATAGAATATCAATGCGATTGCTTTCCAAAAAATAACACTCAATGGTACTTATAGCCATGACGTAAATCGAGCATGCTAAGTCTAGTGCATAGTTTATCTGGGAAATTATTACACATTATTTTAAATATTTATGCGTGTGGCTTGACATCAGATTACATCTTTACTTTTATAGCGTATACCATACCGCATATCATACGAATAATATTCAGGACTTATATATATATATATATATATATATATATATATATATATATAAAATAAAAAATTGAATAAAGTATAAGCAAATCAACAACTAGCAAACATAAACTCAAAAACACACATTGAATAGTTCTACCAAAATATTTCAATTGTTAAGACAATCATCATCAGTAAGCAGAACTTTAATTAAAAACAGAAAACTTTTCAAATTTGTACAAATAACGCAATTTGTTTTGGAAAAATAGTCACGTGTAATAAACAGTAGAAAGGGAGAAAAGAAGGAAAGTAAGAAATGTTAAAAAAGAAAAAGAATAAAAGAAAAAATCAGCAGTTAGCATGTAAAAGCCGTCGAAACGCTGTATATTAATAAAGTAAGGAAGGTAGATTAGTAGTAATTTACAATGAATGACAGCAAGGAATTAAACAAAGAAGGGGGAGAAGGAAGAAAGAGGGAGTAAGAAAGTATTAATCTACATATACAAAGAGATGGAATATATGCACATATACTAGCATATATGTACATCAGCAGTCTTGCTAAAGAGGGGATATATTTCTATATATGACTTAGGTGCATAATTAATCCTGGAAGTAAGCCACAGTGTTATAGATACGAATTGTAACTTATTCTTACAGACACTAAAATAGCATAGCTATATATAGATAGCATATCATACTATGAGAACATATATAGCATAAATCCTAACACATGCCATATTTATATATATATATATATAAATAGTGAAATATATTAATTTCCTTAAAACAGAAAATAAAACAATTGATATAATATACATATAGATTGAGAGTATATAAATGTGTAACATATATAGCATAAATACATAGACATTCCATATATATATATATATATATATATATATATATATATATATATATATATATATATATATATTAATGCATATAAATATGGAGATAGATTCATTTCACCCAAACAGAAAATAAAACAATTAAAATAATATATAGTTAGATAGAGAGCATATCATAGTATGATAGCATATATAGCATAAATACATACACATTATATATGTATATATATATATATATATATATATATATATATATATATATATATATATATATATATTGCGAGAGATTCGTTTCAGGAAAACAGAAAATAAAACGGTCCATGCAAGCATAAAAAATCCGCCATTTCAGCCATGCTGTCTTGACAGATTAAATCATCTGTTATTTCGCCGAGACCACAAAACCCAAGGGCATAATATATTCAACGGCATGTTCCTGATTTCTTTTCGTTTTATTTTCTCTTCCCAGGTTATTCATCACTGAATATATTTTCCGCGTCGATGAGCAAGACTCTGCGAATCCTTTGCATAAGAATGGCTTTTGTAATTTCGTTTTGATTCTTCCTTTTCCTTTCAAGAGGGAAACACGACTGAGACGAGTGGAAAACAAAAACTAAAACAAACAGATTGCGCGTTGGGACTTTCGGAAAAAGAAGAGCGTTGAACGCAGAATTGTTGACTTTTTTGTCTGCCAGGAAATTTGATGGATGGCTTATCAAGGTGTCTTCATCTTTATGCAAAATAATCGATATTCTACCTACAGGTATGAATTCATGGCGCAGCATCCCACAACTATTAGAATTATTAAAATAGACTGAAGTAATTGATATACGTAAAAAAAGAAATAATTACTATGCGAAACAGGTAATATCATTATCTATTTAGTAGTTTGAAGATGTATGCAATGATCATACTTTACAGGCTTACCGACTTTAACATATTCTTACAGTCAATTTAAATAACATATAGATATAAAAAGCTCATAGCATAGAGGTATTGCATAGCTAGCATAAATAGATAAACATATACATTGCATATATATCATGAATACAATACCATGTAAAGAGTTCTGATTGAAATTAGAATAATAGTTATAGATATACGATTTCATCTAAAGTAGTCCGCATATTAATTTTAAAAGGAATGTAGATATGGCCAAAAAATAGATGAGCGGATTGTGTAACAGTTATATATATATATATATATATATATATATATATATATATATATATATATATATATATATATATAAGCCAGGTATGTATCGGTATGTATATACTTGCATGTACAGGATCCCCTCCAAAACTAATTAATAGATCATTACGATTCTTCGAACTAAGGCGTAAAGGGGTCCAAATGTAAACTATATTTTATTATATATACGATCATGAAAAGGATGTAAAAAGAAGAGTGAAGCTATTTGTAAAAGATCGTATACCTCCGATGTTTGTTAAATGTAAATAATAGGTGTTAGACATCAATTATTTATGATTTCCTTACTAAATTTATTTTGGGGACCTTAAAAAGGTTATTAGACGCAAAACAGTTGGACAAGTTCCTATATAAAAATTAACATATTTCAGGTTTGCATTGTATTTTATTAATATTCATTAGACATGTACCATGAATTGTAATTTCTCGTGAAGATCCCTTAAGCCTAAAATTTGAAACATGTTTTTGAATTAAAATGATGTAAGGCGTTCTGATGAAAATTTGTTATACGGGTTCTAGATATACGATTTAATATATCTATATATTGATTTTAGTTTTCTTAAATACGCATAAAAGTCTGCAGAACTGTCCTATTGGGAAAATTAATTTATTCTTATTGTGTAATGGACGAACACCTTATCTTAAGAATACAAAACGTAAATTTAATATCTTGTAACCATTCAAAAGTGTGTTTACAGCTATTGATGCTATGAGCACTGACGTACAAACGTCAAATAAATTATCACGAATAGAAGAACACGATTATACTAAAAACAACCTCCCTAACTTTTTGATGTCGCTCCCTTTGAGATCTGTTTCTTTCCACCACAATATTTCGCTTTTCTTAATAGTTTCTTTCGCTAAATATTTAGAAGCCGACCCGTTCTAAAGGCTTGGAGTTTATCGGCGTTTTTAATTGTAATCCTACATAACAGCGTGACAGCATGCTTTCAGAGTGCATTATATCCTTGGAACGTGAAACTATACCGTGTGTTTTTTTAGGATAAGTATCTTTTTAATCAGCTCCGTGTTTTCTAGACATACGGCTCGGGCCAATGAATATAAAATAAAAAATAATTTCTATGAACAAAAAATAATGATATTATCAAATTTAGAAATTAAAAATATTATATCAGAATCGTATTATAAAGGTAATATTTTCAAGTGTAGAATGTATATTACCAATATATGAATTTATAGAAAGAGATATACCTTTTTTGGGGAGGTGGCGCGGCGTTATGTTTAAAAGTGCGGACGGTTGGCTCAGAGAGCCGGGTTCGAGTTTTGTCTGGGCTATAGCATCCATTTCACTAATAAATTTAAGAAAACCTATGAATCAATATAACCTACCTAAGGCCATGAATTGAATTGTTGGATAGACAATACTTACAAGTCTTGTTTATACATCTAGGCCAGGACGAGGAAAATCACCAGTCTTTCTATGCTTATATAGGTGTTGTGTATTGTTTCCAACCTGGGGTCAAGCAATGCCGGTTCAGAGGAACTGCGGTTGATAATTGCACAATTCTTTCTTGAATAAAGACTCCACCACATGCATCCTAAACAGATGATATTCATTCTCTCTAGAAGGTGACAGGATGAGTTTATATGGAGAGGAATATTGTTGAAACTGCGTGGAAAAACAGAGGTAATAATGATTAATAATATTTGTTGGTCATTTATCTATCATCATAATTATGCGCGAAGGTAATTTCTATGTTTTTACGCACGTTATTCTGCCACATACATTTAAACAAAAGAGATTTTCTGATTAGCAGATATACTGAGTAGTAATTATTCTGATCTCGCTTAGATAAACAAAAATCCGAGAAACCCATTAAAAATAAGTTGTTAAAAAATCGAATGATGTTGTTCCATCGTGGAAGTGAAATTATTTTTAGTGAGGTTGTAATTGGTTCTATACACATACACTAGAAGGAAGAGTATATTTGATATGAATGAAACAAGGAACATTTTACTCAGTAGCATTATCAGTGAACTTTAATCAGCGAGGCAATGAGAAATACAAAGAGAGACGTTAACGGTAAGCGCAGATAGCTTAACCAAATCATTCAAAGGCAATTTATGGTTTAACGGACTGTTAAAAAGTGATTTGGCCACAATTATGCTAGCCTCTTACATCGAAATTTCTGTACGAATGAAAGCGCATCAGGATCCACCCTCGGCAATTTTAAAACAATTCAGGCGATTGGAAATAAACTCGGGCCACACGGAGGTGCTAATGTCTGGGAATCAGGTTTACTTTTATTATTGCCTACTATCGAAAGTACAGAAATCCAGTTAACGAAAAAAATAATAAGAACAGAATATAAGAAAACGACTTAATCTGTAATCTTCAAATAAAAGTTTGGTAATGTCTTACAATGTAAAGTAAAAAGAAAAAATAGGAAAGAAACGACTTAAAAAATTGAAAAAAAAGAAAACGTTTTGATCGGGGGGGGGGGAGACCATGGAATCGACAGAAAGAACATGTCAACCTGTAAAAGATATAATACAGATCAGAAAGGAACGTTAAAATCCACAAATAAAAAAACATACAAATGAAAGAAAACGTCTCAATCTGTAACGTTACAGACACATTCAGAGACAAAGGAGGACGCGTCAATCTAAGCTTTTCCTAGCTTCAATCATGGTAAAAAAGTAGTCGTTATATATGACGGGATTTGACAGGGAAGCTGAAGGTTGTAATAATGCTAAAGAGTTGAAATAAAATATTTTAAAATAACAAAGTAAGATTATATTGTAAAAGTAATGAAGCAAATATCGGCAGCAATTTAATAAACCATAGCGAAGTTTATTTTGTTTCGTAAAATTCTATTCGGACGAGTCTTTTGATCGAAACTGCATAGTTTACTGCTGTGCTGCACATTGTAAATCGAGAAGTCAAGAGAAGAAGAAGACATCTAATTAAATAGCCTAATGTACTCGGCGTTCACGGAACTTTTTTATGACATAAATCATATTTGGAGAATTAGAAAGGAAATAAAATATAAAGATTAGAATAAGTAACAGTATTACTCATGTAAATGAGTATTATCGTGATGACTTCCGAAGTCTGCCGGTGTGTTTACGGTAATCTGTACAACACTTTGAAAGCGAACGACACAAACACATTTTAGCCTAAATGACTGTAATACAGAATCATACATGTAAGGTTTTAGTTAGAAAAGGAATATGGTAAAATTAATTTTACTTCATGTATTAATTATAATGCAAAATAACAGCGATTATATACTTATTTATTTCCTTGGCCTGATAGTAATACTAATGAACCCAATAGAGTGCAGCTTTTAACTCTGCTTGCTTCTTACATTGTCTACATCGAAACACTATTTCACTGCTTGCAGTCATAGTTTCATAAAAGGAGATATATAATATTATGAAGGTGACAGGTCTGGAAAACATTTTAGCATAGCAAAGTACTTTTCATGTTTATTATGTGATCGCTTATCGAATTATATTTGAGATATGACACCGAGAATATTATCATTATTATTCGCAGTAGTAGAACAGAAATAGTATTTCCCGCTCATTGTTCACTCAGAAAAAAAGATTATACAAATTACGTTGAAGCATATTTTGAAATCTGTTTGTTTTTTGCTGTACCTATCTTAAGAAACGCTCACCCATTGATGACTATTCATATTAAGACATTGACACTGGTTCGCGTTTAAGGAATGAAAACCACAGGAAACAGATAAGAAAATATTTGTGATGTTGTAAGCTAACCATATTTATATTTTTTTTAGGTTCATTTAAAAGTATTTATATCCAATATTGAAGCTTATTAGTATCATAAGCAGCTCTGCTAATACGGGGTGTATGGATAATCGATTGCCTAACTTCGGCTTGATGTTCAATATATGTTACGATACACTCTGTGTGTGGTGGTTGATATAGTAATAGCATAGGATTACTAGTCTAATTTCATTTGTGGTCCATTTCTTCCTCTGTGTGAAATTTGGTGTCAGCTGATCATACTTATTTACCTAAATTTGCCTATTATATTCTATTATCTGAAATAAGAAAGGCAAACATTCGGAAAATAGGCACAGTTTCCACGATGTTGGTTTTGAAAAGACTCCTTGTCGGTAATGGCGTTCCAATTTCTTCTGAGACTCGTGACGTTTGTTTTTCTTTGGTGTCATCTTTTTAGTGGTGTTGTTGCTGCAGATAGAAAAAAACAGTCTGGCGCTTATTTTATGTGATATTATCACGGTGATAGTGTTTATCTAACTCAGATCTACAACAGTCTACTTCCGCTAACATAGTGCGTATTAAATGTTTACAATAAAGAAATATTGATACGTATTTTTAATGTTTTATAATTCTGCAAATGAAAGTTTCAAACGTATATAGACATCTAGAATATAATCTGGAAGTTATATCTTCAAGTGTACAAGCACCGTGTCTCTCTATTTCTCTTCTTATATATATATATATATATATATATATATATATATATATATATATATATATATATATATATATATAAAACATAGTTCATCAAAAAAAAAGGCAGGCCGACACTGTGGACGTAAGGAGTTACTTAGAATTAGCGTGTATGTTTTAGGTGTCATAATTAGTTCGTAGCTGTGCAGTGAGATGGGTGTTTACATGAATTGCAATCCTCTGCAGGCAAATACTGCTGGTGAAATAGCGTTCAGGGAGGGAGTTCCCGAGGCTGGCAGCGCAAGGAGAGTTGATATTAAAGTAGAAAGCTCTCCAGCATCTGAGGACCTCCACAGTGAATGGATGAGATGTAGATGATTGTCGAGTTGGTCTAATGTATTGTCGTCGAAAGGGGGCCAGAGCAGCCGGTTCATATATATATATATATATATATATATATATATATATATATATATATATATATATATATATATATATATATATATATATATATATTTATATATATATATTCATATATATATATATATATAGTAATATATATATATGTATATATATAGTAATATATATATATATATATGTATATATATTTATATATATATATATATATAGTAATATATATATGTATATATTTATATATATATATTCATATATATATATATAGTAATATATATATATTTATATAATAGTAATATATATATATATATATTTATATATATATAGTAATATATATATATTGATATATATATATATATATATAGTAATATATATATATATATATTTATATATATATATATATATTTATATATATATATATATATATATAGTAATATATATATATAGTAATATACGTATATATATATATGTATATATATATATATATATATATATATATATATATATAAGGTGCATGCAATTAAAGATATAAGGGGCAACAAATATATTTAATTATTGAACATCCAGATGAAAATAAAACTCAATATACAGGATAGACCATTAATAGCAATAGATAAAGTAGAAAGAATAAAATAAGGTGCGAATCAAATTTTATTACAGTTAACTGTTCAGGCAAATTTTTTTAAGTCGTAAACTCATGAGTTTTCAAAGAAAATCTTCTCCCAAGAGGACCATTACCGCAATGACATTACTGCAGGTAATACAAATTAAACTTTGATTACCATTGAATATAATGTTTTTCTTTGGAGTAATTTTTATCGGACCCGAAAGAAAAAATGCCCGAATACATCAGGTCAGTTTAATTTTATTCGAATTGGATTTAGCAGAGCTTGCATACAACGAGGAAGTTATGGTTTGCCTGACTTCTATTAGCTCTTAATAAGCCTGAATTCAGACATCATAATATTCAATTCCAAGTGAGTTTCCTGAACTTTTTATATGATTTGTTTTCCCTATCGTTTTCTTATCGTGTTATTAATTGCATACACGTTAAATACATTTTTCACTGCTATCTACTGAATCGATAGCAAGCGAATTTCCCGCCTGGATAACCTTTTGCATTTTTAGACCACCATTCACCATTTAGATTATTTCTTAATACATCTCTTTGATATCTTACCTGGAGCTATTTTAAACTTGTTGACGTGGATGAACTGTATTGGTTTACAAAAATGTTTTGCCCCGATATATTTGATGTTTAATATACCTTTATGTATTTATATATATATATATATATATATATATATATATATATATATATATATATATTTAAATATATATATATATATATATACATGTATTTATATATATATATATATATGTATATGTATATATAATAAATATATGCACATATTAATATATATATATATATATATATATATATATATATATATATATATATATATATATATATGTGTGTGTATCGAGGCAGCATTTTTTCTTTAAGACACGTATTATTAAAAATAACCGACAATTTTTGTCTGGTTATTTTAGTGTTGATCCCTTTAATTTTCCGGATAAAAACCTTAATCTCGGAAGGAAATTGGCTGATGAAACTGCCATAGTGTACATGTTTCATCAGCCAATTTCCTTCCAAGATTAAGGTTTTAATCCGGAAAATTGAAGGGATCAACACTAAAATAACCAGACAAAAATTCTCGGTTATTTTTAATATATATATATATATATATATATATATATATATATATATATATATATATATATATATATATATATATATATATATATATAATATATATATATATATATTAATATATATAAATATGTATATATATATATATATATATATATATATAATATATACATATTAATATATATATATATATATATATATATATATATATATATATAATATATACATATTAATATATATATATATATATATATATATATATATATTAATATGCTAACCTTTGCTCTGCCTTCTTGGAGTTGTAGTGCTGAACACCGTCAGCTTATTACGACGTATGGGGTTCTTCACCGCCTTTGTTCTGTACAACAGACACTCTCTGGTGAAAGGATTGAACTGCTCTGGGTAAATCCTCTTGGCATTCATCACGGTCCCCACAGCAGCAAGACTTTCAATGTCCTTTGAATCCAGTATGACAAGATCCGTGCTCTCCTCTTCGAATGGGGTCCCCATCTCCTCTAGTACACCAACGAGAGCAGACATCTCTCACAAATAAGGCTTTTACACTTGGGGTCTAATCATGATTGCGTGTGTCTGCTGTTTGCCTCTACAGTATTCGTCCCCGTCTTGGAATTTTTTGATCACCCTTGCACCTTCTGGTCCTGCAACCATCCAGCGACGAAGGGCACTAGTGTTGTCAGTAAGCCCAACTTTGGCACCGTCCCCTTGGATGCAGGCATTATTCTGCTCATGTGCCTGGTCAGGCGGGATCGAAGAGAACACCCTCTGCGTTTTTTTAACTGTGAAGTGACCTTCGCTGAATTTTGGGTGTTTTGAAAGTTACACAGAAAAAGTTCGATCTGACCCAGAAATGATCATATTTATTATACCTTAGTTTGGGTCATTTTTACCAGAAATGGTGTTTAACACCAACCGATCCTTTTCCGGGTCATCCAATATGGTAGCAAAATTAATAAAGATGCGCAATGCAGCTTGTTACCATTGGATTCCTTGTACCCCCTAATCATACATTATGACACAAGACTCAAGTCAATTGCGCTATTAAACCCAAAGGTAATTGCAAATGTAAATTTTAAAATCCAACATGGCTGCTCATAGCTAAACGATACAAAATGCAGATTGTTATCATTGGATTTCTTGCCCTGAAAACATAATTTAGACACCAGAATCTAGTCAAAAGCAGCATTAGACCCGCTGATAATCGAAAATGAAGATTTCAAATGGTGACCATTTTTAAATCCAATATGACGGCTAAGTGGTAAAATATGCGAAATGCATGTTGTTACTATTGGATTTCTTGCCCCCAAAAACCTAAATTTAGACACCAGAATCGACTCAGTAGCAATTTTAGATCCACAGATAAGCGCAAATGGAGGTGTGAAATGGCGGCCATTTTGAATCCCAATATGGCAGACATGATGAGAGAATTCGAGTAGTTAACTATCTGAAAATGTTCGCTATATGTGACTCTACATTTGTGCCAAATTTGGTGCTTTTATCACAAAATGCACAATAGGTTAGCTAGGCTGTTCCACTACTAGTACATTAGTGTGATTGTTGTGTTGTAGTATCTGTTTGTGTTAGTAAATACAAGATTTGATATTTCTCTCGATCTCGCCAACATAAGACATCTGATATGAAGTACATTTTATTTTTATAGATACCGGCTAGGAATAAAGTGCTATTTTAAGGGGTATACAGGGTGTGGTGTTTAGTAAATACGTAATTGTTTTAGAAGTTGATGTCACTATTTTTAACTCAGGCCTGAGATGTTTCTTTTTCTAAAAGGGCAAACATTATAATAAATAAGATTTATTTTTATCAATTTTTGTGCCAGTGACGTTGTTGTGAAGGGACACTTCCTGCGTTGTTTGTGCTGGTGGCGTTATTTAATGAATCAATGGCCAAACACACTCAAACTGATGGTGATTTAAATGTTCTCAGTAGTGGTAGAATTCTTGGTCCTAAACTTCTATCTTTCATGGAAGAAAAAACAGCATGCGTGACTTAAAAACTAGACAGTTTATTTTTTTGAAAAACTTAGTTTACTCCTAACAAAGTAAATTGCTACTGTAGACGTAAAAAGGCTACTGAGAAATAGGATGAAAGTGTTAGGGATCATTCCAAATGGAGGTTGTGCAGCAAGATGGTTGTTCACATTAGTTTAACATTTCTACATGTCGGTACACTCAGGGAAACAGAGAGCAGGCAGGGGTGTGCAAAGGCCGGAAGCTCGAAAAAAGAAGCTATTAAAGTAAAAGGTTATCTGGTATTTGGTGACCTCCACAGTAGATGGATAGGATGTAATTGATTGTCGTGTTGGACCAGTGTATTTACTTAGAGGGAGCGTAAGAGCAAAGGTTCATCGGAACAAATTTAATTGAAGTACTTGTAAAACAAGCACAAGGATTAAACATTGCCGCGATGAGACAGCGTTAGATCTTGGTGGATAGTGAGGAACCTATTATATTAGCGACTCTTTTGTAGACCTTGTCCAAGAGGGAGAGACTAGTAGATCGTGCAACAGCCGCGATGTGACAACAATACCCAATGAATAGGCGGATAGTATATTTGTAGAGATATAGGATACTGTTAAGCGGAAGAGGTTTTCTAGCACTGTAGATGGTGCCCACTTACTTTTAACGGCCTTGGCGATGTATTTATGTAGTTGTTTCAATTCATGTAACCTGTGAATATTAGGCCGACAACGTTATACTCTCAAGTAGGGTGTTATTTTCCATGGCAATCGGTGGTTGAATAGGTTTCTTGTAGTTGTTGAAGGATAGGAACTTGGATCTAAGCAGTACGTCATGTTAGCGTCGGTTTATGAGCCCTACTTTACTACTGACTCGAGATGTATTTCTAAAGATTCAGCCATTACCTCGGATATGTGCGCGTCTTTTTTACTCACATGACAAGAGTCGAGCGTGGTTTTTTCAGCATATATACACATCTTAGACACAATCTCATCAAGGAGGTCGGCTATGTTAATCGGTAACTATAACGGATCAAAGATCGATCCCTGGGGTACACCTGAATTTAGGTGATGTTGTATGGATGAACGGTCATCGCGGACAACCTTGATCTTTCTATTGGATAGAAATGATCTAATAATATTAAATATTCGTCTAGAAATGCAACATGGAGTATTCTTTTAGATAAAAATGGTCTACTAATATTAAGTATTCGTCCAGTTATACAATAGGAATACATTTTTGTGAGTAGACATTTATGCCAGACTTTTTCAAAGGCTTTGGATATATCAAGTGTTACCGCCCTAGCATCACCTTATTTGGCCAGTAGATTGTATATGCGTTCAGAGATGACCGTTTGGATATCCTCAGATATTTAAAGAAAAGCGCATTACATTAAGCATGTTAAAATATTACTACTAGTTTCATATTTTATGCTACTAATTTTCTATAGTTGTCTTGTTATGTAGAAACTTCCAGTATGATTATTTGTTTTCCATCTAGCATTGCTGAATTTATATCGTCAACAACTTCTTGGAACAATGTGAAAAACGTTCTCTGGTCGTTTCTCCGGGGTCTACTTATAAATTATCTTCATTCTCCTGCGTTCTTGTTCATTTACTTTTGACACCTTGGGATGATTCGACAAGAATCAGAAAACGTTCGTGAAACCTGTAGCACATGAATTTATTTTTAATTTTAATACCAAAAGAACATCAGGAAAATTGACAAATGAAGAAAATATTATGAAACGGACGAATTCTGTTATTATTAACAGTGTTTGCATATATATATATATATATATATATATATATATATATATATATATACATATATTATATATGTGTATATAGTATATATATATAATATATATGCAAATACTGTTAATATATTATATATATATATATATATATAGTTATATATATATATATATAACATGTATAGATTAGTATTAGTAGTAGTATTATTATTATTATTATTATTATTATTATTATTATTATTCTCGTGTTTATTTTTAGAAGTAATATACATTTATTTACAAGTGTCTTTCAATTTACAAGTAATACTTTTTTCTCATAAATAAGAAGAAAATGTTGATATTTTGCTTGATTTCTATTTCAGCTCTTTTGTAAAAGGTGCTGGAAAAGATACAATAAGATAATAAAAAAGTCAAACCAATCTTAATCGTCTGAGAAAAAAGCGTACACATAATCAATCCTTGAATTATTGAACTGAAATAAATTATGTTATAAATCTATTTGTTTGAACTAACGCTCTCCCTTTCTTTCTCTGTATTTCTCTCTCTGTATATATATATATATATATATATATATATATATTTTCTTATTGCATTTTTAAGCTAAATCGGGGGTAATGTGTTGCAGATTATGCGTATAAACTATGTACTATAAAATTAGTTTGTTAAGTGTTAACCCCGTCATTGGTATTTTTTAATTAATTGCTCTTATATTTCTATTTAAAAATAATTAAACATTACTCAAGTATTTGAGTGCGTGTTATTAATAAGCAAAACAGTTGGAGTGATGATTGTTTCTTAATATACACACCTTTCTCAAACTATACAGCTATGTATATACTGTTTTCGACTGAAACTGTTAGAAATGCCACAATAAGAATTATAAAAAAATAAATAAATAAATAAGCACTGATATAAGTTCTGTACATCCTGGGGGAATCAATACTGCGTCTTTACAAAGCCCAGTCGATAACAACAGAAATATTTGTTATAAAAGCAAAGTATATTTGGTAAAAACAAATGCTTCCCTCAAGAACGTTAGACGCATAACGAAATTAAAAACATAACTTATAAGAAATAGGTTTTTGTTTGTTAGGTTGTTTCGTTGGTTTTAAGTGCAGAAAGTTTGAAAGCTTTTAGTTTATTAAAATGAGAAAAGGTAATTTGGGCAGAATTTCGTCTGTTTTCTATAATTGTACATATGAGAAACATAAATTTTCAGTAGACTCTACTGCAGTACATTGTTAATGTTTTGAAAAGGCATTCAGTTGTGAACATTCCGTCTAGAACAGAATTATAATCATCGCATGTATAAATATCTTGTGCTTTCTTGACTAATAGTTCCTTTATTGTAGCCATGAATTGTTAATGTTTATGTTAGTTTTAACGAGTTGGAATATTGTTATACTCATTTCTTGGGCGTTTGGCTGAGATCAAAGTGTAGTATCTGTTCCGATGGATACTGAACCCCATAGACTGGTATTGTCTTGACCTTCGGTGCTTGATTTACGCCGGTCTATGGGTCTGTACTGTGCGGTTCCAGGAGGTCCAACCTCCCAGGCTTCGCCTCCCCTCTTTGGGGAGGAGTAAGTTTATTGCTTACTGCCTGAGGCGCCCTTACCGGAGAATGCCAACGGGGCTGCTCAGGCAATTGTTAATGGCCAGAGTGCTCACTTCTCGGGCGCTGGCTTTTCAAACCCAATTTTCTCGACCCGACCTTGGGTCACATCTTACTTGTAGTAGTAAGATAAAACTGGCCTTGTGCCTAACTCCTTGAGAGGAGTAAATACATTCTTGGTCTTTTGGCTAAGATCAAAGTGTAGTATCTGTTCCGATGGATACTGCACCCCATAGACTGGTATTGTCTTGACCTTCGGGGCTTGATTTACGCCGGTCTATGGGTCTGTCTTCTGCAGTTCTAGGAGCTCTACCCTCCCAGGCTTCGCCTCCCCTCTTTAAAGAGGAGTAAGTTTATTGCTTACTGCCTGAGGCGCCCCTTCCAGGGAATGCCGACGGGGCTGCCAAGGCAATTGTTAATGGCAAGAGTGGTCACCTCTCGGGCGCTGGCTTTTCAAACTTCACTTTCCCGACCCGACCTTGGGTCACATCTTACTTGTGGGAGTAAGATAAAATTGGTCTTGTGCCTAACTCCTTGAGAGGAGTAAATAAATACTCATTTAGCAGTGATAATCTTAAAGAATGTTAAATACAATTGTGTTAATCTAAGGTAACCCCTAGGTAATATGAGTTGATTAAATAAATATAATGTCATAATTACCAAACAGTATCATTTACAACCACTCATACCGATTTTTCGTCTATCAGAATGAGTTAGTAGAGTATAATATTAATAAGTATATAGAATTATTTAGGTTTTATATTTTTCTAAAACATAATTAATGGATTAAAACAGTTAAACATTGACTTGATAGTAAGCCATTAATTATTCTCGTTCAAAGAATGCACTGGCTACTTATTTATTTTCAGAGAGGATATTTTGATGCTCTTTTAAACATAAACATAAGAACAAATACAATTGTCACTCGTCTACTTCTTAAATGTTCAGGAGGGTTTCATTCTACTTCAGTGCATCTTTCCTCTGATTATTTAATCTATGTTTTTGATGAAACATGAATCGAAATTATACTTATATATTTTATACATATTAACAGTTTATATGGCTAATTAAACCGAACCATATAAGTAGTGGTTGATCCTGGAACCGCAAGTATATGATACGAGGGTTGTGAACGTACACTTTGTAGAAAAACAAGAATTTCTTAAATAACGACAAGCTATTAAACACAGTATCCGATTTATTTAAATTTAAAAAAAAGTATTCAAATGACGCAATTACATTTATATATCAGACATGAGTCATATATTCTTTTTGAATTAATATGTTGTTAAACTAAAATGTATGTCTATATATTTTAAATCAGTGAACATCAAATACAACTAAAGAGGTTATAAAGGAGGTGATGTGTAATGCAGTGCTAAAGCTTTTCTTTTCTATAGACTCAATTTCTGGCTCTAGTCAAGCTACTCTTCTCTATATCAGGTTTCTATCTTATGTCGACTCAATTCCTTTCTCTGGACAAGATCTCAAAATGAAGCACTAACGTTAGCATCTACCAAGCGCTAAAACGAACGATTTTCATTTATGGCAGCGACTTCTTTCAGATAAGATGGACAAACGTTCAGCGACTGGAAAATTTCGATCTACACTTCTTGTGTCGCAACCGGCGTATCCGGACGAATCACTTTGTCACAGACAACTTAGTATGTTTCTGCTGAAAATTAAACTCCCTTCTACATTTCATTCTGATTAGATGTTTGAGATGGCTAGGTCATGTAATACGCCATTAACCGTTAGGTTTATCTACGAAGCAATTGCGCCCGGATCTTCTACAAGGTTGGTAAGGGCGATGTGGTTGAAAACGGAACATCTGGCTGATGACGGTAAAACTAACCTGAAAACTAACCTAGAGCCCGTGTCTCAGGAGTTTGCCGTTGGGATAGCAAATGGCTTGAGATCGTACATTCACAGACTTAAAATCTCCAGGCTTGGTTATCCTTGTAAAGGGGCGTTTAAGCGAAGGTGGATAAATTCTGCTTCAAGTACAAATACAATTAGTAAGTGGTTTCAGAAATTAACACAACAATATTCAACTGACTTATTAAAAAAGGTGTTCTTTTAAATTCATGGCATATATATTTATCATGTTAATTTGCCCTCTAA
The DNA here is from genome assembly GCA_963556195.1 of Sepiola atlantica. NCBI lineage: Eukaryota > Metazoa > Mollusca > Cephalopoda > Sepiida > Sepiolidae > Sepiola > Sepiola atlantica. The sequence continues at coordinate 45,129,080 of OY744530.1, read as the reverse complement.
GAGATTTCGATACTTGTTTTTACATATTTACTGCTTTTCCTCAAAATTCTAAAATTTTCACGCGTCAATTTCAATACTCAATTTCTTTTTCAGTAAGTATATCTTAGTTTTTCGCCGTTATCATTAATTAATCAATTATTAAATTTTGGCATGTCATATTATCAGCTCTCTCTCTCTCTCTCTCTCTCTCTCTCTCTATATATATATATATATATATATATATATATATATATATATATATATATATATATATATATATATATATGAACGCAAGTTGGAGGCGCTGTGAGTTTAAAAAGAAGAGAAAAGAGAAAACTCGGCAGTTAAGCTTATGAACGCTGTGAGTTGACAAGGAAGATTAATATTTATTTGAAATTGATGTCAAGAAATTGAACAATAAAGGAGGTGGAGAAGGGGAAGAAAAAAAATAAAAGTATATATATATGTATATATATATATATATAATTTAACATTTGTTAATGGATTCGTGTACACACTTTAAAATGCAGCAACTTTTCTGTAAGTAACGGATACATTTTAAGGGAAGTGGGGTCTGATCAACTTAGCTGGGAAGCCATGACATTAAATACTGTCTTGTTTTTAAATTCCCGAAACAGTTTTTCGTGGTAAATAACTGATCATCCATTAAATAATGTTAGAAGCAAACTAACATAATAACTGAAAAAGTTAAATTGACTTACATGAGTTATTTTCAACTGAACGACTTAGGACGTAAGGTTTTTTTTTGGGGGGGGGGGTTAATGGTTGACAAACTTCCTAAACTATATATATATATATATATATATATATATATATATATATATATATATATATGTGTGTATATTCTCATCAACTCGTTTCTGCAAATATCTTTCATCACTATGTTTTCATCTTCACTTGTTACTGGAAGAATTCAACATATTGAAGTTCACACATCAACTAGTTTTCTGCAACATTCTATATCTGATCTTTCATATTAGCAAGTTTTTATGCAAATTCTGAAATTCAAGATTTGTGTAGATCAGAAGGTGTACCTTAACATTTTAAAATGTGTTTTATTTTACAGAAATATATATTTCAGGATTTCTTTTAGATTTGTTTTCTGTCAAATAAATATCTACACTGATCTTACTTAAAGCCATACCAATTTTCAGAATGATTAAACAGAATTTCATTTGCGAATTGAAAATATAGAAGGAGTGGGTTCTCCCGAAATATAATAGAAGCATTTACACTGTCAATGCCAAGGAAAAAAATATGTCCAATGCATGGCAATGAAAGATAACAGCCAATGTAAATACACACAGTATATATCTTATGAAGACGTTTCCTGGTGGATATATGAGTATTAATGTAGCAATTTCCAATTACGAACATATCGATGTTTGCGAAAAGCATAAGAGAAAATGCAATTTCAATTTAAACTTTAAAAAATGTAATTATATATATATATATATATATATATATATATATATATATATATATATAAGGAAAGTTGACATAAATCAAAATTAGAACATTGTTTATATCAGTTCAAAGAGTTAAAGAAATGTAATATGTAGCATGCGTTCGTTTCTAAAAGAAATTGCAGAATGTCATTCTGTACAATATTTTACATGATTGCAAAATGCATTTGTATCATTGCCTTCTCTATAATATAATCAGATACATAAGTAAAAAAAAACCATTATCTTTTACCATTACTTGTAAAAACATATATCTCGTTCATGTGAGGATACCCAGAACTTTTTATCATGCAATTTCAGAGTACTCAAAATATAAAATCGGCAAATCATAGTATTTAAAATATATAAAGTGCAGCAAATTTAAAATATTTTAATCTAAACAGAACAAAAAATTGACAAATCTAAATTGTAAACTTATAAATAAAAAATAATAGCAGTATTTTAAAAATAGTAATATTAGAAAAAAGAATTTGAAAGATATTGAATGACAATAATAAAAAAAGATATAATAAATCATGAATACAATAAAGTAGACGTAAGGAGGAAAAATTAAAACAATTTAAAAATAAATAACAATAATATATATATATATATATACATATAGATATATATATATATACATATATATATATATATATAAATATATATATATATATATATATATATATATATATATATATATATATACTTTTCACACACACACACATTAAACGAACATCCAGACTTTTGTATAGACATTTAAACTAGTTTGTGTACAACACAAATACACGCTGAAAACAAGGACATTTTACTAACCTGTCACACAGACACTACATAGATATTTCAATACGAGGAATATATACTTACACATTTTTTCAATTACAGATATAACTTTTCCACCTAGACTGGGCAACAACAGTCTAACCAAAAAGGTCGAACGGAAAAAGAAATGTACATCAATCTACAGCACCAACTCAGACAACATAATCGTAAGTTACACAATTGGTATTCATTTATTTGTCTTATTTTCCGTTTTAATGATTATACCATATATATATATATATATATATATATATATATATATATATATATATATATATATATATATATATATATATATATATATATATATATATATATATATATATATACATATACATATATATATGTGTGTATAATATATATATATATATATATATATATATATATATATATATATATATATATATATATATATATATATGTATATCTATATACTACTAAAACTCTATTGTCTTGTATGTTTGCAATCAGCTTTCAGCTTTCCGGTTTTCAACATCCGGTTGCGCATGCGTAAATAGCATCGTCTTAAATCTGTTAATCCGATTCCGTTAATCTCTTATGATTAACGAACGCATGCAATTTTTCATTCTGGAAATTTTTATATCGCTTTTAATATAAACAATTTTATTTAATTTCATCAAATAGTTTTTTTGTTTTCTTGACGACTAAAAACATTCAACGGGAGCACTTCGTAAAGTCTGTCGCAGTTTCAAACCCTTTTAAAAAACAAAAACAAACAAACAAAACAACAACAACAACAATCTATATATTAATACGCTAAGGTGTACGTACGTGTGTCACGCTTCCGGCAAACGCTCTGCGCATGCGTGCCGCACCTAGATTATTAATAACATTTAATTAGCCTAATTTCTGCATCGTGTTTTAATTATTTCCCTTTAGCGCAACGGTAAGCGAAGTAGTATTTTTGTCTTTGGCCCGACTGGTTTATAGTTCGATCCCAACCAGCCGCTAATATTTTTTCTTCTACATTTCGAGCGGAAGGGGAAGAAATAATACATTTTTTTTAATCACCCGGTCAAAAAGTACTTTTTTGTGTTGCTTAAAACTTAAAACCATTTTTTGTTTTTTATTTTGACGTTTTTAGGGCATGTCTATTATTTTTTGTTGTTGTTGTTTTTGAACGGCCGTTAAGCAATATTTTTTTTTTCAATGATAGTTTGAACTAAGTATTTATTTTTTATTTGCACCACTTCTTAAAGTGTTAAAACATTTATTTATTATTTTTGGATGGTAAGGAACCAGTATTTATTTTTTAAATGTTTTGAACGGACAATAAGCAATGTTTGTTTTGTTTATTTTTCTCAGTGAAACACCGAGAGCGTGGTCGAAAGAAAGAGAGAGTGTGTGTTCGTAAGAGATGGAGGGGGGGGGGATAGAGAAAGAGTGAAAACGCAATAAAAACAAATAAATAAATCGCAAAAAGTCTCTTACTAACAAATAGAAGGTGATTTGTTACATTAGGACCCGCGCTAACTTTGACCCCGTCGTTAGGGTTAGGGTCAGTGAGGGGTTAGGGTTAGCTATAAAGTTCAGGGTCATTGGGGGTTAGGGTTAAAATTAGGGTTAGGGCCAAAGTTAGCCCAGGTCCCAATGTAACAAACTACCAAATAGAGACGTAAAAAATAAGACAATGACAATGATATTGTATAGTTAACATCTGAGAAGTTAAGTTTCTTATTTTGTGTCACGATCTGACACTCTCATTTAATAAGATTTAGTATTTACTTTTGCCCCTGACAACGGGGGAGGGGAGTCGTGACCGATAGTGATTGCTGAAGAGACAGCTTTTACCCCGACAACCGAGTAATATAATAAATATATATACTTCCATCCCGTCACGCAAAATTTTGGTGAGTAAGATATGTGCATATTTCTAGCCACCGGATAATTTTATTAACAGTAAATTATACAAATTGATGTAGAAAACACTGTGGAATTCCTTTTTTTTTCAGGGAAACACAGAGAGCGCGTACGAAAGAAAGAGAAAGTTTGTGTTCGTAAGAGAGAGATAGAGGGAGAAGATAAAGAAAGAGAGAGAGAGAGAGAATAAACGTAATTGAAAAGTGAAAACGCAATAAAAACAAATAAATAAATCGCAAAAAGTAAAAAAAAAAAATATTTAACAAAAACGAAAGTGAGGAAAGTCGTGATTCAAAGCAAAATAAAAAAGAAAATCTAATCGAAAAAAAAAGTAACAAGTATAATTTCGTTTACTATCGGAAGCCTACCAGTTTTTACGGTATATCAACCCTTTTTAGTAGAGTGTCCATCGTACACGCGTTATTGGAATGCAAATTATTAATTTTTTAAAAATATTTCACTCTTATCCGGGGGGGTGCTCATAATAAAACAAGCGTAACTTACTAACAAATAGATGGTGCTTCGTTAGATTGGGACCCGCGCTAACTTTGACCCCGTCGTTAGGGTTAGGGAGGGGGTAGGGTTACCTATAAAGTTCAGGGTCATTGGGGGTTAGGGTTAAAGTTAGGGTCAGGGTCAAAGTTAGCCCGGGTCCCCATGTAACAAAGTACCAAATAGAGACGTAAAAATAAGACAAGGGCAATGATATTGTATGGTTAACATCTGAGAAATTAATTTTTTTTATTTCAAATATTTATTTAGTTATATTGTCAAATTCGTCAAACAAAAATGGCGTTCGCTTATTTTAGGTGAGGTGGTCGCTAATTTCAGACTTTATAAAAGGCTAAATTGCCCGATTACAGTAGAGGATCTCTTTACATTATCGGCTAACCCAAGATGTAGGGGAGGGCGCCACTCTTTTCCCAGGATCTTCATTGTCCTTGATCCTGACCTTATAATACTGAGAGTTTTAGCAATGTTTGTTTTAGTCTTTGCTATGACTCAACCGAGGATAGAACTCTGGTATCCCGTTTCATTAGCGGAAACGCTTACCAAATGGGCCGGTTTCAGGCTTACGGTATTTATTTATTTATTTATTTATTTATTTTATTTTTTAATATTTAAAATTTCTTCTTTTTCTTCTTCTTCTTCTTCTTCTTCTTCTTCTTCTTCTTCTTCTTCTTCTTCTTCTTCTTCTTATTATTATTATTATTATTATTATTATTATATTAATACGATAGAGTGTGTGTTATTTATTTTGTGTGTCACGATCTGACACTCCTATTTAAGAAGATTTAGTGAAGAGACAGCTTTTGGCCCGGCAACCGAGTAATATAAATTAATATATATACTTCCATTCCGTCACGCAAAATTTTTGTGAGTAAAATATGTGCATATTTCTAGCCACCGGATAATATTATTAACAGTAAATTATACAGATTGATGTAGAAAACACTGTGGAATTTCCACAGGGTCCCGCTAGTATATATATAAAGGTTTATTATATATATACATATACATATATATGTGTGTATAATATATATATATATATAAAGTGGTGTACTAAAAGCGAACTTTTAGGAAAAGTGAAACCTATTGTGAAGAGTATATAGCTCAATATTTAGGATAGAGCAGGTAAAATGAAGAAGAATGGAAAGGAATATATATATATATATATAAAGGTTTATTATATATATATATACATATACATATACATATATATATATATGTGTATAATATATATATATACATATATATATGTGTATATATATATATGTATATATATATATATATTTATATATGTATATATATATATATATATATATATATATATATATATATAAAGGTTTATTAAAAAATAGACCGATATCATGACGTATGGCTTAGTAATCATTCATCGTCACCACATGCATTTTTTAAAAAGAACTATTTCACCAATGAATTGAAAGTATTCAGTAAACAGCTTTCTCGGATATCGAGTTCCAAAAAATATATCAAAATGCAGTGTAAACCTTTAAAGCAATTTGACCTAACAACATTCGACGCTTATGTAAATAAGGAAGTGTGTGTCAGTGTACAAGAAAAGATGACCGCGCGTTTGAGTGGAGTTCAGAAATACAAACAGCTGTGAGATTGCGATCTATCTATTCTACTCATATAGGTATGCGGAGAAGTCGTCTACATTTCACATTTTACTTATGCCACCTGGTTTATGAACTTACAAATACCGACAATTAAAAACGAAAATGATTTTGAAATTGTATGCTTTTCCTTATAATATTGTCTAATTACATGTGTTTATTTACTATATATATATATATATATATATATATATATATATATATATATATATATATATTAAGGTGTTTCATTGAGGATGTTTTTATATTTTCAAATATAATGTAATTAACTTATTTTCTGATATTTTCTCTCTGATCAAAAGGGCTTAATTTTGAAAATTCATGGATTAAGCAGAAAAAATTGTATCTTCATATTTCATGTTTTAATACTTAAATGATTATTAAATTTTGTATTTATACGATTTTTTAATTTTCATCATTCATTTTTATTAAATTCGTTTATTTTCAATAGTCTCAACAATATTCTTATCAAAGCACGTTAATCTTATTTCATTACATTTTATATTTAAATATTTTCAAACACATTAAAAATACACACACACACACACACACACATATATATATATATATATATATATATATATATATATATATATATATATATATATATATCAGTGTTGCAGAGTATAGTGTTGGAGAGGTTCTGGATAAGTGCAGGTCGTCCAATGGATCTCCATCTGCTATTGTAAATTAAAATATCACGTTTTTTGTTGAGTTTATGGTAGTGGTTAATGTTGAAAGATAAAGGTTAACTTCCAGAAAACCCTAGAATTGTCCAGATATAAAAGATAATTGAGACACTCACTCCCTACTATAAACTTTAAAATAATTTGGTTATTGTTTAATATTTCCGCCAGGTTCATATAACTTAATCCCATTAAATAGTGAAATAACATTTTTTTTCTGTTCGGAAATTATGTGTGGTTAATCAACCTTGCCAGTTGGACCTAGGGTTACTATTAAAACTATATAACTTAACTATAATCCCCCCCCCAATTAATTGCTACCCGGAGAGCTGGAAAGTTGTGCGAGTATATATTTATATATATATATATATATATATATATATATATATATATATATATATATATATATATGTATACGTTTACGTATATATATGCTTATAAATATATATATATATATATATATAAATACGTTTACGTATATATATGCTTATAAATATATATATATATATATATATATATATAAATACGTTTACGTATATATATGCTTATAAATATATATATATATATACATATAAAAATACGTATACGTATATAGACATATATATGTATATATATATATATATGTATATATATATATATATGTATATATATATATACACCTGATTAATCGTATCATGCACTAATCAATTGACCCTACTTAATGCCATGCTAGTTATCTCTGTTGTTGGTCTTTGATGGTAATCAATAAACCGTAATTGTTGTGCCTTACTTTGTCTTAATACATACCCGTTGTGTCACACCATAGTTTATATATGTGCACTTATTCGGAATTGTTAAGATCTATACGGATTATTTCAGGTTTTCATGAATTTATTCATGCTTTTCACTTGTTTACTCACCGATGCACATAACATGCTATATGGTGACTGTCCAGACAAGTAGATATGTGTTAGTCAAACCGAATGCATGTACATTAGCAATTTCACAACTGTTAACCTGAATGTTACAGTTATACACTCATTTAATTTACCAGATAAAATATAGTAATCACGTGAGGAAACACACGAGCTTCAGCAAGGTATCGATCTTCAACATAGCACAGCGCGTTATCAGTATGGCATTATCTGATTTTACAACCGCGCTCTAAAATGTGTGGCAACGTAAACTTGTTTTTATCGTTATGGCATGCCTGAAAACAGTGTTGAATAATCGTATAGCTGGATGAAAACCACACGCGCACTGCTTTGAATCATAGAATATCAGAAAAGTGTTAGCACGCTCACATTTTCTTTTTTTTCGAAACAAAGTATTTAATTCATAGCATGATTAAAAAAAAATATTTATCCATTGTTCTCATTCGTTTGTTCGTAACATCACTGTTGATTTCGTTAGGGTTGTTTTACGGGAAATCAAACGTGATAGCTACTTCATGCAAACTATTCATTGGAAACTAGCAGCAATAATCGGCGTTGTTCGTGGACAAGGATAACAAAGTATAAATGTGAAAATAGTGTGCGTTGCATCTTTAATAAAATTGATTAAACTGATCTCTATAGACATATGGCGTAAAATACGCGAATGCTTTCAAGTTGTTAGTTGCAAACGCTCGGCGGTTATAACATTTATGATTTGCTAATAAGAAAAGACAGGTGGATAAACCAGTTTATTCAGCTGGAAAGCGGAATAAACGAGCAGACCAATAGAGAAGATCGACTTAAATATAAAGCTGGCGCTACATTTTTTTCCACGGACACAAAAGTAGAACGCTTATCGCGAACAAGATCGCACATAACATTTGTGTTGCTGTTAATCTTATGGCAGTAAGGTTTGCGCCAATCGGTTAGTTAAAACAAGTTGAGAAATGTGCGTATGTATATCTGTATCCTGTCTGTTTTTGTATCCGCCAGATACATTTAGCCTCTTCGACCTGGGAATGTGAAACATTGTAATAATGATCTCCTACGTATGTAGATTTTTCAAAGAATCTACCACTAGATAACATATATATATGTATGTATATGACTGCCGGGTGGACTTTCGAACTGTAATTGTTGTTCCATCCGCGAGGAAACACGTGTATGTATGCGAATAGATTAATATGGAAAAACTGATGGTTTGTATGTAAGACGAAAGTGTAAATGATAAGTCTCCACTCTAGTGCGGAAATATAGTAAACTTCAATGTTGAACGCTGTCGATTGCCTTGAGCATATCTCCTAGTGTCTCGCTTTCTTTTGCATCTGGTTCTATGTAATAGTAAGAAAGAAGCGAAAAAGGAATAAATAACATAAACCGCTTACTCAGTCTGACTGACTTTTGAAATAGTTTCAGTGTTGTTATTTGAACCGATACTTGTAAAACACTATTCCACATGAAGTAAGTTGGTTCCTGGTGCAGCAAGGCGTATAAACAGCGCAGTTTTTATCATAACCAGATACTAGTTGCACTAAATCTGATGATGTAAGGTTTGTAAATGTATATTGTATGGGTTATACCATATATACATTCACACACAGAGAATTAGGCTTCCCTTTATTAATTGGATATTATTAATTGAACACCTGTTGCTATTTTACCCATAGCTAAGAATGCAGGTGTATATCATGTCTCAATTTATCGGAGTTTAATAACCACAATTGATGCGATAGTATTTGAACTCATACTTTAGTTACTGTTGGGTGTAGAAAACATTCACAGACTGTACAGACGTGTCACACTTAATCTATACACTATAACAATATATGATGAGTGTTTAGTTTGTCTCTTCATACGAAAATGAAAAGACATGATTTGTTTACTAAAGCGAAATGAGCAGAGTACACATTAGCAAAGCAGTAGTTAATACGATATTGATAACAGACTTCGAATCGCACGTAAGTCTAACGTGATTTTTTATATCTGGATACGTGTTTAATAAATAAAAGAACGTGGCATAAAAACATAAAACAATTCATAGATATAGTTTTTACAACTAAGATACCTGTTTTGACAATATGCAAACTGTAGATATAAAAGCTATTCGG
>OY744530.1:45109083-45114083 GCA_963556195.1 Sepiola atlantica | reverse complement strand
AATTAATAGGTTAGCAATCACACTTGGTACAATATTTGCTCAGTAAAAAAATAAAATTAAAAAGGTATATGTTTAGAAACGTCTTCTTTCTTTATTTCTCTCTCTCTCTCTCTCTCTCTCTCTCTCTTACATTTGTTACTTAATTCGTTTGCGGAGTTTTTTTTTATTTCAGTCTTATTTTCTTCTTTTTCTCTTTTTAGTGGAAGAGGGTGAACATGTTTTTGTTTAGTTTTTTTACATAAAACTCGGTTATTCCAGAGTAGAACAGAAACAAAGCAAAACGGTATAATAATATGGCAACGAAGACATTTTCTTTATTTATTTAGGAGTGGGACCATTAAAAATTTAATCATTATTAAAATGCTTCTACCTTAGTAACATTTGTCTTAATTTTTGTCAACGTGCAGATTTTTCGTCGTAGAAAATACATTTTTTGCAACCTTCCATATGTGATTGCGCATTATTATGAGGTTCACATTTAGTGTTGAGACCCCATCGTGCGGATAGCTACAAAAAACCCAAAACAAGGTATGGTATTGGATAGTGTACCCCTAGGACGGAACAAAAACATACGCTAGGTCTAAAGCAACACATGTTTTGTTGACGATTCCTTGAAACATACCACGAATACTAAATCTGTGTTGCAGACACTAAAATAAAATTAAGAGAACAAAAATTCACGAAAATGAAAAAAAGATGATTTACTAAATAATCTGTATTAATACACTTTTATACACAAATGTCATAAAACAGATTAGTATAACACACAACAAATGTTTTTAAGTAAAGATATTTGGCATATTAGTCAAAATACATATTTTTGACATACCTATCGATTTATAGGGCATTTACGTTAACATTATTAATATTTAATAGAAATTATTAAATTTTAACGAACACTTTTTTGATGTTGAAATTGTTTCTTACTAAATATACCTCAGACTTAAATTTTAAGTTCGTGTGACAAAAAAGGGCTTTAATAAAAATGCCCAATCACATTCGCATGGCTGAAAACCAAAAGTCTTCCGCTAAGACTGTTTAGCCCCCGCAAAACTTAGATGAATAACTTTTATATACTTATTACAAAAGTAATCTTGTAACATTTTTTTATCTTCGTAGATTAAATCATAAGTTAATCATTAAAATTATATACAGTGAAATGAGTTATTGTTTACATTTCAGTATTTACACGTTTTTTCTATTTATATATTTATTTTTAATCGATGTATTTTTTCAGCCAGAGCGGGGGCACGGAGACACGGGGACATGGGCTCATGTTTAATCCTATTTTTCCTACACTATATTTGTTCTTAAAAAACTTTGTCAGAAATCTACTACTTTGTTTCGTTTAAATAAAATAAGTATTTTATATTTCCTAAATGGCAATTCTGCAACAGTGGGACCCGCTGATTATCAATATTATAACGTATTATATAATAACGTCATTGAGTGATGCTTAAGCTTATTGTTAATATACATTGCCTTGTTTGAATATATTCTCTACAGCCTGTGCGTGATAATTTCACACTGACGGTGAATTAAGTGAATAGATTACTTTGACTCATTAGACAAATATAATGAATCAGCATAGCAGAAACTTTGACCGACTTTATTCAGTTATTGGCATTGGTTTTGTTCAGTTCCTTATACAGCATGGTCCACATTAAAGTTGCCAACATCTATAGCGAAAGTTTGGTTACGGAAACCACAGGATTGACACATTTTCCCTTCCTCCTTCTATTTATCTAAAACTAAACGGAACTTGTATGAACAAAGTTTAATTTTCTAAGACTGCCCGTATGTGAAACACAATGCCATGAGGTTTCTTCCCGAATGACTACAACATCACAGTTTTAAAGCTAATTTAAACAAACAAGCCGGAACCCGTTAAAAGTCCGCGGTGCTTTATACAGCAATATGTATACTTTATTCTTAATAATTATAATATTCCTTTTAAAATAATCAATGTCTGCCAGGATCTATATTATTTTAAAAAATGACTCTTTTTTCTCCTGTAGAATATAATTGGCATATAAATATTGTTTATATAAATAAAAAATATGTCGCATCGAAATTTACTTTTTAAAAAGAGGATCAATTCAATGTTGTTAAACCAATAAGTATTATTTCTTTTATTACTGTAAAAATAATTTTCTAACTAAAATATTCTTCCAATCAATAAAAATATATTTTTTTAAGTTATTTATTTGAAATTGTATTGCTTTCGTCGACGGAACTGCGTAATTTGATTTCGCAACAATTCATTTTAAATGAGGAAAGTCGAAATGGTTACCTAAAACGGATAAATCACACATCATGATACTTGCTGATCAGATTATCTCATTTACTTAAATGTGTGTGAAAAGTGATAACGTAGGTACGAACGTGAAATTCTTATAGATATATTATATATGCCCACAGTGAATATATTGTTTATATATGTACAGCATATGACTCGTTTGTGTGTTTAAGTTACCTAATACATTGTTCATTAGTCACAGCCTATGAGAATAATTGGTTGGTTTAAATAATACCACCCACATCAAATTAGATGTAAAATACGTTAACAATTAATAATTTTTCAATGTTAACTTTAATGATAGATGTTCATACTAATTATGTTTTCTTTTACTTTTATGATAACATTTAAACTATGATTTGCTCATAATGACAAACATGAATGATGTAGTTTCGGCTTTTGCTTGGAATTTAAAAATAATAATGTATCTTTAAATATGATTATATAATAGTTTAACAATAAAAAGTAGGGCAACAAGAGTCTTTTTTGAAAGACTCTCATTCGTTCACCAACATCGAACTTATAACACCAAAAAAAACAAGATGAGGACTAAAAAGAAAAAAATGAAAGCTATTTTTATATATCTTTATTTGAAATTCAGTAATTCTGATGAGGAAGTATATCTTCGAATATTAAATTGAAAAAAAAAAGTTAATAAAACTAAAATGCATTGTATGCCGTTCTAATTGCTTATTATTATTTTTAATAATTGATATGTCCATATAAACAATGCTTTATAACTCGAGTTCGACAAGACGAACTTAAAGAACGTCGGTGATCACATCGGTCGAAACGTTTTAGGAGTAACATCAAGATGTGAACAGTAGTGTGACTTGTTCAACTAATTAATACTCATCTGAAGTATTCCCAAAGGTATAGAAAATTTTGTTGAAAGTTTCCCACTTAATATGAAATCACCAAAATATTCGCCACTCATTTATGAATTCTTTTACTTGCATTTTACATCCTTTTGTGTTTTCTCCAAACCAATTTATTATATATTTTTTTATTTTTCTTCATATTTAAAATTCATTGTTCATGATATTAACTAATCTAATTGTGTTTACTCCAAACAAATTTATTATATATTTTTTTAAAATTTTTCTTCAGATTAAAAATTCTTTGTTCATAATATTAACGAATCTACTTTGTGTTACTCAGAGGTGCTCAGCCTCATCTGACGAATTCCACTAAGAATAGTATACATTTTATATAATGCATAGTTTTCCATTTCTGAGTCTAAAAATATTTTTGTAAATTGATGGAATTCACTTTTCATCTTTTTACAGTACACTCAGAGGAAATCAGTTTGAAAGTAAAAAGTAATAGTTTCTTGAATTATTTTTTAAAAGTAACAAATTGCATTAACTGTTTTATATCTTTACTTTTTTATTGCCTGTACGATAGTGGCATTGGTGTATTGCTGTTAAGATAGTAAACAGTGAGAATTATATTGCGCTGCACTTGAACCCGGTTTACTAAAACATCTCTAATCAACCCAACAGCATATTTTCACTGTAGTAGTTTGTTAAAGTCGGATTATTTTCCCTCTGAACATTTGCTTAAAAATTCACTTTTCTTTTTCTCGGTTTTCCTTACGTACGACATGCAACAATTAAAATGCACTGTTAACACGCATCATGCTGCCATATTCCCCATGCTTTCTATATAAATCTGGTCTCTATAAAAGTAGCCCTCTATAGTAATGGGGTAATATTCCTTATTTTTAGTTAAAAAAGTTAAACATATTTATTAGAAAGTGGCAGAAATTATCATAGAAGCAGCATAACACGTTTGATGAAAATTAAAAATTATCGGAACATAATTATAGGAACATAATCATATAAGTATACGATAATTATATGAACAGGTTATGTAATAACTGTTTTTTTCTGTAATTTAATTGCATTTCAAGAAAAAAAGAAAACAAAACACGGTATTACGTGTTTTTATGTAATCGTAAATTTCTACTATATATATTTTAAAGAATTAATATACTACTAACACTCTGTGGATCTTCCTCATTTGCTTGTCTTTTTTCCCGTGCACGCTGCATGATGTCAACAAAATTATGACGTCATTAATGATGTTGTTACTAATTGATAGCGCGGGAGTTGTACTAAGAAAGTGGATGACGTGAGAAAATGGTGGCATGCATCGCACAAAAAAGAGCAGACAAAAAAGAGTTCATCTTAACAACGGGTTTGACGCCGTCTGATTGAGGAACAATCTACACCCGGAGTGTTTATTATATTTAGAAGAATCTGTCATCGAACACAATCAACTCGATGCCAAAAAACACTTTGAGGGTATTCTTCTTATACTTTATTCGTGGTTGGTATCATTTATATATTATTTCAGTAATATACACAATTAGTAAAATGCATTTTCCGGAACAGAAAAGACCTGCACTACTTTTATGTATACTTAAGAAGTTTCGAAGATAAAATCATATTATATTCCTAATACTAATTCCTTTTCAATTTTAATAAATTGTAACCATACAGAACAGAATTGCACCACTTTTATGTATACTTATGAAGTTTTAAATAAAGATAAAGTTACACTAAATCGTTTTTCTATCATTCCTAATACTAATTCGTACTCCAATGTTAATAACACTCATTATATGATTTACATTCTAGAAAAGGTTTCTTGAGGTTTAAGATCAAGGGGTCTTGAGAAAAGATTGAAATTCATG
>OY744530.1:45061583-45104083 GCA_963556195.1 Sepiola atlantica | reverse complement strand
ACGACGGGAAAATTCTTGCTCACAAACTTTTAATGACCGTACGCTCATTTTCAGGTCGTAATGGTTTGATATCGAATATATTCTTTCAGTTAACTTATTTAATTGTTTTAAGGTGCATTCGAATATATACGTTATTTCACATATTTTAACAACAAGAATGCTGGGTGCGCAAAAGGATTTGAAAGCATTGAGCATTTCTATTATTATCTGTTTACCGCCATTTAAACTCGGCGTGCGTAAATCAAACGCGATAAGCCTAACACTGGACTTTTGTTTACATTCTTTTAAATGATATTTTACTACAAATTAAAAACTAACAACTAACCTGTAACTTCCTCAAAAACCAATATTTATGTATATAAAATTAGGTATGCATATATGTTTACATATTCGTATGTACACGTTTCACTCTTAAACTAATTAATAGATCATTGTGAATTTTGAAACATAGCTGTTATGTTGAAGTATGAGAATACAAATCTTTGAATTTTCATTTCTTTGGTCATGTTAAAAGATTGAACATTCAAAACTTTCGATTGTTTATTACATTTTACAACTAAACACAAAATATTCAAGCCACCCTACCATTTCAATTACCTCTTTAACATCTTAATGCTGAAGCCTTAACTTTCAACATCGTGTAATAGAGTTTGATTAATTGTAATATACTATTAAAATAGGTTTAGTAGAAGTATATGTTAATTTAATCTTCATAAAAGTGGTGCAAATGTTTTCTGTTGAAGGAATTATTTGTTCCATCCTAGGACGGTTATTAGACTCGTTAAATATATTTTCGAAATACAAAATAGATTAAAAACGTATATGTTATTTAAATGTATTTAGTCTACATCCATCAGTCAGTCTTTCAGCTTGCAGCTTGTACACTAATAAGCAGTAAAAACATACATCTATTCCCGATAAAATTACTCCGGTGAAGCAATGAATTTAAAAAAGAAATTGTCACATCTTATTAAGCATGTATTAATATTTACACAAAATTAATACATGATGTTTCGTGACATGCCACTATTTCTTTAATCAGATACGCGCCAAAAAAACGCATCACAAATTGCACAGACTTTACTTTGTGGTCTTTAGATGCTTACGTATGTGTTATTGTCCCAACGGGAGGTTCAACCCCTTCCTGCGTATTGTAACAACAAAATTAGAGAAAAGAAGAATAGAAAGTAAAAAAAAATCTTGCTCGCGGAACATATATTATCTCGAATTTTTAAGCATATTATACAGAACACATACAAATAAATGATGTATATTCTAGATATTAATATATATATATATATATATATATATATATATATATATATATATATATATATATATGTATGTATATGTTTGTTAAATAAAAAATTGAACTGGTTCTATATATATTAAGAATATTAGTTACTATTTATTTAAGTGGATAGGTAAATCAAATTAAATTATATCATTATGACGATTTCGAACGCTTTTACTCATTGTTTACAATTTAATGCATCTTTTATGAAGTATTACACTGTGAAACTATTGATATAGTTGATATTGACGTAGATATGTAATACCATTATAAATTGTTATAAACAACGATCAGCATGTAAGGGGAACATTGTATACATGTCAAATAAGCGTGTATACCGAATCGGATACCATGTTTTCTGTTAGTAAATGATATAAACCCGTTTTATATGCCGTAAAATAGAAATGACAGAGGATTCATCTTGATTCTACAATTATATTTTTTCTGCCTTTATTTTAATCACGTGTTAGTGCTTTGTTATTTTTTATAATTCTTTTTCTCTCACTTACGTTGATCCAATACCTCTTTCCGTTGCATCTACTTCTATTATTTGTCATATGAAATTGTTTTCGTCTACTGTATCTTATATAATTTTAATTCCTAATCACTTGGTATGTTTACATAATCTGTAGATTTTTACAATTAGCACATCAGCGGAACGTTAATGCTTAAGCCGATTAACATTAAAATTGGGTGCGCGATTTCAACACTCAATTTTAATTTCCTATGTATTTCCTGCTTTGCAAAATTATCTAATATCAGTCACTACTAATTGGCAATCACTGTTTATTTCTAGTGTATTCATTGTTTTTGCAAAATACTCAAAACAGAAAAGTAGTCATGAATAAATAAATAAAAATATAACTGTGTTATAAATTGTGAAAACATGGGATTACCTGGCAAACGGTCTCGATGCGCGCTCTGCAGGGCTGGATCGCCCAAAGAGCGGCAAGATGGCGTCCTAGGCTTAATATCGCCAGGTAATCCCGTGAAATCTCGTGTTCTCTCGCGGAGACGAGAGTCCAGTTTGATATAAAAACGGGTCGCTGGAGGCAAGACGGCAGAAGGCTGAGAGCGTAGTCTACGAAGGACGACGTGGAAAGAAGAAGAGAAAGAAGAGAAAGAAGAAGAAGAGAAAGAAGAAGAAGAGAAAGAAGAAGAAGAGAAAGAAGAAGAAGAAGAGAAAGAAGAAGAGAGAGAGGAAGAAGAAGAGAGAGAGGAAGAAGAAGAGAAAGAAGAAGATAACGAAGTAGAGAAAGAAGAGGTGGAAGATTAATTTTTCTGCTACAAGCTATTTTCGGCATTGTTATGGAAAAATTCGACATCAGATTGATTCCGGAATTCGACGGCTCTCCTGCTGGTCCATCGGTGGTCGAATGGCTGGAGAAAGCCGAGCGTGTTTGCCGGTTGTGCAAAATTAAAGACCCAGCTATGGTCATCCCATTGAGACTCACTAAGGGGGCTTACGCCGTGTACCAGCAGCTCAGTAATGATGCGACCATGGAGCAGATTGCACAGGCGCTGCACGGGGCATTTGGTGCAGATCCTTTTGTTGCCTGGAGGCAATTTTCCGAACGCCGGCTTGGGCCGGGGGAGACAGTGGACGTCTACATGGCCGACTTAAAAAAGCTTGCTGCTCCCTTCGGCGGTGCGAGTGACCGCATATTGGCATGCGCCTTTTTGTCTGGACTTCCGGACGATGCAAGCCGACTGCTGCGAGCATCATTGAGACTCACAGAGATTGAATTGGTGGAGTTGTTGGCGAGAGCACGAAACATCTTGAAGGACGATCGAGAACTGGTCTCTGCAGCGGTTGACACCTTGGACTCGCCAGCAGAGGGCCTACGATGCTATACATGTGGTGGCCCCAACCACTTCTCCAGAGACTGCAGAGGCGGCACAAGGCGCACCCAAAATTATGGAGCACGAAAAGTAATACGGTGTTACCAATGCAATAAGCCAGGCCACATAGCACGGAATTGTCCGGGAAACGGGCAAGGGGAGGACGCCGCAGCGCTAGCACCCTCCCCAAAGCGGCATTGAACAAAGCGCTTCCTGCAGTGACAGTTCAAGTTGATGGGTGCAAACGTTCAGCGCTGGTTGACACCGGCTGTACCCAAACCCTCCTTCGAAAGGAATGTTGCACCACATGGAAGAAACGACAGATCCCCGTCCTGACTATCGGCAAAGGCTCATTAGTGTGTTTTGGATCCAGTGTTGTTCATATCAGCATTGACAATGGCCCCCCGGTGGCTGTGACGGTGTTGGTGGTCGATGGGGAGCTGCTCGGATATGACCTTCTCCTTGGAATGGACACTATTACACAGCTAGGCGGAATTACTGTAAACAGCGTCGGTGATGTGAGATTCCCTCGACCAGACAAACAAATGTGTGCAGCAATCACTCTTGACGAACCCGATTTCCACGCAGAATATGACAAGGGCACAAACACATGGACAGCGTCCTGGAAGTGGGCAGGCGACCAGCCACCAGTGTCTTTGCGGAATCGGCTGACAGAGTATCCCCCCTCTGCATGGCTTAGGGGGCAGTACGAGGCAGAACTTCAAGTGTGGCTGGATAACGGCTGGTTAATTCCATACCCAGAGGATGAGCTCGGGCCCCCGCGGGGGCTAATTCCCCTGATGGCTATCAGACAAGAGAACAAGCAGAAAGTTCGACCTGTTCTTGATTGCCGGGAACTCAATGAACACGTTGACCCGTACACTTCGGGGGCTGACGTTTGTGCTCATAAACTGCGAGAGTGGCGACGGCAGGGTGCGGAAGCGGCCATACTGGACTTGCGAAGAGCTTACCTACAAATACGTGTTGAGAAATCGCTGTGGCCATTCCAGACAGTGGTAATCAAAGGAACTCGCTATTGCTTGACCAGGCTGGGGTTCGGCTTGAATGTAGCCCCGGGCATCATGACGGCGATCATGCGGGCGATCCGGCGTCAGGATAAAGCTGTGCAACAGGCGACATCGTCTTATATAGACGACATTTTTGTCAATGAGAGCCTGCTGTCTGCCCAGGCGGTCAAAGAACACTTTGAGCACTTCGGGTTGTCGTGCAAGGAACCGGAGCGGCTGCAGGATGGGGCGAAAGTGCTCGGGCTGCAGGTGAGCGGAAGTGCAGATGGCCTCCAATGGGGAAGGGGCGGTGAAATCCCGGAAATCCCATCTACCATCACACGTCGGAGCACGTTTTCCGTGTGTGGAAAACTGGTGGGTCACTTCCCTGTGTGTGGGTGGCTCCGAGTGGCTGTGGCGGCTATAAAGCGACGGGCAACTTCTTTGTCAACAGGATGGGACGATGAGGTGCGTGATCCTTCCCTGCGAAGCATGCTGGTGGAAGCTGTGGCCAGAGTGACCAATGATGACCCTGTACGAGGGAGCTGGTGCGTCGATGGGAGTGAGTTTACAGTTTGGGTGGACGCCAGCTCACTTGCCCTTGGCGTTGCTCTGGCAGTCAACGGAAGTATAGTAGAAGATGCCTGCTGGCTCCGGCCAGAGAATGACGCTAAGCACATAAACCTAGCTGAACTCGATGCTACACTGAAAGGAGTCAATCTAGCGCTTCAGTGGCAGGCTAGCGTCCTCCACGTTATCACGGATTCCACGTGTGTGCATCGGGGGATGACCGATGCCTTGAACGGAAAAGCACGGCTGACAACGAAGGCATCGGCCGAAATGTTAATCCGGAGGCGGCTTGCTACCCTAACCGAAACCATCAATGAATACAACTTGGTCATAGATGTGACACTGGTGCAGTCCTGTTTGAATCGAGCGGATCGATTGACCAGAGTGCCTCGCCGTTGGCTGGACCTGCAGAAAGAAGTGAACGAACCAGCACCTGTAAATTGTGCTGCGGTGGGACGTAGACTCAGCCCAGAGCGTATCGCTGATGTCCATTGCCAAAGCGGGCACCCTGGTGTAAACCGAACCTTTTACTTCGCCAGGTTGGTTGACCCCTCTGTGTCACGGAGGGCTGTGAAATCTGTTGTGAGAAGTTGCAACACCTGCCAATCGATCGACCCAGCACCTGTCCGGTGGAAGAAGGGCACACTCGGTGTGAAGTATAACTGGGATAGGATTGCGATGGACATAACTCACTACAACGGGGGGAATTTCTTGACCCTTATTGACTACGGACCGTCCCGATTTGCATTGTGGCGGTTCCTTCGCCGGCAGGATACGGCTGCCATTGTCCATGAGTTGGAAAGTGTGTTCCTTGAGCGTGGCCCTCCTTCTGAGATATTGACCGACAATGGCCCCGCTTTTGTTAGTGCACCGTTCAAACACTTTGTAGATGGCTGGGGTGTCCGTCTGCGTTTTCGGTGTGCCCATGTGCCCAGTGGGAACGGAATTATTGAGCGCAACCATAGGACTATCAAGACCATCGCAGCGCGGAAGGGGTGTACGGTGGCTGAAGCAGTCTATTGGTATAACGTCACCCCTAAGGACGATACTTCACCCTCCACCGCGCCAGCTAATGCGCTACATACATACCATGTCAGGGCGAGAGGTTTGGAGAGCAGCTTACTGCCCGAACCAGAACCTCCACAGGAGAAAATGAAAAAAGGAGATGTCGTTTGGGTTAAAAAACCCCGAGGCCAGTGCACGACTCGTTACGGAACCGGTCGTGTCACTGAAGTGATCAGCCCGCAGGCGGTGCGAGTTGATGGAGTACCCCGTCACATTAAAGACTTAAGATCGGTATTCCAAACGCAGCTGCCATTTAACGAGGATAATGACATTGAATCCGTGACCAGCGACCCATCATTCTGGTTCATGACGGCTTCATCGCGCAGCGACACTGAGAGTGATAGCCTTGAATGTACTGACCCTCCTACTGCTGATGAAAGCTCGGACAGTGATGCTGCGATGCGCAGCCTCAGGTTCGCTGACCTTCCTGCCACGGAAGACAGCACGGATGACGATGAGGCCCCGAATCCCCCTCCCCGAAGAAGCACTCGAAGAAAAAAGACACGGCCTCCCTGCTCTTTCTGTGATAATGAGATCAGGGGGGAGTGTGTTATAAATTGTGAAAACATGGGATTACCTGGCAAACGGTCTCGATGCGCGCTCTGCAGGGCTGGATCGCCCAAAGAGCGGCAAGATGGCGTCCTAGGCTTAATATCGCCAGGTAATCCCGTGAAATCTCGTGTTCTCTCGCGGAGACGAGAGTCCAGTTTGATATAAAAACGGGTCGCTGGAGGCAAGACGGCAGAAGGCTGAGAGCGTAGTCTACGAAGGACGACGTGGAAAGAAGAAGAGAAAGAAGAGAAAGAAGAAGAAGAGAAAGAAGAAGAAGAGAAAGAAGAAGAAGAGAAAGAAGAAGAAGAAGAGAAAGAAGAAGAGAGAGAGGAAGAAGAAGAGAGAGAGGAAGAAGAAGAGAAAGAAGAAGATAACGAAGTAGAGAAAGAAGAGGTGGAAGATTAATTTTTCTGCTACAATAACATCAGTTGGTTTTGCTATATCCGACAGAAATACAAAGGAAAATTAAAAGAAAACTTCAGCAAATAATTAAGCTATTCCAAATAAAAAACAATTTATTATAAACCAAAAACATAAAAGTCCCGATAATGAAAAGTAAATAAAAAACCGTTACAAAGTAAACTTAAATAAATGAAAGGTAACATACGGAATTAAAAATCCCTATAATGACAAAATACCAAAAAAAAAGAAATAAAAAGAAGAGAACTGCCATTTCTCATATACTTTAAAGATAACAAGTAATGGGGAAGGGAATTATGAAAAAGAGTTAGGATGAACGAAACAACAAAAGGAATAACTTAACTAAATATCGTTGTAAAAATGACAGAAAAATAATGTAATAACAAATCAATATAGAAAAAAGAAACAAATAAATATGGAAGGAAATGACAAAGAATACTTTTGGTAAAATAGCATGAGAGAAATTACGCGAGGCATAAAGAACCACGAAACGATTGTGGGGCGATTAATGCGAGGAATTCATATTTAGGCTAATTATCTTCTATGTATTCATCCCAGTTCATATTCAGACGAAGTTAGCGAAAATAGGCGACCAACTACGAGCTGGAGCTCAGTTTTGAAAACTATTATGATGAGAGGTGTTGCCCTTACTTTTTATATACATTCTTTCTTTCGATATGTGTAGTGCATGGAAACGTTTCTCGGAACATTCCAGCGAGACGCTTTTATCTAATGACGAGCATATCATTTGTATTTCCTCCGACTCGTCTCAAAATAATAACACAAAGTGTTCCAACTAAAACACTTGTTTCACGCCGATTTCCTAGCAGATAATACCGAATATAAATAAGATAGACGGTCGGAGTTCTTGGAAATCAGGAGGCCTCTTCCTCTAACACTTGGTGTCCTTATGTGATATATATCTGAATGCTCATTTAATAGTATCCCTACCTCTCAGATATGCTGTTCTTACAGCAGTCGAGCATATTGCTTCCCTTCTCCTTAATTCACTATATTAATATGTTATGGTTCATCTCTCGTATACCGTTATTTAAGTTTGGCCGCGTTCCAAGACAAGAATGTATCTGGTCTGGTGGAGTATCCAGCAAAGTTCTGTTACTTAATGACCCTACACTAAGAGAATGTTCCTTGTATGAGCCAGTGTATAGCAATGCATAAGGGGTCTTATTTAGAATACACTTGTAATTTGATTTAATTAACCAATTATTATGTAATTAATTGTAACATGATTAACAGGCGCGATTCAATATACCTATCTCATTTTTGCTGCACTTTTATGTTAGAATCTCGGCCGAGCTTCTGAGTTTTAACGATCCGTTCGTTACAATAAATGTACAAACACACACACACACACACACATCGCCGATTGACTTCGCTAAATGGAAAAGTGAGACATAAGTCCGTAGGTCGATCACACAGTGGTTATAATATGACTAAATCCCAAACAAAGATCAAGTTACCGTCACAAGAGGAACGTTCAAAGTGTGCATAGAGATATGTTTTCATGATTGTTTATGATAGGAGCGTGTTACGGGGTATTGCTCATTTTGTCTAGACTTTTTAAATTATTACTTTTATAAGATTTCTTCAACACACGTTTTTACTTTGCTCATAGCTAGGTTGATATCTATCCCGGTACTGATAGCGGATAATTAGATGTAATTCTACTAGGTCGATTCCCTACTCACATACGTTACCTATTACGTTAATGACAGAACCGCTAACATTTAGTAGAATATACATTCATTGATAATATATTGAAAAGTAATACTAGTAATATTCTCGAGTAAGTTACATATTTTTGCGTGTATATATAATGTAAGTTTTGAGTTGGCTAATAAATAGCCGAGGAGATGTAATGACTGGGAAGATTGTCTCATGAAAATAGAATAGATACTACTAAACCCCCAAACATGACCAGTTATTTACGGGGAATATGACACCATAACATAGCGATACTACACCCCCAAAAAGAAGAGGACCTACCTGTCCAATATATTATAACAACACAGCTGATAGTACACTGTTTAAACACGCTATGGTAATTTCTAGTAGCAATATATCATAACCACAGAACTGATACTACACTACCGTTTTGAATTGAGCATTAGAAGATGGCAAAATTAATAGAAAAAATAACGTGACTCCGGTTTTGGACGAACAAATAGCGAACCTCTATTAGTATAGGATATAGCAGAAAGTAGTTTTTATAGAACAATATACATTTCCATGAAACAATAGACTCATATTTCAAAAAATCTGTTTAATTAATAGATACACGTTACGATTAATCGCTTTGTTTCGGCATTTGTGCTTTTTTTGGTTCAGTGAATATTCTAGTCAATTTGTTAACATTTATTGGCCTTCAAGTTATGTATATGTCTTCATATTTATTCACGGCTTTTAGTTAAATTAGTTATATATGGTGTACATATATGTGTATATATTTAGGTGCTGTATCAAAACATTTCCATTGCTTTTAAAACCGTAATCAAAACTTTGTTCTTGTGTCAATTTAATACATTTTGAAAATGTTAAGATTATATTAGGGTACTGTCCGAACATGGTTCTGAAGTCGCAGAGAATCAATACTAATTGTATGTTGCTTAGTGTCAAGAACTATTAGAATCAAAGTCGGGATTGACAGTTGTGTACGTCTGATGAACTAATGTAAATTATTGCTTGGCCTCAAATACTTCCGTACGTTGTTTGCAATCTCAGATTATTACGCCTATTTCGGTAGCATTAACTCTAATGGATTGCACTTACAATACGATGGTACAGCTGTCAGTCTGTCTTGCGGACAAGGTTACCTGTGTACAGTTTAAAGCTGTCTGTCTGGCACCAATATTTAATAAGGCAGATTGTTCTTATTATGGAGTATTAATTCAACTGAGTTGTCCAGAGACATTGAAGGAAACCTAAAATCTACGATTCATAAAGCTGTGTTGTTATTCATATAAATTTAAAATAGATAGCGGTTTCTCATCAAATGTGAGTGTTCTCATATAGACAAGGCACGCAGACATTTAATGAAAGATACACGAAGACATATACATATATATAAATACTTTTCTAAGTTCCTTATTTATATATATATTTATATATATATTTATATATATATACATATATATATATATATATATATATATATATTTGTATATATATATATTTTATATATATATATATATATATATATATATATTGTAATTTATATTGACATGTTGGCGGGCACGCGTATTAACGTAAATAATACGATCATTAAATTAAATGGGCTTTTCATAATAACACAAATGAACCCTTTAAAGTTGCTGTCGATATAACCATTAACCTATGGGAGTAGGTTATTATTCGAAAGTCAATCTTATACGCATAAATAAATTGTTATATCTGTGATCAATATATGTTATTTATACTCATACATATATACGCAAAACTACTTGAATGTCCATTTAACCTTCTAAACACGCGTGTTTCTCTTTTGCGGATGTGGTGACAATGTCACAATGTGAGTTGCTGTTATTTCTTTTTTTTCCATTAACGGACCACGGCTTATTGTCCAGGCCGTCTAGGTGATATTAAAATATACTATCTCCCAGTCGCGGTTTCTCTTCTTCATAGCAGTAGGACATCCAGTCGATTTAATTCGCTTCCTTTCTGCTTTTAGATGCAGATAGAATAGATCTATATAACCGCAAAACAACGCAGAAGTTGTTTCCCTCTGTCTGTCTGTCTGTCTGTCTGTCTGTCTGTCTGTCTGTCTGTCTGTCTCTCTCTCTCTCTCTCTCTCTCTCTCTCTCTATCTGTTTCTCCTTGTCTGCGTATCTGTCTCTGTGTCCCTATTAATCTCCTTATCTTTCTCTCTCTCTCTCTCTCTCTTACTTACTCTCCCTCTCTCTCTTAAACAAACGTGTACACCTGACTAGGTCGGGCTATGAAAATACATATTTAGTAAATTCTGGTAAGTGCTGAAAATCAGCAAATATCTCCTATCATTTTTATACTCTGACAGTTATAGTAGGAGATATTAACTGTATAATATATATATATATATATATATATATATATATATATATATATATACTCGAGGCAGCATTTTTTCTTTAAGACACGTATTATTAAAAATAACCGACACTTTTTGCCTGGTTATTTTAGTGTTGATCCCTTCAATTTTCCGGATTAAAATGTTAATCTCGGAAGGAAATTGGCTGATGAAACTGCCATAGTGTACATGTTGGTCCAGAGTACTTTCTGACCCGTCTGGGTCCATCGTCGGTGAAATAATGACAAACAGGTAAAGACCTGGAGTGAGATTTATAATTAATCATGTCGGGAAAATTTAACTATGTTTATTAGGTATTATAAGCATTTAAGTATATTAGTACTAGTGTTAAAATTAATCTTGTTAATAGCAGGTTTTTTAGTTTTAATGAGTAAAGCTTCTAGTATGTGGAGTTTTTGTGTATTAGTATTATGTTCTAGGATTTTAGTATTGTCTACAAGAAGTTTTCAGATTTGCGAGCGGGGCCAGGAATGTTCATTAGTAAGGTGTCTAGCTATAGCACTATTATCGGATAGATGCATGGTCAACCTCCTGGACAGAGTCGCGGTGGTCGAGCCAATATATACGTGTTTTTGTTGGTTGTCGTAGTTTTAACACTAGTACTAATATACTTAAATGCTCATAATACCTAATAAACATAGTTTAATTTTCCCGCCATTATTAATTATAAATCACACTCTAGGTCTTTACCTGTTTGTCATTATTCCACTGACGATGGACCCAGACGGGTCAGAAAGTACTCTGGACCAACATGTACACTATGGCAGTTTCATCAGCCAATTTCCTTCCGAGATTACGATTTTAATCCGGAAAATTGAAGGGATCAACACTAATATTTTTAATAATATATATATATATATATATATATATATATATATATATATATATATATATATATATACACTTCTATCAATGATGTTTAGGTTTGAAATATTACAATTTATATGTTATACAAACAACAAACTATTCATATTCTGTTTCTTGTCACCATGCTTAGATAATTAGTTGAATTGCTTATCAATTATTTGCAGCAACACAATCCATTTAGAAGACATGAGCGACATATTGGTTGTCGTCTTGCAGAAAAAGAGACAAGAATACTAAAGAAGGACAACGCTATTGTGTGATATAAGTTTCGAAGTTTTCAATGATTAGATAGTAGCTTGTACCGGAGGCTCATTATAAGAAGGAGACAAGAGGGTAAAGTATCATATACAAAACTATCTCGCAGTTTTCAAAAAAAAAGAATGAAGTTTTATGGATATTATTTGTTACACGAGTGTTATTCAACTTACAAAACAATACTGGTAAGAAAATGTATTTTCCTTGAATTTTAAGCGCAGAAACAAACAGGAGTTTTTATATAGACCAGCTGTGTAATATGCAAACAGTGCACATTCTAAATATTTGATTGTGTCTGTTGTTTGTTCTGTAAATGTTTTACTTTTTGCAAGCGAGGCAAACCAAAAAAACATTGGTGCGTTAACTCGTGCCAAATTTTATTCTGCATTTTTAGGCGTCAGGAATACATGTCAGAATAGTTGAGGTAGTGTGTTTGTATAGGGTACGTATTAAGCAAGTTATCGCACCATAAAAATATGAACATAATATGTTAGTCTTATAAGTTTTGCGTTATTTAATGAGAGATGACCAGTGAACTGTTATGTTATTTATGATACTCTATGCGTTCTGTGCGTCCTTAACAAGGGTAACAAGTACAAGGTTTTCCAACGTTAAATTTAAGTAATGTTTGACACACGGGGTGTTGCTTATATTCGTCGTGTTTTACTGCTGTCGATACAGTCATGTGTTAGACAGTTAAAATGCTGAGGAAAATATCTATTGAGTAATAGTCAATCTACGACAAACTATACAGAAAATACTATTAATGAAATATGTTAGACATCAGATTAACATACGTAAAGCATGCAAGAGCTATCTCTTTTTTTAAAAAATACAATAAAAAGGACGTGCAATGCACGAATCAAACGCTTACACTTAACCGTTTCGTCGGGGTAGAATCGACAGCAATTGCAAATGAATAATGATACAAACTTTTCAGGGGTCTTTTGCGTGACGAAACCTACAGTCTGTACTCTCCAGTTAGAACCTCTGAAAACAATATCCTGTACGTCAATGCAGTATCTACAACATCACTAGTAGTTTGTGGCGATTACAATTATTGCCACACTTATCTTGTCTGTCTTTTTAATTTATACAGAATAGCATAATGAATGTGTGTATTGCTTGGATTAAGAATAGGTCTCATACTACAGCTCATATTACGATAAAATTGATATAACCTGAATACAATTTTTTTCTATTATAATTGTGAAATTAGTTACTTTTAAACTTAATTAAATATTTACTTCGTAGAAAAAAAAATAGAACATTTATTCTAACCTCATATACCAATTGTTTTTTCTTATTATACTTCTTACAACCGTGTTTAATGTTATATTACGCTTCCTCATTTTCGAAAGAGTTCCTAATAATTTACAGCATTATCACGTTGACACGCCGGTTCTTATTCACCGAAGTACCAGATGGTAGTTCATTCGGGAATACTATCGCAGTATGGCATCCTCTCTGATCGGGATGTACGTGATGTTGACTATCGCACCTGAAGTTTATATTACCTAGAAAGTTATGTCCAGGTCGAGAACAATACACCAGAAATGGCCGAATGAATTATTATTATTTTATTTAATGATTCATTAGGTATGACTTTAACAACTTTCGCTTTACGATTAACTTTTGAGAATAATTAACTCACTCATCCAAGTCAAATATGGTATGCATCTTTATTTTGTGGGATTATTCTAAGGAAATATTTGGTAGTATCTGATTCAAATCATTAACACAGACAAAGAGAATAATAATCAGTATTAGAAGGGAGAGGCTAAAATAATTTACTCATTCTGATACAAATATAGTCAAAGAACTAAAACAGGAAACAGAGCGAACAATAAGGGACAATAAGTGGGCCGCATCTACAATTGCACTTCATCGTATTTTCGTAAGTTGTGTAGTCCATTTTTCTACACTGAATGAAATGAATGTTCTCAATGAAGATTACTTGTATTACTAAAAATCTGCTGTCAGTCAATACTTTTATAGTTTTTACTCAGCGTAATCTTCTAAATGCCGACGCCTTTCTATTAGAGTTGTAGGTTTCCTTTTCTAATTTTATTCGAATACTCATTATGTATTAAGTATTTACCTATTTAATATGAAACGAATGCAATAAAAATGGTTAACTGAAAGTATTCATCCTATTAAGTGTATCAATCGATATGTCCATGGTAGGTGCACGAGCGACCTGCAATCCCTCGTCGACAAATCTCTCTAAAGCATTCACTGCAAAAACACGCCCAACTACAGCCAAAGTAAATTGCTTATCTTACTCTCTTTCCATACCAAAGACAAGGCGAACTTCCATGAACAAAGTTTCTTTTCTAGCGCATGTTATCTGTTGACCAAAATACAACGAAGCCGATTTCTAGCTGATTCCAACATAATCGTCGTCAAGTCTAATGAAAACAAATATTGTTTACCCGTCTTCCTGGACAAGCAATGCCTCTTAAGAAAGCTTCTGCCCATCCCGACGTTGTTTACAATCCTCGCGCAGTAGGACTCAACGTCACACCGGCTATCCTTTTAACCCTTATCCTCGAGTGAACCCCGGGATTTGATAAGCGGGGATTTATTAGTAAAAATCTACTGTAACTACTCATATTACAAAACATTTCCAAAGAAAACATTTCTCACTTTAGAGAGATGATGTGGTACAGTAAACTGTATGTTTTTTTAAAATGATTTGGTTGGTGAATATGAGGTGTTTATGGTATGTCTACCGTCGTTTGGTTATTTTCTGCCGAAATCGTGTATCTGTTTTATAAAGAATTGGTTCGTAGATACATTTATTTTCTACACGTATATTTTGAAACACATCTATAACATATAGTTTTCATTTAATATATGCATAGGCATCTGACAGGTTCTACTACTCCGAGAAAGTGTGGACATAAGAGTTGTGGGAAGTAATTGGTTTTCCGACATTCTGTAAAGTTCCTAAATCTGTTTCTAAACGCTGAATGCCGTTGTGTGTCATTCCAATAACAGTTGGATGGAAGAGCTTGAATAGATTATAGGGTTAACAATAAAGTAGGCAGATAAAAGGTAGAAAGGGTCTAGAAAAATGGACTAATGTATACATATCTTCCAATATTTTTGCAGTATAGTATGTACAAAGTGGGGTAGGGACATTTTCTTTTTTTCTTTGTCAGTTTTTAGAGATGCTATGAATAGCAAAAAGGAAACATTTTGTAAATTGAATATATATACGAACTCAAAGCAAATAGAGTTTGATACAAATTTCCCTTTCATTGCCAAGACATAGTTGCCCGAGGAATGTTGTTTGTTATTTATCTCAGGTCTATTCTATTATTCCCATGGGGCAAGAGAAGGTTAAACGCCTAATGGATAAGTGATATATATGAATACTTGATACGTATTTGCTCATGCCCAGCAATTGTGTAGACATTCATCTACTGATATTGTTTGTTCATAAATAGTCGAGTATCATGTGCACCACCATTCATGGCTTCATCAAATTGCATTAATAAATATGAAGACATGCTTATAGTAGCCTGATACCAAGGAAGGAAATCACATTAAAGAATTTGTCATCTCAATAATTTCTGTTTGATATAATTCAACACAAAATTCACTCTAACACTATAAATTGTATTCGTTTGTTTTGTTGTTTTGTTTTACGGCATAGCAACCCTTTTCGAAGTATTTACTACTGAATCAGGTAATTTTGGTAAAGGTAATTATGATTCAAGTTCATACATGTTCAAGTATTTAAAAATAGTGTTTAGTTTAGTTTTTTTGTAGAGAAGAAATGCTGTTTTTTGTGTTTTGGCTTTGCAGTACATGATTGGGTTTTGCAAAGGGAAAAGAGAAATACTACAACATTAATGTTTGGTACATTTTCGGTCAGGAAGCCGGTATCTTCAGACAGCCTGATCTGGTAGCTCCAGGGATTGTATTCGTAAGGGACAGAAAAATGGTGAATAAATTATATCATTTTAAAGTAGAAAAATTGGTATGAATAAGATATAGAAAAACATTAATTAAAATTGTTTGGATCATCATATAAAAATTGAAACTTGTAAGCTAAGTTCATTTCAAACACAACATCTCTAACTCACCACTTAATATTTCCCGGGCCTGAGACATGCACACATCACAAATAAATATGACTTGTATAAATACTCATCATCAAATGACACATGTAAAAATTTCAGCGCAATCGGAGTATTACTTTTTAAATTATATTTATTTAAGCGTGCATACTGTTGCAAATTTAATAAACAATAAAAACATCTGAATTTCCCGTGTTGATACATCATTGATTTCTGATAGGGGGAATACGGTTTAAGCATGACAATCACTTGATAAATGTTATTAGGACACAGCTCTGTCGGTAACGATGCTTAAAAGATGGTACGCTGACTTTAAACGCAGTCGTACAGACACAAATGATGCCGAACATTCAGTTAGCTCAAATTCTGTAGTTGTCCCGGAAATCATAAAAAAATTCACAACGCGTGTGACGGCTCGTTAATTTAAGTTGACTGAGATGACAGAGGAGTCGAAGATATCACAAGGTTGTGTATTCAACATGTTGTGTATATTTTTCAATGAAAAAGCTGTTTAATATTTGATTCAGCGTTTGCTCACAGTGAATCAAACACAAGAACGCGCCGGCGATTTTGATCCTCCTTTGAAACTATTTCAACGCAAAAAAAAGTGTTTGTGCGTAAATATGTGAAAAAAATAGATGAAAGATAGATCCATCAGCTTACATTGAAATAATCAGGTAAAATCCGCCACAAATGTGCAAATTAACAAACATCAGCACTGAAGGTTTTGACCTCGCTATTTCGGGATATCCAAGGTATTTTCCTCAAAGAATTACCTTGAAAACCATCAATAGCGAATATTATATACTATTATTTGTGCTTAAAAAAATACGCTTGAAACGCCACTAATGATAAAAATAAAGTGTTTTCTCACCAAGATAATGCACCGTTTGCAAGTCGATTACAACGACGGAAAAAGTACATGAATTACACTTCGAATTGCTACATTACATACCTTATTCTCCAGATCTGCACCCCAATGACCACTGGATTCTTGCAGATCTCAAAACAATGCGACATTGAAATAGATTTGCATCTAATAAAAAGATATCGCAAGCTCATGTGTATTTTGAGGCCAGAGACACATCGTTGTACAAAAAATGCATCGAAGTGGTAGAGAAGCGTAGGAGGAATCAGCATATCGCATTTTATGAAACTACGCTTATTAATAACGTCAAATGTTTCCTAAATGTCTTTTTGATTTATTTGTGTAGCTTCGGGCTGATTGACTTATCTGTTTATGTTACTAACATCATTAACATTGTATGCGTGTATTTCTCGTATTAGCGTTATTTTGATAATTACACATTTAATAATTTAAATAAGAAAAAGATTCCAACGCAAAGCTGTTTACGTACATCAGAGTTATATATAGTACCATAGTTTTACATATGCGTTTAAATTCAAAACAACAAATTTGAAATATGTTTATTCATATTATATACATTTTAAATATAACGAACTTATAATAGTTTAAATTATGTTGTATTGAAATAATTAGTAATGTTACTGTACAAAAACTTGAATTTTTTTAAAATAATGAAGTCGTTTAACAATTTTGCAGAGAGTATTTACACGTAATCGCTTAAAAAAACGTGCAATCTCATATTTTTTGTTTGGGTGTGTGTTTGCTGAAAGTTAACATTTTTACAAGGAACCTACACTTTTAATATTTTTATCTGCGTTTTTGAAATAAGTTAATTAATTAGCTTATTTAAAAACAGTTATTTATTTAATATTCGTGGGAAAGGTAAAGACAACTTAACATATTAATAACGTAAAATTATTATAAAAA
Source organism: Sepiola atlantica (assembly GCA_963556195.1). NCBI lineage: Eukaryota > Metazoa > Mollusca > Cephalopoda > Sepiida > Sepiolidae > Sepiola > Sepiola atlantica. Next base: position 45,086,241 of record OY744530.1, on the reverse strand, counting down.
GGACGTATATTTAAAACCATATTAGATTAACAAAATAAAATATTTGTAAATCTTAAGATTAACAGCCTCCGCTAAATGCCCGCACCACGCTAAAATGAAATTCTGCTATTTTAGGCGACTACATGTTAAAAGTAAACATCGTGGTAAACGTAAAGAAGAAACATATTTAGAACTTAGTGTGGGGGATCAGTTTTATATATTTAACGTACCATTATCCCCCATTTTAGGGTAATTTTTAATTTTAAGGTCAGTTAATGAAATTTCTTACAACTATCCCCAAGCCCGAGTGTAAAGGTTACGAAACCAGATATTATACTATAAAAAGTAGATCCTCCCCAAAAACACACTGAGTATATATATCCTATGGTAGAACAAAAAATTAAGTTAACTGTTCTAAACAATTGAATGGTTCAAAAATTAAAATGATCATTTTCCATTAAATCTGTATACGTAACTTATCCCCCACTCTAAATTAAAAATAAATGTGTTTGTCTTTATTCTGCGATATATTTTAAGATGTGTACATGTTATCGCTTATAAAAGAAGAACACATTTTAAGGGGAGTTGGAAGTGCCGTGATTTAACGGAAGATGCTAATCTACAATTTAACTAAAATATGAATCTATTTTTTTGTAATTTCGACAGAATAGTGAAAAGGCGGGTTGTATCATTTCCGTTGTTAAACTTTACAAATTAGGCATTTAATAATATATTTCAAGGTGTTTTTGATTTGACCATCACTCAAAAGCTTTCGACCTTAATAGTCGTCATCAGGAGTTGATTTTTATTTCTAAAAATACTTGACATTGCCGTTTAATAATTTTCTTGAAGGTTAAAAACTTTCAAGTAGGATGAGAGGGGGTAAAATACAAAAGGGGGTGTGGTTGAGTCTATTATTTATTTTTTATTTGTGTATTCATTACTTTTGTTTTGTTATAGTATATTATTTTTATATATTATTTTTTTTTTTTTTTGACACATATGTATATTTATTACTTTATTATTTATATTATGTAATAAATTAAATATGTAATAACTGTACTGAAAGCATTTTCTTCAATACTGGGTTGTTTTATTTTAATAAGTATTGCTCCTAGTATATTTAGTACGAATAAGGGTGAATAAAAAACACTCGGAAAGATATGATACCGGCTACAACCGGAGATCAGAATCATCTTCGACGCATCAGAAATATCAGCAAATAAATCAGAAAACGGCGTTTTTCAGGGTCATTAAACGACGCCTGCATAAACAACGACGTAATATATATATATATATATAAATATATATATATATATATATATATATATATATATATATATATATATTTGAATTGTCTAAACATTTTCGATCATTTGAATTTCATAAAATATTCTGACGATAATTTGAGGCATGCTTAAACTCATACTTATTTCTCTAAAGTATTTTTCAACATTCTCTTTTGCATTTTTAAGATATTCATTTCATATAATTAATTAATATTGAACTATTATTGGCTGTACCTTCTTACAATAATAGAATTATCTTTGTAAAGCCATAGTATGTGAGGATTCATCAGACGCAATACACTATGTAATTAGGAGTCTACAGCTCAGATACCGGATTCTATGGCATTAGTAATTAAGGAAATAAACTATTGCTGATGATTATAAAAGAATCAGTTGTGGTATTAGTCAGTATCTATTCTAATTGTGCTAGTATACTTATACTATTAGAGATTTAAATAGAACAAAACTGTTTATGAAATGTATCGCATCTAAAGTTATACGAGACGTAACATACTTTAGAATCGTTTCGTCTTGTTCTAGTAAAGACTGGCGATTATTAACATGTATGCGGTAGTGCAGCGGATAGGTTTCCCTTGTGCAAAATCGTAGTGTCGTGTTGATGTGCCTCTAGGATATTATTGGAAAGTAAAATAGTTTCGCTTACATATCAACATTTTGCATAACCGTGATTAGGTTAAGTTAAAAAAGTATCTATGTAAAATTTTCTCGGGAGAAGAACTTTGTAAAGATAACATTAAATACTGAAAGAAAATTATAAAATTTTTATTCAACAGCTTTAAAATAAATATGAACATGTATTAATTAGTTTGCATTTGAAGTAGATCAATTTTCATACAAATTTGGTTCAACTGTTCTAAATAAATGAGAACATTTAATTTTGTATTATTTGTTGCTAGGTCAAATTCGAATAAATAGAAAATAGTTTAGTAAATTTACTGCATAAAATAGGCCTCATTTTTAATATTACCTTTTTTTAAATTGATCTTTAACTTTTGGTCAAATTGTTGATTACTTAGTTTCTTACTTCTATCTTGCTTCCTTCTTTCTATGATATTGAAGTATAACGAGCTGGGTGGTTCAAGGGCAACATATCGAGACGCGGAAACCGAGAGGTATGTAGTAGAGGGTTATGTGTTCAAAACGTGACGAAGCCGCATATGCATAGAATTAGGGAAGTTTTAAAATGCATATTCTACGCACTCTAAAACTCTTCTGTTTTGTATCCATTTCCCCGATCTTGTGCATACACACACACACACACATACACACACATACATATATATATATATATATATATATATATATATATATATATATATATATATAAATAATTGAAGTTAGGTGTATATTTAAATATATTTGTATGTATAGAGTTAACTCATAAATTAATTAACCGATCATTATGATTTTAACACAGCTACAAGTGAGATAATGTTGGCTATATTTTGCTAAATTTAGTTTCATGTAAATGTGGAAAAATATGGGAACTGATCTCTTCGTAAACCCTTAGATACTTTATATATTTCTGAATTTTAAAAATAGGTATAAAACATCAATTATTAAATATTCAAAAATAAATTATTTGAAGTGTTTGAAAGGATGTTTCGGTGTCATAATATGAACACAGTCTCCAATTTGAAAATTATATCATTTTAGATGTGCAGTAATGAGACCAATAGTATTTTGAAAACAATTAATTAAAATTCCCTGAATTTCAGTTCAGAGGGATTAAATGACATATAATTCATTATGTCTACTATCTATGTACAACATTTAGTAAAACGGTGTCCTATTTAAACAGAATTCTCTGAAGCTTTTGCTTCTTTCAAGAATAATTCAACTATTAATAATTAGGCTCTCATTTCTTAACAAAAAAAGTAACAAGAAGAACAGTTCAGCAGATGTTCGAATTTGATATGTTATAATTGTTCGTCCCATCCGATCTCTTAAAATGTTTAGATAGTTTTTCAATTCAGGGATTTTTCTTGATGGGTCCATCATTCTTATTCTATAATAAACATTCCAAGTAGCCTGTTTATTTTATATATCTCTTTTGCAAAGAGATCAACCGTCTATCTGCTAGATAGACACATATATCTGGGTGTATGTATGAACATAAATATATCTCTCTATATATATACATATATATATATATATATATATATATGTGTGTGTGTGTGTGTGTGTGTGCGTATGTGTGTGTGGAACTGCGTATTCTAGGCTATAGTCGTTAGCATCTGTTAATATGAAGCTAACTGACCAAAATTCAACCAGCACGTATCACAAGGGGTCACAAAATGCAACAAAGAAAGATGTGGAGTTTGCTACATAATAATAGAGGGTAACACATACACATTCAAAAATCCAACACACACCGTCAAAATAAAGAAGGATCTAAACTGCACCTCTTAAAATGTCATATATGTACTTGAATGCATAACATGTAAAAATGCTATATAGGTGCCACAAAAACATTCAATAATATAGTGCCCCTTCATAAGAGCAATATTAAAATTCAAGAAAACAGAAAATTGCCTGTCTCCAAACATGTACACTCATGCAGCAGTGGAAAATTCAAGATAATGGACATTTTCCAAACTCAAAACTATTCATACCTCCTAACAAAAGAAAAAAACTTAATATCCAAATTCAACTAACCATTAAATAAATATTAAGACAAATAACACAACAGACATTTAAAAACCAGTACGAACACATGTATAAACAGAAACCCATCTGCAGACGGACACGTGTGCCTTTGCACACCCTCACACATGGAACGAATGCATACCCCATCTGAGTGTATACATGCATACATGCATAAAATCATATGAATACATGTGTATATACACCCCTCTCCCTACCAATCTTTCCACCCACGCGCGCATCATGCATCCAAATAAAAGCAATATTAGATAGAAACTACGTAACCGAAACATCTAAAATGTATTCAAGCAAATTGAAACAAAAAGAGCATCGTGACTACTGATCAAAGATTTTTATAAACCATAAATACGTCATTGTGTGGTTAATAAGTAAATTGCCCATAGATTTCGAATGTACATATATGTTCTGAAAAATATATCGATAGTGCTGCTGCTTAAAATTAAACTTCGAATTAAATAACTGAAAACACCCTCCGAATTCTGCTTCTGAAAATTATTTACGCTCGTTTTTTTTTGTTAACAGACAACTTTAAGTGTAGAAATAGGAGTTAAAAACACGCGCACAAGCGAAATGGTATTCGTAATTCTCTAACACACGACAAAACACCTCTAAAAACTCCGACTCTAGAATTGTAATTAACAATTCAACAAAACACGACTCTTGTCAATCTGGTAACCTGACACAAAACACCAAATACATGGTGTCCTATTTGTATCTTGCCAAAAACTCGAGGTATAGTAATGTGAATCGTGCCCCAGGAGGGAAGTTTCTATACTTTTTTTAGGGGAATTCGCTAATACAAAACAATGCTCATTTGTATCAATAGAATATAGTCATTGCACATAAATAACAATATTATATCGTGTTATCGATTCAATCGAATCAATCTGGATGAACGACACACGATGCGACTCTCACTCTTTTACCTCATGGACCCGCATGTTGTGTGCTACAATAGAAATAGAGGTATAGCGTGTATATTACACTTTAGTTATATTTCTATCTCTCTTGAAAACATCTCTGTAAAGCTGGGTTGTAAATGATTAACAAAAAGTGTGTGTAATTGAGGTTGTAACAACTCCTACAGCATCCATTTGTGCATACCAAAATACATAAAGTAGCCTGTTCTACTCAGTTCAGACGGAATTAATGTGTTTCTTTCGCTTGAGAAAAATATTATTTATTTATTTATCTGTTTTGATTTTTCCTTCCTGACTACCTCAACTGTTCGCTACTTATTATCGCGCTTTGGGGAACAAAGAACGGGAAAATGGCCCAATCTCTAGCGTTAAGTGCAACGAAGCACGACGTTCCTTTGATTCTCTGACAACCCTTTCCATCCAGACTGATTTTCTCGGCCCCTGTCTCCGAGTAGCTAATGTTGTCTTGGTCTAATAACTCGACAACTGGTTCCATTCAATCCTCTAAAGACAGATAAAAAGAACTTATTCAATATGATGAATGCCCAATCTCAGATAATTTATGTTCATGTCTGCCGATTGTTAGGCTGCAAACAACGTCAACAAAATGATAAAATATCGAATGTGCCGAATAAAAGAAACGGGGGATAAATTAAATTAATTGAACAGCTTTATGCTTAACAATATTGATAAAAACACAAATAGAACTACCAAAATTATTATGAAATATGTTTCATTTTCTTCTTGAATATAATAGCTTTAGTCTTTCTTACTATGCCTGATCAAGCGTGAAATGTGAAATCTATCACCAGTCAAACCAGCCAAAAGTTCCGCCTGGTCTATCAAAATTAAGCTTAAAACACGAGTACAGATGATAGGTTATCGATAGTATATTGATTGGTTGACGACGACAAACTGCGATTGAATACAATACATAGTCGATGCTTCTTAATTATGTTTCGGTATTTATAAAGGCTGAAACCCACTAAATTATGAAAATTAATGATATGTAAACACGTTAATTGTGATGACTACAATCAGTGGGAGTGTTATAAAACCTAATATACTACTTACTAAAAAAAACAACTACACTAAAAATACCAATTCTTCCACCATTTGTCAGAGACATCGCTCATTGAATGTAAGAACTAAATAATAAAATAGGAGAAGCGAAAGTTAGTATAAGTACCCCAAGGTCAATATTTTACTCTCAATTGATAAAGACAAGTGCAACGCATGATGGTTACATTTCTTTCAAATTTTTCTAACTACTGCGTATTGAGCATTTATTTTAGGTTGAGTCATTCTACATGTGCATCAATAAAACTAGTAATTAATTAAGTGGCCCCATAAATATCGCGTTACCAACTTCTTTTAAATCCTAATGCAATGCTGAATCACCAAGTTCTCAGTATATGAATAATGTATATCAGTTGAAAATGGCGATTGAATATGTGGCTGTCTGAAATCGAAACTCTACTATTACTGCTGTATGTGCAGCAAAACTAGAATATTACAATTGTTTATTCACAATGCAGACTTATTGAACGCTCAATCGAGAGGTAGTGTAGTATATATATCGTTAATATGCTACGATCAATCCATGTTTTACCTCTTCCTTTGGAGATGTCAGTGTACTATAGTAGTGTTATGTTGTAATGATACCATCCTCTAAGGTATTAACTTATATTTTTTCGCGGTGGTGGGTGGTCGTGATACCTTTTAGGTATTGCCTGTCATTTACGGGGCTACTTTAGTATATGTTCTGCTATCGTGAGACCAACCTTCCGGCCAGTAGCTCTTTCATTTCTTTTTGGGGGAGGGGTCTTTAGTATAGTGGCTGCTGCCTTGCGATCATCCACACATGCATTACACTTTATTTGAAGGTCAGTGTAGTATACCGTCGCTGGTTATAATAGAACCTCATAGGCATTACCTTTTTTGAAAGACAGTGTAATATATGTTTGTTGGTCATATATAGTAGGCAACATATTTTTGGTATTTATATAATGGAACGTCATAATGCTTCTGATAATAAATCTTTAGAAGGCTTACAGTCGAAATATATTATCTAATTGAAACTATTAATTCAACAGAAGTTCTACTTTTATCGATATATAAAAGGTATAACTTGTAGTTAGGAAGCACCCATCCCTTCAAGAATACTGTGTTGTATACAATAGATATTGTCTTTCGATCAGATATGTGATAGACATTCTCTGTCGATCACATATGTTAAATAAGATAAACGTTCTCTGTCGATCACATATGTTGAATAAGATAGACGTACTCTGTCGATCACATATGTTGAATAGGATAAGCATTTTATGTTGATTAGATATGTTTAATATGGCAGGCATTCTCTGTCGGTTAGATATGTTTAAGATGATAGACACTCTTTGTGTATGAGATATGTTTACTAAGATCTAAATTCTCTGTGGATTAAATATGTTTAATAAGATCGACATTCTTTGTCGATTAGATATGTTGACTATGATAGACATTTCTGTCCACTACGTATGCTTAATAATCATTATCAAATTGCAACAAACTTTAGCGCGTAAGTATGCAAGTAATAATTGAACATTTTTAATGCGATTACAACTACATGCCAGTCAAGTGTATAAATAAATCACACTTCATACTAATACCCCTTAAATCCAAATACAAAATAGAAAAAGAATAAACAAATGACCTCCGTAAGCAATAATATTAAGTTGTTACTTTATAATATAAACTATAATTAAAATATTAGATAAATAAAATTATTTCAATATAAATAACCCTATTTTAACATAGGAATTTTCAAAGAAGGCACGGCTTGAAATTTAAAAAAACGGATGATCACAGACGGTGATCGCCGCCTTCTATCTTATTTTTCGTAAGATGCTGAGTATTTGAAACCGAATATTATGGTATTCTATAAACAGTAAATAACCCCTTGTCAATAAATCATAGTCAATCTGCATAGTCACTAATGTAAAGTTTTAAAATATAAAATGATATATATATATATATATATATATATATATATATATATATTGGTATTTTATTTCTCCACATACATTTGTTTATGTATCAATTTTCAGTATGTACTTCAACAGTGCTCGATACCTAATTTGAGCTAGGTAATAAGCTATGAAAATATATGTATGGCAATTAAGCTACACAGAGGCTCCTGCGTTTCATCCCCGGGTGGAATCTTCAGGCTGAAATACATTGACATGCCTGACGATGCCCCCGAGTATGAAACTCGGGAGCCTCTGTGTAGCTTAATTGCCATAACTATATTTTCATAGCTTACTATATCTATATATATATATATATATATATATATATATATATATATGAAAGAGAGAAATGAAAATAACTAAGTAAGCACAGTAAGAAATAAAATAAGAAACGTGACAGTTGATTTTTTTCGTTTGGATCAACGAACGTCTTCAGAAAATTGAGGATTTGAAACCTATTAAAAAAGCAACGGCAATGATAGGAAATAAGACACGAAACGAGATGTGTTATCCCTCGCATAACTAATTAAACAATATGCAGCGCGTGACAAAAAGAAACGCAAATCGGAAATAGAAAAAAAAGGAAAAAGTGAAAGTACAAGAAAAAGTAGAAACCTTGATAAATAGCAATAAAATTAAGTTCTAGTAAGCCAGTGTCCGAGTTGATAATTCAGTGGTGGGGTACATTGTATTATTTGAGTGAGTTGTTTGCCAGATGTTTGGTTAAAGAGTGATAGCAAAGTTTAAAGTTCATATTAGATTGTGAAGAGAGTATTATTAGAGTGCTTTCGATGAACTTACAGCCTAAGGGAACGAATTCACTTTTACCCACAATTCAATATTTAAAAGTGAACCCTATTCTAATCTTCTCTCTTATATTTGCACGTATATATATATATATATATATATATATATATATATATATATATATATATATATATATATATATATATATATAAAGATATATAGACGAAGAGTGATAAACAAGCACGAATGTCCAAATTTATTTCAAACTTCGATTGTTCAATGCAAGGTATATTCTGTAATAACATTATGTGTATTATTTTTTCCTTACGCCAAGGCTTTTCAAACATCGAGATATTATCATCAGAGGAAGTATACAGACAGATAAGTTTGCAATAGAAAAGCCAAAATGCAACATTTGAAAAAATATTAAGAAAATGATGGGTGAAAAAAAGTTCGTGTAAAAAGATATTAGGTTAGTCCAGGTGGTAAATGTCCGCCGATAATGTATCCAATGGAAGGAAGTTTCGATGGAGAAGAAAAAGTTTCGTGGGGGCATCACAGAAAGGCGTACAAAATGAAGTAAATCCAATGGTGAAAATTTTTGTTCAAGTCGTAGATGGATCGCACTTAAACGAAATTAAAATGAAGAAATCTAGCCATTTTTAAAAAAACAATGCTTCCTCGGCCAAGAAATGAGTTGTAAGTAAATGAAGCTTGCAATAGAGAAATTTTGACTTTTCTATTGCCAACTTATCTATCTGTATAATTCCTCTGATGATAAGATCTCGATCTTTGAAAAGCCTTGGGTTAAGGAAAGAATAATAAACATAATTTTATTACAGAATATACATTGCATTGAACAATCGAAGGTTGAAATAAATTTGGACATTCGTGCTTGTTTATCACTCTTCGTCTATATATAATTGCTCTATCTTGTATATTGAGCTTTTACCATTTCACTATAGGTTCTTTCTACTAAAAGTTGACTTTTAGTTTCATATTTATTCTCTCTCTCTCTCTCTCTCTCTCTCTCTATATATATATATATATATATATATATATATATATATATAATATAAAAATAGACAACGCAAAATTAAAACGAGCGAAATTAAAGCAATAATTGATTGACAACAATCTATGCACACAATATACAGATAAAATAGATCGAGACAGAGTCAGTGAAAATATATTCGATAGGTTTTTAACAAATTAAACAAAATTAAATACATCTCTCAGAGATTCTATCAAACTACTTAATAAGCTGGTATTCAAATCTTAAGAACGCAATAGTATTAAATTTATTACCTTTGACATAGACCAATATTTCCAGTCTATATCACATATTTTGCTCGATAAAGTGGTTTAAGAATTTTCAGATCGAGTGAGTCTCACAATCAATGTTGAACTACATATTATACACCAGATCATAATGGGATCCACAGACTCGGCACAAGTTACAACACTTTATAGAGATAATGCCCTTTAAATGTTGTGGATATCTGACCAAACGTGCCATAAGAGTAAAAAGATTTGCATGAATTATTCAGCTACTATGAAAAAAAGTTACTGAAACAATCTGGAGATATGTCTATATATCTACTTTATAATTATTAACTTCTTAGATATTACATTCAACTGTACTAGCGCTACCTCCTACCCATTTATGCGCCCAAGCAAACATTTCAATATGAACCACTCAAACTGCATTATTAAATGAATTATCCACAACAGTTTTAATAGATTCTTTAAAAGTACATACGCTAAGCCTATTTTCGGCTAAAATGCTACCAACTCTAACAATAGCTCTCTTAATTAAAGTAATAGGGATAAAACTAATTGGATAAATTGTGTGGTAACATTTAAGAAACTAATGAAAATATATAGATTAATATTGTTATTCTGGTTATTATTAAAATAAAGAAATAAAATGTTAATAATAACAATGGCAGTATAAATGAGGATTAACCGGTTTACACAAACAGGAATAGTTTTTCAAAGTAAAAAATTATTAAAGGCAAAAAAATGCTTTAACCCTAACAGACGATAATAAAAACATTAAAAATAATAGAATATATGCTATGTATTTACTTTGATGATCTGTAAATGCCAAAACAAATACTCGTAAGGGTATTGTATGAAATAATTTTGAATAAATTCCAAGTACCATATATGAAAGATATAGTGTTTAATAGAATACAATAAGTATATTCTATACAACTGTCTCTGAACCAAAATATAATTACACGGAATTTAAGAAAATCTTCCAGATAATCGATTTTTTACATATCAACAAAATTATCTAAATTAATATTTGACTATTTTTTTTTAAAATCTATAAACAATCTTCATAAAAATCATGTTAATCTTCTCAAGCTTAAACGGGCCAGTAATGTTATATACGGAAATTAATCAAAAGAAAAACTATTATAATAATTGTGTGTCAGTTCCAAAGCATCACCTTTCTTTAATGTTGGCATTAATAATCCCAAAACAAACCGTCCTTTTCTGATCAGATGTTATCCGGTATATTGGGAGCAGACCAACGCATGTTAATTAACCAATAAAGTATCTCAGCTGATCTTAATAGGGATAATTATTCGCATTTCAAACAAGTAAAGGTAATCTACAATTCCTTTAGTACCAAAATATTGCGTGTGTGCGGCAATTTCAGATAATTTAACGCCGTACCTTTATTGGATCAGTATTGCTTTCTCTTAGTTACCTAAGCCAAAAGTAATCCGAAAAGTCGTATTTTACTCTAATTAATACGGAGGTCTTCTAGTGGAATTTACGCATGCACCGCAATTGGCATAATTAATTATATTAAATCCGGCACCTGAATACCTAGTTAACCCGAATGTTTTGCAATTATCACAATTATTTAAAGATAAATGATGGTGGTGGTGGTGGTGGTGGTGGTGGTCGTCGTCGTCGTTTTTGTTGTTGTTGTTGTTGATGTTGTTGTTGTTATTGTTGTTATTATTATTATTATTATTATTATTATTATTATTATTGTTATTGTTATTGTTATTATTATTTACTCACTAGGAGTTATCACACTGGTCATCGTCAGTGGTCACCCACTGCCGACAACCTGTGCTATTCCCTGGAGTCTGAGTGACAACAAGTCTCCTCAGGCCTCCAGTATGCTCCACCTCTTTTCGTTCATCACCGCTGATGACCTTGCGGTAATCGCAACAGCCACCTACCAACGATTTCCCGCTGATAAGGGCCATTGGTCCCCTCTGGGGCCCGAGTGGCAACAAGCATTCCCAAGGTCCCAGAGCTGTCCGCGCTCTTCCAGTGGAGGACTGGTTTTGCGCTTTCCCTCCTCGACCCTCTGTCCATAATTTTCGTGGCGTCAGCCTATGCTTGCGCCTCTCTCGTGCGGTTGTATTTTCCCCGGTTCTGTTGTTTTGTGCTTCCATGTGTTTGTTCTCCATTCGTTGCTTATGTGGGTTGGTTTCCGCATTCGAGGACATTTCTCAGGATTGTAGCTGTTTTGATCATTACTGTCCTTTGTATAGTCTCAGTTATCCCTTTGATTCCTATTTCTCCTAGTCTTTTCTCCATGTTTTTGGGGACTGTTCCTAGTGCTCCTATGATTATTGGTGTTATACTGACTTTCTTCATGTTCCATATTCCTTTCAATTCTCTGGCAAGTTCAGTATATTTGCTTTTCTTTTCCGTCTCTTTGATCTTCACTCTGTGTTCTGCTGGAACGGCAAGGTCCACGATTTTGCAGGATTTTTCTTGTTGATTATTATCATATCCGGTCTCCTTGCTGTTATGGGTTTTTCTGTTTGTACATTCATATCCCATATGATTTTGTGTTTTTTCGTTTTCTAGTACAGTTTCTGGTTTGTGTTTGTACCGTTTTCTTGCATATTCGAAATTCAGTTGTTTGCACATTTCACGGTGTACTTCTTTCCCCATGCTGTCATGTCTGTTCTTGTATTCCCTTTGTGCTATCTTGCTGCATTCACTTATTATATGATTTATCGTTTCGTCTCTTTGTCCACACAATCTGCATTTGCTGTTTTCCTGGGTTTTATCTATCTTTGCTTTAATAAAGTTTGTCCTAATCGCATTGTTCTGTGCGGCCGTCAGCAGAGATTCCGTTTCTCTGTTCAGGTTTCCTTTTCTTAGCCATGCCCAGCTGTTTTCATTGGCTTCATCGCTTGTGAGTCTTATAAAGCGTCGATGTAGTTGTTTTTCTTCCCACTTTTCCTTTCTTGTCTTTTTGTTTCTGAGTTCAGTGCTTCCGGGGTTGTTTGTTGGGCTGGTGTCTCTTGCTGTGGTGATCAGTCTTTCCGTGTTCTGGGTTACATATTTCTCCAGCTCTTTTTTGGTGTCTTCCACACAGTCTTCTATACTTACCAGTCCTCTACCTCCTTCGTTTCTTTTCACATAGAGTCTGTCCGTGTCGTCTTTTGGGTGCAGTGCATTGTGCATAGTCATTAGTTTTCTAGTTCTTTGGTCAAGGTGCCTGAGTTCTTCTTTGGTCCAGCCTATGAATGGTTCAGAGTATCTTATTAGTGATACAGCCCATGTGTTTATCCCTTTTACTAGGTTTCTGCTATATAGTTTAGTTTCTAAGAGTTTCCTTATTCTTCGTAGATATTCTTTTCCAATCTTCTCTTTCATTTCTGTATATTTGATTGTGTCTGCTTCCAGAACTTCCAGGTATTTGTAACTTACTTGTTCTCCTAGCGCCCTCATCTCCTCTTGGTTGGGGAGTTCTATACCTTCTGTCTTTTCCAGTTTTCCTCTTTTGATCTCTAGCAGTGCGCATTTTTCTATTCCAAACTCCATTTTGATATCCTGGCTGAATATCCTGGTTGTGTTTATCAGCTTTTCCAGTTCTTTTTTGTTTTTTGCAAACAGTTTAAGGTCATCCATGTACATCAGGTGGTTTATTCTTTGTTCTATATCCGTAAACCTGTATTCGGCATCACACTTTCTGAGTATGTAGTTGAGTGGCATCATGGCTATTATAAACAGTAGTGGTGATAGAGAGTCTCCTTGAAAAATGCCTCTCTGTATTTTTATCTCAGACAGGTATTGTCCTCCGGCTGTCAGTTTTAGTCTCCATGTTTCCATTGCTTTCTGGATGAGATTAATAATTCTGTCTGGTATCTTGTATATTTTTAAGCATTCAATTATCCATGTTTGGGGGATTCTGTCGTAGGCTTTCTTGTAGTCAATCCATGCCATGGTTATGTTCTTTTGTCTGCTCTTTACCTCCTTCAGAGTCTTTTGATCAATGTATAGTAGATCATGTGCACCTCTTTGTCCTTTCCGGCATTCATTTTTGTTCCTCGGGGAGCAGTCCACGTTTGTCCAGGGATTGGTAGATTTGTTCTCTCAGTTGTGCTGTGAGAATTTTCCACATTATTGGTAGACATGTTATCGGTCTGTAGTTGCTGGGGGTCGTTCCCTTTTTGGGGTCTTTTTGTATTAGTGTTGTTCTTCCTTCCGTCATCCATTCTGGTATGTCTGTTTTGCGGATACATCCGCTCAGTTTCTGCGCTATTCTTTCATGCAGGGTCGTGAATTTTTTAAACCAGTATGCATGTATTCCATCGTGGCCTGGTGCTCTCCAGTTTGCCATTTTTCTTAGGGTTTTCTTGATCGTTTCTTTGTTGATTTCTGTTTCGGTTCCTTCTTCGATTTCTTGCAGTTCATTTTTCATGTTTTTCAACCATTGGGCATTCTTGTTGTGCTTTTTTGGTTCTTCCCATATCTTGCTCCAGAATTGTTTTGTTTCTGTTGGGTTCGGCTGCTCTGTCGTTGTTTTTTCTCCATTTACGTTTTTGTAAAACTGGCTTTCATTGTTTTCAAAGGTCCTGTTCTGTTTGCTCTGTTCTGATTTGTACCTGTATTGTCTCAGTCTTCCTTCTATTGCTGCTATCCTTTGTTTTATTTCTTCATGTTTCTCATTTAGTTTTTCCTTGCGTTTCTGATTTTTGCTGCTTAATCGTTTCATGTCCTCCTTCCTTCTGTTCACGGTTTTAGCTTCTTTCCGAAGTTTGGTGATCTGGGTTTCCAGTCTGATTTCCCATCCAGGTTTTGTCGGTCCTCTCTTTTGTCCATTCTCTTCGTTTCTTAGTTTCATACTTACCGATTTTGCCCCTGCATATATCAGGTTGTTTAGGTCTGTAATAGTTTCTGTTGGGATGTGTGTGAGGAGTCTGTTTACTCTTTCTGTTTCTGCTTGTAACTTCTTCGCTACTTCATTCCTTAGATATGGGAGTTTTGTTTTGTTTTCTAACATGTATCGTCTTATGTTCTCCACTTCACTTGCTTCTTTTTCGTTGAGTTCTATCTCAGCAGGTTCTGTCGTTCCGCAGTCTTCTATCTCCCCTGGTTCTGTGATTCCGTAGTCTTCAATCTCTTCAGTTTCGGTGTGTATGTTTTGCCTGTCCTCTTCCTGTGGTCTCTCATTTGGTGGTGTTTCTTGCTCCGTTTCGCCATTAGCCTTCTGTCTGATTTCCGTCAGTTCCATCTCCGAGAACCATTTTCGCTTGAGCATCTGTCTTGCTTGATCTGCTATCCTTTGTTCCGTTGTATGTGGGTCACTAGCAATGTCCCAGAGATGTTTCATTCGTTTTCGGTAGTCTCTTTCTATAGTGTAGCGGCTTTTATAGTAGCACTCCATCACCAGTCTGTTCTCTTTCATGGTCCATTTCTTTCTATATCTTTCCAGTTTGCTGTTTTCGCTCTGGTTTACTTGTCTCTGGTCTGTGTCCTTGTCATACCTGGAATCAGAGAGGTTACTTACCTGGTTCTTGTCCGTTGTCTTGTTTCTGAAATGAGAAGGGCCAACATTCGCAGGATTCGGACCGGGTCCCCCATGTTGGCCATCGAGGGAGCACCTGCCCATCATGACACTCAGATCTTTCTTCTGAGTCCCACGGCGTTTATTTGTGTTTATAGACATTTATCATGGTTTAGTGTTTGTGGCAACACAAGGCCCAGGCTTTGTTTACCTGTGATCCTGTCACAGGGATAGTCTTTCTCTCATTTTCATGAGGTTCAAGGTGCACTATCACACATACATAAAGAAACATTTACGAAAAAAAAAAAAAATAAAATAAATAAATAAATAAATGATTAAAAAAAAAAAAAAAAAATTTAAAAAAATTTAAAAAAAAAAAAAAAATTAAAAAAATAAAAAAAAAAAATTAAAAATAAATAAATAGATAAATAAATAAATAATAATAATGAATAATTGATAACTAAATAAAAATAAATAAATAAATAAAAAATATAATAATTATATATATATATATATATATACACATATACATATACACACCAGGCACGTGCAAAAATGGCCGCCTCTTGTGTTTGAAAGATAAAAGCCTAAACGTAATCTTTAAAAAAAAAAAAAAAAAAAAACTGCATATTTACGTGTGAAAAATCAATAAATTATGTAATCACTGCGGCTGAAAACCCCAAAAATGCAGTGAATTTTGAACTTTGGGAAAATTACTTGTAAAAATCCCTTGAAAAATAAATATAAGTTTTTGGGAACTATTTCAAAGATAATTATTAAATTAAAGTCATAAGATATTGAGTTAAAAAAAAAAAAATCCCACATTTTACTAAAAGTTAGGAAAATTATACACCCAAAAGTCATAAATTAGTAAAATCCGGCGTCACATAATCGTCAAACAACTTTGTTTACCAATTGACTATCGCTATGCAAAATATATGGAAGAAAAAAAAAATGTTATAATTTATCATTTTTAACTTTATATATAAAAATGGTTTTGTAATAATTTATAGAAGTTGAAAAATTATTATCCATTAATTTCTTTATTCTTTTTAACGCCACAAACAAATTTAAGTACCCTTATTTTGTTATAATAAAAAGGGAAATGTTTATTTAATTAAAATATTTGTGAGTGTTCGCAATTAACATCTTATTTTATTTTTAACAAAAGAGGTTCATATAAAACTTGGTATTAGTTTTTAATTATTGATGACATCTGTTTACCAATTTTTTTTCTTAGAATTTGAAATAAAACTTTTAAATGTTGAAAATTATTTTTACGTTACGAACTGCGTCAATTTTATCATTTTTTTTTACAAAGATTGTAAACTTTAGTTACTCGATTTATTCTTAACGTGTCGTAACGATAAATTACATTGATTCTTTTTAAAATAAAGTGTATTTTTTATTTTAAGTGTGAAAAAGTAAATTAAAGTTAATGACTACACTGACAATTTATACATTGAAAAAAAAAAAAATTGCGCTGATGATACACGTTCATGTATGAAAGGTAAAATATATAATTATGTCGCATTTTTTATTTTCCCAGAAATTCTAATCATTAAAATCACATGATATATTTTTTGCAATTATATTATTTTTTTTGTGAAAATATTGATTAAACAATAATATCGCTAATTACATAAATTAATTTTTCTTCGAGTTATAGTGATTTTTTTAACACGGTATTTGGGGGTCTTTTTTGTAATATACAAAATATTTTTTCTTTAAAAATGTTTTTTAATTGTTAACCTTACAATGCTTGATTTTTATTAAAAAAAAATTTTTTTTTAAATTGTATTTTTTATTAATATACAAAAATATAACTTTAGTAAAGTTGTATTTTGTGTTAAAAAATAATATGTTTTCACCAAGATTTAAAAGCAAAAAAATGGTTTCATTATATTCCGTGATTGTGGATTAATAAATATTGAAAATTTCATCAAAAATCTGGTTGATTTCCTGAATATTTAAGTGAAGGAAGGGTCAAAATGTTTTTACATTTTGGGAATCGGCCATCGATTTTGCACGTACCTAATACACACATACATACACATACACACATATATATATATACATACACACACATATATATATATATATATATATACATATATATATATATGTGTTACCTAATTACATAGTATAAGTTTTCTAGGATATTCTTAAATAAAAAATAATAAAAAAAGATGATAGATTCCCCTCCTGTGTTTGTCTAATAAATTGACGCAAAGTTATCAAACATTCAGTCTATATTGAACAAATTACACACACACACACATATATATATATATATATATATATATATATATATATATATATATATATATATATATATATATATACATAAACGTTTACAAATGTATATCTACCCAAACTACGCGTTCAATTCATACGTTCGAGACTTGAAATGTTTATCGCCAGCTGAAAAATAACAGTCAATGCTGTTCTCTATCTCTAACGTGACAAGCATCTTTTTGGAGAAGGGGGGGGGGTTAATAACGTTCAACTCAAAACGCAAAAAATATTATCTCCCGACCCCGAATTGAAATCTCAGAAGCTTCTTATTAGTTGAATTAAAATTCACAATAAATATAACATTTGTATATCTACCCAAACTACGTCTTCAATTCATACGCTCGAGACGTGAAATGTTTATCGTCAGCTGAAAAATAACGGTCAATGCTGTTCTCTATCTCTAACGTGACAAGCTTCTTTTTAGAGAGGGGGGGGGGTTAATAACGTACAACTCAAAACGCAAAAAATATTATCTCCCGACCCCGAATTGAAATCTCAGAAGCTGCTTATTAGTTCAAATTAAAATTCACAATAAATATAACATTTGTATATCTACTCAAACTAAGTCTTCAATTCATACGCTCGAGACTTGAAATGTTTATCGCCAGCTTAAAAATAACGGTCAATGCTGTTCTCTATCTCTAACGTTACAATCTTCTTTTTAAGGAGGGGGGGGGGGTTAATAACGTGCAACTCAAAACGCAAAAAATATTATCTCCCGACCCCGAATTGAAATCTCAGAAGCTTCTTATTAGTTAAAATTAAAAATCACAATAAATATAACATTTGTATATCTACCCAAAATACGTCTTCAATTCATACGCTCGAGACTTAATTATTATTATTATTATTATTATTATTATTATTATTATTATTATTATTATTATTATCATTATTATTATTATTATTATTATTTACTAACTAGGAGACTCACACAGGTCATTATCAGTGGTGGACTGATAATAACCGGTGGTGTTCCCTAGTCTCCGAGCGGCAAGAAATCTCCACATATGTCCAGTACTCCTTACTTCTTTCGATAACCATTGCGAATGACTTTGCAACATCGCAACAGTCGCCGATCATCAATGTTTCGCTAGCAACGGCCATTGGCAATCTCTGGTGTATGGGTTTTAAAAAAGCCTCCCCAAGGTACCAGTGTTCTCTGCACTGGTTCAGTAGAAGTCTGGTTAGTGATCTCCTTCAAGACAAGTATGTGTGGTATCAGCCGGGGCTGCTGCCATCTTAAGGAGGTAGGAAGTTAAATACACGTTTATTTGTTTTTTTGTTTTAATTATCTTGTGACTGTGTTATTTTTTTGTTTTGTTTTCGTTTCATTTCTATTGTAACTTGCATGGCACTGGTTAACGTTCGCAGTTTATGTGGGGGTGTATCTGTATTTGAGGATGTTCCTTAAGATCCCAACTATTTCCATTATTGCCGTTCGTTTTATAGTCTCAGCTTACCCTTTAATACTAATATATCCTCATCTTTTTCCATTTTTGAAGTAGTGTTCCTAGTGCTTCTACGATTATGTGTTATCTTTATTTTCTTAATGTTCAACATGCTTTTAAATTCTTTGGCACGTTTGTGTATTTGATTCGTTTTTCTGTCTCCTTATATTGGCAGCTCATATTTCTTGCAGTGTATGTTACTTCGTTGGGTTATTTTTGATGGTTAGTAACTTTTATGTGACTGGTTACCGTTCGTTACTATATGCAGGTTAGTTTCCGCATTCGAGGATTGTCCTTAATATTGCATCTGTGTTGATCATTGCCTATTGTCTCAGTGATCCCTTTGATTTTAATTTCTCCTAGTCTTTACTCCAAGTTTTCTTGGGATGTTCCTAGTTGACGTACGATTGCTGCTATTATACTGACTTGCTTCAAGCTCAATATCAATTTCAGTTCTCTGAAAAATTCCGTGTATTTTCTTCGTTATTTCCGTCTCTTTGATCTACACTATGTGGTTGCTGGAACGGCAACGTCTACGATTTGACAGGCTTTTTCTCTTCTTGCCGATTATTATGACATCCGGGCTCCTTGCTTGTATGAGGTTATCTGTTTGCATCTACATATCCCAGAGGATTTTTTTCCAGTACTGTCTCTGCTATATTTTGTACCATTTGTACGCCTGTTCGAAATTCAGTTTTTTGGCATAGTTCACAGTGTATTGCACTCCCAACGCAGTAATGTCTCTCTTTTCTATTTTTTCTAGGCTAGTTTGCCGCATTCACTTATTATGTGATTAAGTGTTTCGTCTCTTTGTCAACACAGTCTGCATTTACTGTTTTATTGAATTTGACTGATTCCAATTTTAATTTTTTTTGTCTTAATCGCATTGTTTTTGTGCAGCCGACAGTAGACATTATTTTTCCTTGTTCAAGTATAATTGTCTTAACCATGCGCAGCTATTTTATGGATCTCCTCCCGTGTCATTATTATGGAACACCTATGTAGTTGTGTGTTTTCCCATTTCCTTCTTGTCTTATTGTTTCCTCTGTCGGTGCTTTCTAATTTGTACATTGGGGCAGTGTCTCTGGCTTTTGTGATCAGCTTTTCTGTTTTCTGGCTTATGTATTTCTCCAGCTCTTTTTTGTGTCATTCACAAAGTCTGCTATACTTACCAGCCCTCTTCCCCCTTCGTTAAGTTTCACCCAGAGTCTGTCCGTATCTCTTTTGGGGGTAGTGCGTTGTGCAATGCCATTAATTTTCAACAGTATTATATTCTTTACAACGCGATTCTTCCATTCTTTAAGTAGAGTCTGTCAGTTTCGCCCTACATGTTTAGTATTTTACATGATCATTCCTTTTTAGTATTCCTGTTATGGTGCATGAGTTCTACTATAAATAGTTACGAATGTCTTTTTAATGACACCGACTAGGTGTACATTCTTGCTATGAGATTTTGACTTTATTATTTACTTTCCAGATGTTTTAATTCCCTTCGCAATCTTATCTTTGATGTCTGTTGATTTGATGGCGTCTGCTTACAGACCCCCACACATTTAAAAGTATAACGTTCGTCAAGTACACTCATCTCCTCATGGTTGAGTATGCCCGTACTACCCAATGCCTCAAATGTCCCCTATTTCCTCTCTAGTACTTCACATTTTTCTAATAATAATTTCATTGTAATGTCATGGCTGAAGATTCTGGTTCTGTTTATAAACCTATCCAGATATTGTAGTGTATTGCAAACAGCTTAACACCATCCAAATACGATACATCGTTTATATTCTTCTCTGTGTGCGTGAACTTCGATCCTACATTGCAATTTTTGACTATGTTATTAAGTACCAATCTATTTCTTCTTCTTCTTCTTCTTCTTCTTCTTCTTCTTCTTCTTATTATTATTATTATTATTATTATTATTATTATTATTATTATTATTATTATTATTATTATTATTATTGCTGTTTTTGTTGTTGATTTATTATAACTAAAAGGAACCGTAGAAATTCCGTCCGCCATTTGAACTGCTTTCTTTATTAGATAGGTGCAGAAGTACCATGACAGGGGCGATTCAAATACACAGTGTTTAGCTTTGTTTTCTGACGAGGACAATAGACGCCGTCCACCCATCTATTTCTCTCTATCCAGGCTACTTGCGGACACTTGCTTATCACTTAGTTTAATATGACTAGACTAGGCTGCCCTTGTCTGAATGGTTGAAAGTACAGGTGGAACAGCTTGACTGGCTGCTGTTTCTGACTGGTAGTGTAAGAGCCGTAACTCTTTAGTAGCGCTAAAAGCAGCTGTTTCATTAACAGGTATATAAAGAGGATAACACGTAACCTTGGGGTTATTTTCTGGTATCTTCGTAACTCTCGCTTGTCTGATTTTGTCATTCAGTCTTCACATTGCATTAGCGCTGTTTCTGACAAAGGGGGGAAATTGCCGTTTTGGGGTCGGACTATATCAATCTAACACTTATCGTTGGCTACATTTTGTATCTTGACGTAGTATTTTTCTCTTACCTCCTTACATCAAGTGGCTTCATGCTTTGTAGTGAGCGATTTCTATAAAAACATAATAATAATATCAAGATAAATGTAGTGTACTGTCGCGCATTGAATAAGACCATGCACCTATTTCCGGTACACTTTTTCAAGGCCACTACTTCACAGATCAAGACTCAGCTAATGTCTTATTGTATGAATTTTGTTTTATGACATTTGTAAATGCCAACTTTGTCAAACCTACTTTATCTATTATCAATATAAATGACTTTCTGATCTTCATAAACGACATCCCTGATGACATTGTGTCTGAGATGGGTATATTTGCTGACAACACAATCTCTACCTTTGCGACAATGGCTGAATCCTTACAAAGTTACTTCAAGTCTGTAGTGAAATGGAGTCATAAATTGGTGGTTACATTTAATGCTGCCAAGACAAAGTTAAATTCCTTGAACAACTACAAGAAGCCTCTTCAACCACCGATGCCATGACAAATAACACCGTGCCTGAGACTCCAACGATCAAACTCTTCGACCTAACATTCACATGTAATATGAATTGGAACCAATACATAGAAGACATTGCCAATGCTGCTACAAAGAAGGTGGGCTCCATTTACTCTGCTAAAAAACCTCTCTGACAGTATTTTATATCTATACACAGCCACGATCCGCCCATACATGCAGTATTGTTGCCACATATTGACTGGTTCACTATCCACTAGTTTGGACAAGGTCTAAAAGGAGTAGCTGATTTAATAGGTCCCTCGCTATCCACCAAACTCCAGCCCCCTGACCCGTCGGCGCAATGTTGTACTATTGTGCTTGTTTTACAAGTACTTCAATTGAATTTTCTTCAACAATGTGGTGTCTCTTGTGCTTTCCCGACGTAAATACACTCGATCAACACAACAATAATCTTAATGCGATCAGTTAATTGAGGAGGTCCTTAGATGCCGAAGAGCCTTCTAGTTCAATACCTTTCCTCGAGCTGCTGGTTTTCGGATCTCCCTACCTGCTCTGTTTTTCACCGATTCTACCGACATGCAGAAATTAAAAACTAATGTGAACAATTATCTCGCGGCACATGCCTTAATTTAGGATGATCTCCAAAACGTTCACCCTAATTCGCAGTATCCCCCTCTATCTGCAGTAACAGCTTTCCTTGTTTTGGTTGAAAAGAAATGACAATAAAAAGAAAAATTATACAACCAGGCCCTTTCCAAAAATAAACATCAATCTAATCGCATCCTCCATTTGGATTCTGTTTTACATGTATTCAAGGGCTTAGGACTAACCTCGGTGATGTAGAATAATTTCTTCTAATATTCTCTCGAGCTGTCCTAGCACTAAATGAAACTTACCTACATACATCGATCTCCTCCAAACACTTTAACATGATTAGATAACTTCCTACCTATACGCAAGGACTCAGATAAACATATGCACGAACTCGGGGTTTATATTCGTAACACCCTTCCCTTGACTTTCGAACAGAGTCTAAAAGTTGATGATCAGGCCTACATGTGTTTTAGATTAACCTTACACCACAACATTAGTTACTTATACTTCCTTTACTGTTCTCCATCGACACAGGACTGTAACCTCTTCTACTTTGTCTTAGATAGTATTGATGAAGCACTCTTCTTTCATCCTAGCGACTAAATGTATATATTTAAGGATTTTAATGTTTTCCACAGAGATTGGCTTGGTTTCTCGAGCTATACAAACACAGCTGGGAACATCACGCATAGTTTTTCTATCGCACATCCTCTTTCACAGACTGTCACTTTCCCGACTCACCTCCCATACCGTGTGTATCAGCAAGCGTCACTTCTCGATCTATACTTGACAACGGCGTCTGAGACCTGTTGGCTAACTTCTCATAGCCCACTTGAGAACGCTGATAACCTTGTGATAATAATCGATATTACACTAAACTTTCAGCTTTAAGCTTATGAGACGTTACTAAAAACGACTAGATACTACAAACATGCTGATTCGAATTCATCAGAGATCACACTCAGGACGCCTCATTGGATCAGATATTTTATCTTTCTGCTAAAAAGTGTCAACGTAGTCAGTGAAGCAAATGTTTACGTACGGAAATTGTATAGCAACCTCAACTCTACACAATAGTTTACTCTAATATGTGCGGTTGCTATTGCACATAGGCAACAAACATTCCTCCGGTTCAACCGCCATAAGTATGGTGCAAATAGAAAAACATTTATAGCATCAAGAAATCATTGCAAAAGGTATAAATCGCCAGCTAAGAGTAAATATACTGAGGTGACCAGTAAAAGCATTCAGTCACAGAAATCAGGGACTTAGGATTTCTGAAATAAGTATAATTGTGTAGTGAATGATGAGCCATCAACAGGTTTCCTGCTATCAAACCACCATCATTTTGTCTGCACAACATCTAATAAGGCTGAACTGCTTTTCTAGCGGTTCGCCTTCAAGTATACATTGGACTCCACAAATCACTATCTCGGAAAATGCTCACTGTGACGGAGTGAAGCCACACTCGATTATCGTAGCATAACTACTACCGAAGCCGACATATAAAATGTAGGCCTACTCTTATCTTTGTTATAGTCTTAACCAAATTCTCTGCTTAGCTGACCCATCTCCTCTCTAAACTTTACAGGAAATGCTTTCCAAATCGTGCTTCTTTGCTCGCTAGAATATTGCCTCTGTGGTACCAGTGTTCAAGTATTTTCATAGAAGAACTGACCTGCAAACTTATCGCCCCATCAGTCTACTTCCGCTCTTCGCTCATGTCTTTGAATAATTAATCAATATTGCGATAGTCCACAACCGTGTTAATGCTAAACGTCTTCCTGACAAACAGTATGGATTTAGGCAAACTTGTATATGCTGCTGATATCCTAACAGTCATCTCTGAACGTATTTACTATACACTGAAAAGGGATAGTTACGCTTAAACAGTAACGCTCTATATATCCAATGACGTTA
>OY744530.1:45011583-45056583 GCA_963556195.1 Sepiola atlantica | reverse complement strand
TAAAAACATTTTTTTAAATGTGTGTTTGATACGAGAACGTTATTATGCAACGAAGCCGTAAGAAGCTCACCCGTTAAACGGCAAGTGAGACTCTAAGCCTTAAAACGTTCATTTCATACGTTATTGAACAGTTCATTTAGTTGAAAGGCAATCAACATAATAAGGGGTCTTACGTCAGTGAGGGGGGATACGTGAAAATCCGCCAATATGAAAGTCCCCGAAACGGTGCTATTCTCTTCTGATGACCCGACATCATCTGGAAGCCGAAATGAAATATTCCACAAGTGAGAATAGCTGATAAATCATGATTATATGCAAGTCCATTTTCTTCTGTTATCTGCTCGCTTCATAGCGAGTTTCTGATACCGAGGAGATTAGGTGAGGATGTAAAGAAGGGGTGGGGCGCAGGCGTATAGTGAGAAAAATGCAAACGTGAAGAGTGCTTGGAAAAAGACATGAAGCACGTGGAAAAATATATATAATATGTAAGAAGGTATTTACTGAAATAGAAATGTATTTGGACGATCAAATTTACCGTAAACCTGCAGTTAAGTGTAAAGATAAGGCTCTTTTAAATATTTATCATTATTTCATATATTCGAAAACATATTGAACCCTTTGTCTGCTATTCTGAGTCAGATCTGTTCCGACTCCGAGTGTTTAATTTATTTTTTCTATGTATGCGTTATTTGCTAAAGACTCAACACTTATAAAGGCAATAAGGCAAATCAGGGATAAGTGTTTATGAGTGTCGATTGGACGGTGAGATACACCTTGAGAGTTGTAATGATGATGGTAATTGGGCAGACATTGATTTCCAAGAGGACGGCTAAACAAGAATTTGTTTACGTTGGATTTGAAAACGACCATGTTGTGGTTAGCTGGGAAGCAGCCCTGCGCTATTGTGTTACACAGACGGGTAGTTATAAAAAAAACTGATCATTGATGTTTCGTTCCGTTTTAGGCACAGAGAGGGGAAGGGAAATATTGACAGTGCTTGTAGCTAGACGAGCTTTAGTTCTTATGTTTTACAGGAGGGTGAATAGTTCAAAGCCCAGTCGAGCACCTGTCATGAAAATAACGATATAGTATTTAAAGACACGCAACGTCTCTTCTATGCGAAAGAGGTAGTATAGAGGAGAAGAAGACATCGCCCACTAGATTTCGGAGTCGATTCTGTTCTCTATCAAGGCAGGAAATGGGGCTCTGAAAACCATCTCTCTAGATGTGACAACAGTACTGCATCTTACGACGTACGTGGCTCTTAAAGACTTAGACGATTGTGGCAGGAGTGAGATACTTTCCTGAGCAGTACAATGATCCAACAAATTTTCC
This sequence comes from Sepiola atlantica, assembly GCA_963556195.1. NCBI lineage: Eukaryota > Metazoa > Mollusca > Cephalopoda > Sepiida > Sepiolidae > Sepiola > Sepiola atlantica. The sequence goes on along the minus strand of OY744530.1, from coordinate 45,055,248 downwards.
AGCAACCATAGAAACGTATTTGATGTAAGTCTTCGATTTCAAGTCTTGAGTCAAAGTCAGCCAGAGAAGCTTGTAAAAGCAGGGAGTTTCTTCACAAGGGGGAATTTACTTATATTAGGGTCATTGGTGATCGGATCGTTTGTCACTACCAACAGGCTGATCCCCATCAGAGAAAAGCTTGGTTTTCGATGCATTAGAAAAACAAGCCACCCTTTTTCTCTTATCTACCATGTGTCCAATCTCGGAAGTGAAAGTATCAGAAAGATATTGACCATTTCTGCTCTTCGAGGTGGTGTCATAGATAGTTGTGTCGTCTGCATAAATGTCGAAGAATGGTTTTAGAACGTGATTTGGGAGATTATAGATGAATACCTGGAAGAGGGTTTGGCGCAGAATGGGTGCTTGTGGTGCGCTAGTGTTGATTCTTTCAGTCTCGGATGTCAGCATTTATTTATGAACCGTCATAAAAAAGATTTGATGATTGAGATAATATTTCCAAATATTCTACAGCTAGTTATAATATGAAGTTGACCTTTTTCCAAACCCTTCAAATTCCTTTGATATATAAAAAGCTATTGCTCTGAAAAGGAAGCCCTGCTTTAATTACATACACTGAACCTGCGTGATATTGCAGTCAGCACATCAGCTGGTGAATCTCGCAGGACGAACACCATATTGTTTGTCACTGAGTTAACTGTTTTGGCTGAAGTGATTGACAGCTTCTCGATTTTTCACGTTGTATATAGTTTCTTTTCTTATCCTTCCGTTTTTGCTGGAGACAGGGCATCCTACCGGGGGCCAGACATTCAGCGGCTATTTTAGACAGTCCAACTCAGAGATCTTTTTTAAGAGTTTAACCCTTCCTTTTAGTACACTTGTTTGTATTTCTCTTGCACTCGATTCGCCGTGCATACTCGCCAGATAGCTTTTAAAATTATTTTTCATTAATCCTGTTGCTCTCATAATTACTGGGATAATAGAGATTTTCTTAAAATTCCTGGTTCTTTTCATGTCGTGCATAAGACCTTGCTATTTTGTAATCTTTTACCTTTCATCTCTGTTTAATCCTGAATCATTAGAGACACTGTTTTCCACTAGGATTTCTACTTTATCCCTTTTGTCCCATATTATGTCAGGTTTAACTGCTCCGGTTTTTAGATATGTAGCTGTAGGAATTGCATTGTCATAGTGAATGCTGTATACATTATTTCGAACTGTTCTTTCTGGTATATGCTCCCAGGCTGCTACACTAGATATTCCACGTTTTTACAAATAGTCCAGTGACGATATTTACACACTCCGTTGTGTCGCATTTTACAATAGCCATCCCCCAGGAGAACCTTACGACTGGAGGTCAGGTACTCACACTCTCTACTTCTGTGTTGCAAAAAATAAAGGCATTGGTCATCAATCCTTGATCTTGAGCAACCATCATAATTCTCCTCTGATAATAATGGAGAGATCCTCTTTGCAGCCAGTCTACAGAACCTTCTTTATATATATATATATATATATATATATATATATATATATATATATATATATATATATATATATATATATATATTCCTGGTATAATTCATCTAGGAAATACTTAGCACGTTGTTGGTTGGCCCATTCTTCCAGTTTTCTTGAATGGAAGGTCTTGGTGTATTTATGGCGGCTTTTGCGGGCTATTTCTGTTGCAGGATTGTTGTCTGTTTCTGCCTCATTTGTTCGACAGTCCTGCCCAAAAATGTTGGCAATTTTCGTGATAGAGGATGTTCTGCTAACACTGGTCTCTTGATGTTGGCATACTATCATAAGGTTTGGGTTTTGGGAGCAAATCAGATATTGGCCAATGCTCACAATAGTGGCTCGATGTTGATGGTCAATTTCTAAGGGTCCTGCACCCCCTGTTCCTCTTGGCAGATACAGCCTTGGTAGACACTGGTTCATGTACATAACTCTGTACATCGTCAACATTTTTCTCGTTTTAGTTTCTAATATATTAATGTCCTTTTGTGGCCAATCAATAATATTAAAGCTGTATGTTATCACTGGCTAGCTAATTGGTTAATGACAGTTACTTTGTGTGTGTTTGTTAGCTGTTTTTTGCAAATTTATCTAACACGGCGTATATATTCTCTGCCAGATTTTTCTCTCATCTTGGCATGTGGAATTGAATCGTTTTCGTCTAGGAAAGTTATTTGTATTGTTCCTGTTCGCTAAGGTCTTTGATGCCAGCATCTTCATCAAGCTGTATGATTTCCGTTTGGATCTTATTCCCAGCTCTGCGGGAGCACTTGGTACATTTGTCCAGGCCGTACTTCATTATAATATCTTTGGAGAAGTGGTGTACAACCTCTAAGAGTCGACTTAAGTTAGCATCTAAACTAGCATACAGCTTGCATGAAGAGATGATGGCTTACCTTTTTGTTTAGATCTTGTTTGCGGCCCTGGCTCAGATTGTAGGGACTCTGGTTTTTGTTTAGTAATTGGTTTAGTGTATCAATTGTCAGGTAAAAGAGTAGAGGAGATAAGCTATCTCCTTGGAAGGTTCCTCTTCGGATCTTGACGTCAGGGGTTTTTATTGTTCCATTAGTGTGTCTTAAGGCCATAGTTGTTTACCACACATTTATTTGTACTCCCATGGTTTTCTTGATGACCGGATGCATATTATATAGATCAAGGCAGCGCACGAGCCATGCGTGGGGTACACAATCATATGCGTGTTGGTAATCGATACACGCCATGCTAAGATTTATCTGCCTCTTCTTACAGTTTTCAAGGATGATCCAATTGGTCTTTGGTGCCTAAACACTTCCTCCTACACCCTACTTGTACTTTTTCTAGGTATGCTCCAGAAGAGAGTAGTTCGTAGATGCTATCTGCAACCAGGCCAGTGAAGGGTGTGTAGGTTGTAGTGACGCAGCAGATCGGTCTGTATTTTGTAGAGTGTTGTGTCTCACTCGTTTTGGGTATGAGGGTCGTATCACCTTTTACTCGCAATGCTGGGGTGGCCTCCTCACCCTTCAACAGTCTGGTGAAGCAGCTACTATAATGGCGATGAGATGCTGTTAGTTTTTTTCAGCAAGAAATTGGGTATATTGTCTATGCCAGTTTTTTGTGATCATGAAATTTATCTAGCATTCGTTTTATCACCCCAGACGTTATATTTGGACCTGTCATTTTTGACTTGCTTTTATTACTTCCAGCTATATATAAACTCAACTTGGCCTCTTGGTTACATGGACCCTCATTCTCAAACAAAGGCCTCCAGTAGTTTTCTAGCTTCTTCTCCTATGGTGGCCTTTCAACCGGTATATTCTCTCCAACTAAATTTTGGTAGAATAGTCTCGTATTTTTTTAAACTGTGTGTTCTTAACTTTCGCCCTGTACTTGTTATCTTTTTCTTGAATTTTTTCGGCAAGTGCTGGGAGTTTGCATTCAAGTACCCTCGCAACGTTTTCAATTACTTCTACATTTTTTATATTTAAAACTAAGTCTACAGATGGCGTGCCTAAGCCGTCCACGCACTGTAGGGGCAGCAAGGAAGTGTTTTATTTGAGAGACTTCCTTTCTGCAAGGGTTAAGTCTTTTCTTGAGCATCAGTTTACACGGTGGTGTCGTGGCGCGTGCTCTGGACTTCCATTGCTTTTTGAATTGAGAGAGTGTTTTCCTAACAATGCAAAGTACTGCATCGTATGTTACTTTATTTAGCTCCGTGAGTGATATGTTGGATGGAACAAGTGTTTAGAGGGCGATGTTTACGTCTTGTATCACTGCCTTGGTAGGTCTTGAGGCTTCGGTTTGGGGCAGTTGAAGTATTCCAATCAGTGTCATCATCTGAACTCCCTCAATTGTATTTTACAGTTCTGCTTCCAAGGCCAATTGCTCATCATCTGGTTCCCGTACTTTCTGAGGTAATTATTGGTATTCGGATGTTACCAGTGGGCTCGGTGATAGTGGTGAGGAAGAATTTAGGTTCGATGATGTGCTATCATCTGATTCTAAATAGACAGCTGATGGTGGTGGTATACTTGTCGGGGAGATATAGGGATGTTGGTGTTGATGTAGCTTTACGGTGGGTTGTCATGGCCCCAGACAGTTTGGCAACATTATTCATGGGTGAATGGTAATGTGAGTTCTGCTGTACATGTGGTGTGGTGCTTTGGACGATGATGGGAATTGTGGGAATTTTGATGGGGCTTTCAAGTGGACACTTTTTTGTTTTTATGAGGGCTGTAACCTCTGATGCTATATAGTCCAGCTCAGCTTTATATATATATATATATATATATATATATATATATATATATATATATATATATATGTGTGTGTGTGTGTGTGTGTGTTCGTAAGCCACACTAACTGGCTGAATATTGAATCAATGTATGAATATGTCTTTAATTATTTTGCTAAAATTAGAGGTACTGTTTACTTATTATTTATTCTCATTCGTTTCTTTACAAAGCATCAATAGATTACTTATTTTATCAAACAATGTGGGTGTCTGAATGTGTGTATATTATAAGGGGTGTAAGTGTGTCTCACTGTTATGTAGTCGTCACGGCTATAATAGTCTATCTTCGAAAATGCTCAAACACGAGACAAGTAAGTGAACGTAATATGACTAAACAATTCTTGCAATATCCTGAATACACACATATGTACACAAGGCAAATAGACCCCTACAAAAATAATTCATACAGTGGTATTACTTGGACTAGTGATCTCATCTCAGATGTAATTCTCACAAGGTTATGGCCGATGTGACCTGCGAACTTTTTAGGATGCATCTTACCGAACACACAAATGTTTATGGCGAACTCGGAAATCTGTCCTGAATTTCAAACGGAGCTTGTTCTTTTTCCGTTAAGCATGACCAGGTAGAAGTCTTAGCTAATTCGTAATTGTGTTCTACGTATCGCTCGCACTGAGGAACTTCGATGAAACCTTCGATGAAACCTTCGACCTTCATTGCGTGCATCTTGTTGAATTCAGATATTTGTACGGAATTTCGAATGAAACCCTTTATTTAACAACAGGGGTAACTTGCCTTCACTCCGTAAGCCATAATCTGGTATCATTCTAAGTAATTCGTAATTGAATTCTAAGTATCGTCTGTACTAAGGATTACACTTTGAACTTCCACAAGGCTGTCACTTAGAACTGATAAGACCTTAACACTTATATCGCTTACGAAACAGGTTATTGCGAACAATTCTAGAATCATTATATAAACCCATTCTTGTTTAGATGGGTAGTTTTACAACTTATTAATATATATTACAAGATATCACCATATATATATATATATATATATATATATATATATATATATATATATATATATATATACTAATTCCGAATTATTGTGTTGAATTCTATGCAAGTTAATACGTAACTTAGCATGTATTCATGTTCGGACGCATGAATTGATTAACCCACACATATTGAAAGTCCGCTCATTCACTAAGCATAGCCCCACACAATCATATATTCTGAGACTACATTACCTAAAGATAAGCATATTTCATTTTGATTAATAATAATATTGTGAGATATGTTTACCGTGCTGACATATATAAACAGGAAATACAACGTTGCATTTAAAAAATTTGATTCATAATTAGTAGTAGTATTAATAAGGCGTTCAGTAAATGGCACTGTAATTACACCCACTCTCACGTAATACATTTTTTTTAAATCAATGATAAAATGTGACAAATCAGAATATAACAGGTAATATGGTGTACACAGCGGAGAGCAGTACTACATAATATATTCCGGATAGTTTTATATATAAATGTCTGAAAGAAAATACCAGATATCACGTTTCCGGAAATTAACCCATATTAACTTCCGCTTAGCCGCTGGTTCATTATTTTGAATGTCGACTCGTAAATCAGGCTGTCGACCGAAATAGGTGCTGACATGTTACACTATGAGTATACTGTACGTTTCTAATGAATCTCGTTTTGTAACGCAGAATACTTTTAGAGATACATAGTTTTACATATGTAAAAATTCCTGCAAATTAGTCTCTAATTTTAACGTATTTACTTACAAAGTAACAGTGGGGTTGCCTGTCTACTGCATTAGTTTATAATTACTAAATCAGTATTCAATTAATCAGGAAGAGATAACAGAGTAAAAACCATATTACTATATAACATTAAATTGGTTTAACAGACAAATTGGCTATTTTTGTGCTTTTTCGGATTTGATAGTATATTACAATTTCATAGAGAGAAAATTTATACAACCTGTAAAAATACCTGCGTTAGAAGTTAATTGATGAAAAAGATTTTCGCAATCCCCAATCACACCTCTTCTAAAATGCTATCACCATAGTTCAGTGGCACTAAATCTAGAGCGACTGGAGACAGCACCGTGATAAGCAGAAATCCCTCCCATATACAAACTCTGTTATTTCGAAATTGTTATCAATGAATTACTGACAAGACTTCACGTGTCAATACTTTGTTGAGATAATGACAAACTGTGAGTCAACTTCATTACATGAATACGTTGCAATCTTAGATAAAACTTTGGTTAGACCAATTATTAAACTGTACTATGTCTGTTTTCCACCATGTAAATCTTTTTTGATGTAATACTTAAGTAAAACGATCCCTTCTCCTATAGTTATTAAACGCCATGCATAACGTTCATATATATATATATATATATATATATATATATGTGTGTGTGTGTGTGTATGTGTGTGTGTGTTTATTGGAAGGGGCATTGTCGGCATATACTTATAAAGTGGCATTAGTTCTATTGAACACAATATATTCGCTAAGGTTTTAAAATAGCAAAGTCGATTACATAATTCAGTAGAGTATCAATTGAAGCTATTAACGTTCTAGAAAAATATATTACTTTTCCAAGAAAAAATATTTCTATGTATAAAACTCAATGTATGTGTGTATGTGTGTGGCGATTTTGTGTGTTTCCTTTATAAAGAAATGTTACAGCATTTACACAAAAGCTAAAAGTATATTCCAATGTAAACTTTACCTGTTAACACAATGACAAAGTTCTGGATTCTTCCCCACCCCTCTTCTAAAACCTTATAGAGATCCTATTTTTACAAAATTTAAATACTATTTATTACATTTTCTAAGAAGACAATTGAAGTGGTTCCGAATCTCAAACTGTCACCTTAACTTAAATAGGTATGGGAGTTGAACTCTCTTATAAAACTTTCAATTAATAGTATTTTGTGCAAATTTATATTATATAAATAAAAATCCTCCAGAAAGGAGAATGAAAGCTGCCTTTAATGTATACGTTACCCTCCATGTGCTGAATATCTACGCGCCATCGCATCTAAATGACAAAACACCTTTAACACTTAAAAATACGTAATCCGGACTTATGTTAGGAGCAAAACGCGAGGATGGTTGAGTAAAAATATTGAAGCTAATGTGATGTTACGAGCATAGTAAAAAACTACAAAGTAATGAGGATCCGTTCTTAATGCTTGTACATATATATATATATATATATATATATATATATATATATATATATATATATATATATATATATATATATATATATATATATATGGTACGTCAATGAAAATTAGTAAGACCTGCAAATGGAAGCAAATCGGTATTTTCAGTTGTTCAAAACAAGGAGTAGTTTAGTTAATAAAAACATTTATCTTTCATCTCTTTCTTTCCTTAAACCAGGCTTTTCAAAGATTAAAATCTTATCATCAGAGGAAAAATTATGATTGATAAGTTGACAGGGTAGGACTGTCAAAGTTCCAAATTTGAAAAAAGTTTTCTTTTAAAAATTAGAAATTAAAGAAATCCAAAAAACTTCTTTAAAAAATGTTTCCAAAAGGTTCAAACGGGCATGGGAATCACCAATAACGAAATCCAAAAAAAAAAACGTAGGGCTTAGAAATATTGGTAAATCCGGAGGAATCTGCATAAAAATCCAACGACGGCGATTTCACTCAGGTCTGTTGTCCACGGAGAGGAATCAAATAAAAACGGCCATTTCAAGGAAAACAATATTCTTCCTGTTTTCAGTTAAGCGTATTCCAAGGCAAAAAGCTCCAACGGGTTCAAAGACGAAACGTCGCACTGTATCAAAATTATTTGGGAATTGTATAAATAAAGAAAGACAAGAGAAGAAAAAGAAAAAAAGAAAAAAGAAAAGGAGAGAGAAAAAGCGAAAAGCGATCGGAAGTAGAATGTAATTCAACAAGTGGGGGGGGGGGGTTTAAAGGATTCAGATCAAAATGATATTTAGGCAGAAAGAGATATGTAGATTTCAAATTGGCCACACAAAGTGCCAAGTACTGGTCAACTCAGTTAAGTTATAGTCCCAGGGGATATGTAGGTAGATTGAATACAGATAAGAGACAGAAAACTGTCTCCTAAGAAAGGTTAGTTTAATTTTGCAAGGGGAAGGGTATATGGGGGAGGGGCATTAAACTGATGTCGCTAATAGAATTAAGTCTCATTTTATATTTTAACAAGAAATTGGATTGTCTGTCTTATTATAATTCTTAAGGTCTGAGTGAATTTCTTTAAGATGTTTTAGGGGTTTGAATCAAATTGTCAATTTATGAATAAATTGACAATGTAGGAAGTTAAAAATAGGGAGATGGGGTATCAAGCATATGTCAAACACCTTAGGCTAATGAATAATAGTAAAAGTAATAATAAAAATAGAAATAATAAAAAAATTAGTAATAAATAGTGAAACCTAAAGAATAGATAATGGGATTTAAATATGGGGGTGTATAGTTATATATTTGCAATGCTGCCTCCACTCATTCGCGGCTGTGGATTATTGTTCACTAGATCATTGGACATCCACCGTAATCTGGTATGAATTGTTAATAAAGCACATGTAAAAGCCACACGAGAAAAGCCGTATATACACACACATGTGTACACACAAAAAAACCAGTACATACAGACAAACACATATGTATATACCCATACATTCACACACATACACACACACATTTATATATACATATGCACACACACATACATACATACATATATATATACACACACACACATTTATACATATATATGTACACACACACATACATACACATACATACGTATATGTATATATACATATATACACACACACATGTACACACACACACACACATATATATACATATATATATATATATATATATATATATATACACATAAATGTAAAAAAGCCACTATCACCCAAGCGTTCCCAGCAAACCTGCACAGCAAAAAACCGTTTATATACACAAGCGTGGTATCCATACATGTACCTTCTATTCCAGAAAAACTACATATATATATATACTCATACATAGAAGGCAACTGCTCACATACTCATTCGCATCAATACATGTATCTGAATTCTCAGAGTATCCACTAAAAAAATTACGCATATACACAAGTATAAAAGGAGATTATTAGATGTTAAAACTGAAAGGAAGCCTAAACAAATGGGTAAGGAGAGGGTGAATAGGAATTGCAATTGGATAAAGCGTAATTGGAGAAAAACATGCAATTGGAGAAAAAAGCGACGGTGGATAGGGTGTAATAACGAAAAAAGTTTTAGGGGATGGCCAATCAGTATCAACATCAGCGACACCGCGAATTATAAGTCTGGCAGCAAAGCAATTCAGTTTTATATAAGTATGTTCTAAAGGATATGTTTAATGTTCACATCAGAAGGGATTGGTATAGGGGCAATCATGGAAAGGTACATAGTAAGTGTAAAGAATTATAAGATATGGGGAGGGGGAAATCTATTGATTATTGTTAGGTGGGGGTAAATCTGGAGGGGCCAAGAAATTAGCATATTTGTATTTACGCTTGTGTCTGCAATGGGAGATCAATTCGTTTTTAGAGTTAATAGTATTTAATGATTTATTAGCTGTGGCTATTGCGTAAGTTTCCGAAGTGCAAAGGCTGCAGTGTGGAGCTCCTGGGGTGTATGATCTAGATTGTTTCAATATGGACCAATGTAAGGAGTAGGGTGTATTATTGTTTTTAAGGTTTCTAATTAATTTAGAAAGCGAGGTACTAGGGTTATTGTTATTTAATTTAAATGATTGTATGTGGTTTGAGATCCTTATCTTAATTGGGAAGGCGCTAAGACCTATATACGTGTGAATTTTGCAAGGTGTAGAAATTGCATTTGAATAATTAGGGTCATTGGTAACTGTTTGAGAGGATGGATCTGATACTATATTAGCCTGGGGTCTTGGGGTAGGGTCTAGAACAACCGGTGTATTACTGCTAATTGTATAGGGTTCAACATTACTTGGTGAAGATGAGGAGAAAGATCTATGGAGGCCGTTAGTTGTATTTTGAGATATCGGGGCAGAGGAATGGGAGGAGGTACGTAAAGGTGGTAGGGTTGCCGAATCGGGGTTCGAATTAAAGTTAGAGTTCTGTCGGAATTCCTTAATAGTGCACGTATATATAACATCACTATGAATGCAATCACCATTAAGAGGACATTCTCTGGGTCTACGGCAATTACAATTATTTTGGGAAGGAAGGGTGGGTGATTGTTGGGCAGTTTTTATTTTTTTATTATTGGAGGAAATTATATTTTGTGCTATGTTAGGCATAGTGGAGTAGGAAATTTTAATGGAGTTCTTATTTAGTATTGTGCAATATTTATGGGGGTGTCTAAAACATTTGTCTAAGATTTTAAAAAATTCTTTCGGGACGTTGGTTTTTACATTGCAATTGAAAGGAGGGTTAAACCAGATATTATTTTTCCTTCTTGACTTTTTATCTCCCCTAGAGTTCCGGTTAGTGTTTATAGTTTCCAAGCTGTCTGTATTGTGAGGGTTAGGGTTCGAGGGGATATTAGAGTTACCTCGCCTTCTGGGGTTTAAAGCCATATTATGGGTAATTAAGCTAGTGCGATTATTTTTACGGGTTGGAGGAGTATTGTTGTACTTAATTTTAACGTTGTATCCTGAGGCAAGTAAGGCATTGTTATAAAAATTACAACTCTGCTCAAAAATAGATTTATTTGCAGAAAGTTTAGAGATTCTATTAGAGACCGACTGGGCAATTGAGTTGGTTATTTATTTGGGGTGGTTAGAATATTTATGCACGTAGAATAAAGTTAGGTTTGGCTTGTGATAAGGGCTAAAAGTTTCAAAATTAAGGTTAAGGCTTAAATCTAAGAAGTTAGAAGTTCTCTTTTCTGGCTCAACTGTAATTGTAAGAGCAAAATTTCTAAAGAAATTATGGAGATTTTTTATGGTGTTGTTGTATTGTCTTGGTCTTGCTCCAGACACAAATAGGGCATCGTCCCTGTATAGACCACCTCTCAAATGTTCAAAATTATATTTAAGTTCTTTCAATAAGTAGATACCCACTAAGTCAGTGACTTGGGCAGAGTCTGAGGACCCCATTGTAATATCGAAGTTATTGGGGTGATCCTTCCTTGTCCAAAGTTTGTTGTCAAATTGTAGAAGGGATTTTCTAGCTAGTTTGATCAGATCAATTTCTAAGTTAGTCAAATCTGAATTATCTTTAGCGAATATTAAGGCTTTATTGAGAAGAATGGGGGTAATAGATTGATAATAATTATCGATGTCAAATGTAATGAAGTTTAGATTAGGGTTTGACTTGTTTTTAAGGTTAAGGAACCAGTTAGAGACCTCATCTGAGGATTGCCAAAGGGTATATGGAATTTTAGATTTGAGGTTTGGAATTATTCTGTCTAATATGTTTTTGCTTATAATGCCTAAATCTGATTTAGAGGGGCAAATTAATCTAATGGTAGGGTTTTCATGGAAATTTCTTTTATGGTCTTTTAATGTGCATCTAGGCGTAGCTGGGGTTAGGATTTCTGTGTAGTTTAAGACATTTAAGGAGGTGAGAATAGATTTGGCTTCCGAATTAATTGTGTTGAGAGTGTTTATAGGTGCATTTTTATAAGATTTGTTAAGTTCTCACAATAGGTCCAACTCTCTAAAAGTTTACCTTTTAGTTATAATTTACATATATATATATATATATATATATATATATATATATATATATATATATATATATATATATATCATTGTATGTATCCATATAAACTGTTATGAAGAAATATAGTATTTTACGTATCGTTTCTCAGTATTTACTCTAATGGAGGTCAATACGTCAGTACAGATGGGTTGTAAGTTATGGGAATATATGGATGGCGACTAAGCTACACAGACGCTTCCGCGTTTACTCCCCGTAGGGAATTTTCAGGCTAAAATACATGACATTCGTGTTACCGGGTGTGTTTATATATACATATATATACGTGTTGTGAGTCAAGATTGTTAAACACTTAGATTCTCTGTTATTCCCTACTAACATGTAAATGTTTCACTTAGCCGATGGCAGAGATTCTCCCAAACAAAGAATCGGCTTACTTTACCTTCCTATTCTTTTGTTTTACATTCTATAGGGGTAGCTCATATCTTTTTGACTTTATTTTAGCACGTCCGTACTTTTACTATATTTTTTCGATTAGATTAGTTTAGTTTTTTTATTTGATTATTTTATTTTATTTCATTTGTTGTTATTCTGAGGTAAAATTTATTCTGTGTTTTTCTTTTTTCTTTTTTTACACTTTATTAACTTTTGGAGGTATTTAAGTTTTAAATTGCAAATTCTTTATTCGGACATAATCTACGCGGGTTGTCTAAATGTCTACATGTACTAGCCTATCGTATCGTACTGTTTTCCACTCAATTATTGACGGGCGTCCGTTTTCTCTAAGTTCCTATTCATGGGTAACTAGTTCTGTTTTTAATCAGAGTGTGTTGTTATTTAATGTGATGGTCGGAATAGCTTTCTTGAAAGTTTACAGAAGTCATACCCACGTAGTAAGTATTTGTTATTTGGTATTTAATTGGCAAATAGTGTGACTCGCAAAACAACGCTTTTTGTAAGGAATTTATTGTGTAGTAAACAAAGTGCACAAGATATGTAGTTACAGTGTTTATCGTCATTATAAACTTGCTTATTTCTATTTGAGTGATTGTTATTACTGGTTTAAATTGTTGCTTTCTCTAGTGGTTACATATTTGTTCTTCTTAGTGTTATTGTAGTGTTGCTATATCGGAAACATTTTACGTCTTTTTTAATTATTTCGTCTCTACTGCTCTCATATAGTGTGTTGTTATTTAGCGTATTTAATTATCAGTTCTGATTTTTCGCAGCAAATGTAGGACATTTTTAGATTTTTTTAATTGAATATTTAATGCAAGGAGTGGTAACAGGAAAGTGTTTTTCAATGAGATATAGCAATTCCTTCCAAGTGTATTTTTATCATCTGATTATAGGGAGTATATTCTTTTCATTCTATTTTTAATGTTATTATAATCATTGGTGCCAATTCCTGATATATAATCTCGATATGATGGTACCAATAATTATCTTATATAACTTAATATATATATATATATATATATATATATATATTAAGTTATGAAAATATAAGATAATAATTGGTACCATCATATATATATATATATATATATATATAATGAATAATGTGGGGAAAACTTTATATAAGATGAAATAGAAAAAGAAAGAAAAAAAAAGAAAATAATTTTATATAAAACAATTTTTTTTTTTTTTTTTTAAACCGTTTTGTATGGTTTCGGAATTTACGAATAAAAAAATTCACGAATAAAAACGAAGTTCTCACATTAGCATAAAAAAAACCCAAAAAACTTTGAAGTTCCCAAGGCAGTCTTTCGTCCGACTCTCGTCAGGGGAATCGTCGGTAGAGTGATTAAAAGGTGGTCACTAGTGCCTGAACTTGATCAAATCAAGGACATTTTTCTTTCTAATGGATACCCCGAGCACGTCGTCTCGCATATCATCCGAAGTAAGGTTGATAACTTCACTAGAACTAAGGTATTTGGTCCTCCTCGATGCCCCATTTATCTTAAACTTCCGTGGTTGGGTTCTTGCATCCAGCCCTTGGTGGAAAAGATATCTTCCTCGGTGACACATTGTTTCAATGCTGCCAATATGCGCATTATTTGTTCCACTCGATCCGCTTTCCCCTCTTTCCGCAAAGACGTCTTGCCTACCAATGAGCAAAGTTGCGTAATTTATAATTTTTAATGTCAGTGCGACGCTGACTATGTAGGCAAGACCATTCAGCGATTGTCGGTGAGAGTGGCTCAACATGTGCCCGGATGCATTCGTCGTCATGAACCCGTCCCGTTAGCCGGGCGGTCACAAGCCTAGGAGTCTGCCATAGGTGACCACCTTTTTGACAAAAGAATCTGTTGTGATCTATATTCCGATGAAACATTTACCATTGTGCACAGAGCACGACACCGCTTCCATCTAGATATATGGGAAGCTATCATTATTAATTCAAGACTCCTTACTCTCTGTAGACAAAGGCAATTGAAATATTCCCTACAGTTATTCGGCGATTCGTGGTCATCCGCAAGGTGATTTTGGAAAAAAAAAGAAAAATACATATATATATATATATATATATATATATATATATATATATATATATAAATATTCTTTACTTGCGTTTATTTATGTATATTATTTCGCATGTATACAACCTTATGCCACCTGCTTGCAACTTTATTTTACACAAGTTTATGGTTGTTCGTGTATTTTAATCACTCTACCGACGATTCCCCTGACGAGAGTCGGACGAAAGGCTGCCTTGGGAACTTCAAAGTTTTTTTTGTTTTTTTTTATGCTAATGTGAGAACTTCGTTTTTATTCGTGAATTTTTTTATTCGTAAATTCCGAAACCATACAAAACGGTTTAAAAAAAAAAAAAAAAAAAATTTGTTTTATATAAAATTATTTTTTCTTTTTTTTTTCTTTTTCTATTTCATCTTATATAAAGTTTTCCCTATATTATTCATTATTCATTTTGTAGTGTGGCACCATTTTGTCTCTTCATATATATATATATATATATATATATATATATATATATATATATATATATATATATATATATATATATATATTACTACTTGCCATTGGAATCAAGCAATACCGACTTAGAGCGGTTGTTAGAGATTGCGCAACACTTGCAATCCAAAATTCACGCGCAGGCAGCCCCTACTGGGGCATTCATACGTCGAAATCGACGAGATTGTCCATATATATATATATATATATATACTCGTACTGGTAAAAAAAATAGAACATATGTATACAACTGTAAAAATCATTCCGTTTTAGATAATTTTCGGCTTTTAAATTGTGTAGGCGAAATATTCTATATGTAAATAACAATTACAACTATTTTTAATCATTTGTCATATTTGCATATGTCAGACTTTAGTGTCACAGAGTAGTTTATTTTCACATTGGGAAATTCAACGTTTCAATTTAATAGAACATTATTCGTTGAGTAATCTTAAACTCAGAAAACTTCTGTGTTAAAAAAGATTTTGCAAGTAATTTAACCATAATCTCTCATTATTTGTCGCTCTATAGACACATCTTAGCCTGAGAAGCAGCGAATCTTCGGTTTGCGGGAAGTAGGAAAGACGCACATGGAAATCGCAACCAAGGTCGGATGTTCAAGATCGGTAGTGACCAAAGTGCTCCAGAAAGATGTTAAGGGTGTTTCCAACAGCAATCGCAAGAAATACGGACGAAAGAAAAGCACCACTGAAAGACAAGACCGGGCACTCGACAAGGTGGCAAAGAAAAGTCGATTCCAGTCAACAAGCCACATTACTAAAGAGTGGAGACAGGATTCTGGTGCCGACGGTTCACGAAGCACTACTGTTGTGGCTGAACCTACCTACCCTTTAATAATAACTAAATGGTAGACACCGGCTACCATAAATACCAGCTTTTTCCGGGAGAACATTTGGATGCACATTTAGGTACTAGCACTGCCAACACTGACGTGTGTATAATTTCCCTGTTCAATACAATTCATTATTATTATCTCTAAATCTGTTGTTCTTTTATTTCATTGTTGGTACCCCTAAACGGGTCCACAACAACTACCTACCGAAGGCTCCAGCAACAGGGATACCAAAATCGTATAGCTTCCACCGAACCGCTCTTTACCAAAAACAGATGTGTAAGAGGCTACGATGGGCAACTGCTCATCAAACCTGGACTACAGACAAATGGCGGCGTGTGATCTTTTCAGATGAGTCTCGATTTTGTATCTCCTCCGGCGACCAAAGGCCCCATGTTTGGCGAAGATCCACGGAACAGTATAACCAAGAATGCGTCAAGAAGTCTGTGAAGTTCCCGCTGTCTTGCATTGTTTGGGGCTGTATGAGTGCTAAGGGTGTTGGTAATTTTTGCTTCATCAAAGGAAATGTAAACGCAACAGTGTACCAATATATCCTGGAAGCTAATTTACTGCAAGTGCTTGATAATCAGTTTGGCAGTGACGCCACAGACATCATTTTTCAACATAACATGGGACCGGCACACCTTGCCATGTCCACAACTTCCTGACACCGAGAACGATCGATCCCTGTTCTTGAATGGCCGGTGAACTCGCCAGATTTGAACGTTATTGAAGCCTTGTGGGATCAGATGAAGAGGAAGCCTCGCAAAGAAAAACCTACTAGCCTTGCAGCAATGAAGATTGCAATACAGAACACACGGGATTCGGTGTCTACACATGATTGCGAGAAGCTTGTTGATTCCATGCCCCGGCGAATTGATGCTGTTATCAAGGCAAAAGGTGCTGCTACTAAATATTGATTAATTTTTATTTGTATTTAAGTTAATAAAAAACTATTTTATTTTCTTAGCTGTCTAGTTCTATTATTTTGAAACGCGAAATATTGAAAAACTGACATTGCAATTGATATGAAAAAAAAGTTTCTATCGTAAAACAACTATTTAAGTTAGTTTAGCATGATAAGAATATTTTAGCACCAATTACATCTCACAGATTGTCATCAATAAGAATTTAGCGTCAAAAAACATGATGTTCTATTTTTTTTACCAGCACGAGAATATATATATATATATATATATATATATGAGAGATAGTATCTAAATTCGAATGACCAAAAATCATTCCTTTCTCATATTTTTTCTTATTTGCAATGTCAGAATTAACAATTTTCTAACAATTGTTTCAGAACGTGAAATATGCTGCAGTTTAAGGCAATTATTTGCTGATCTTCAGAAATAGCAATGAAAGAAATGTCTAAAGATAGCAAATCGTGCATAAAGTGCATGGAAATAACAGAAAACAGAAAACAGTCACGCAAGACCCCCACCAATAATAAGATGATATAATTCCAATGAAAAGTCGATCTAGAAATTATATATATATATATATATATATATATATATATATATATATATATATATATATATATATATATAACGTTTATAATACGTTTCAGTGTTAGCTTTTTGTTGATAAATATATAACAAGATATAGGTATTTAATTAAAGCTGTTTTTCCATAGGAAATCCAGGCGAACCAAATCTTTGAGAAATATGACGTCATTCCAGTAAATGATTTAAAGAAAGACAAACAACATATACTATAATTAGTTAAATTAAATGTATATAAATGTGTTAAATTCGAAAAATAAACAAATGCAGAAACGTTTCCTGTATTATATCATGTAATTTATTAAGAGTAATTTATTGAACAAATTATTTTTGGCAATAGAATGTATCAATTTAAAAAAGGCTTGAACTAAGAGAGACACAATGAGACATATTGAAACGGTTGTGCCGTCATGCTATGTTCGCTCATATTATCGCCGGACTACATCATAGTTTTGGTGAAGGACAGGTAGATTGTCCGGTACTGCTTCGTTCGAAAAACTCTCCGGAAACGATGTCACATTTTTGACTTTCGCTTAGTCGCGGGGTCGATGTTTTTAACGTTAATTCATCACTAAGTGTCTCGACCTAAATGGAAGCTTTTGTTATATACTACGATCTTGCCGTAAGTTGATAATAGATCCCGGTTGGTAACGGATACTACTTTTAGTCATGCGTGTTTTTCCATGTCTACAATATTTTTTACAAATTGTTTGATAATTTAAAGGCATTAACTTGCAAGATAACAGCTGAGTTGCCTGTCTATTGCACGAGTTCATACAACGAAAGTATCATTCAATTAGTCGGGAAAAGATAGCAGAGTTAATAAGATATTACTATATAACATTCAATTGGATTAACAGACAAAATGCTTTTTTCAGATTTTATTGCACATCACTAATTCTTAGCAGGTTTCCGTTCAATCTTGAGACAAAATGGATACGCCCTGTACGGATGGTTGCGTGATAAGTTTCTTAGAAAGCAAGGGTTGTACAATCCTAAACACCACCTTTCTTCAACCGACATTAAAAAAAGAAACATATTAATTACCGTCTTTGACTATTTTAATTTAAAACACACAAAGATATGCCGCAATCATATTAGGTGAAACATTATTTTTAGCGTGTTGTAGTCTAACCATGTACGATTTAAATTAGTGCTGGTTTCTATTTTTTTAAATAGCGTTAATCGCACCCCTTTCCCTCTCTCTCACCTAAGACAGATTTACTAACACGGACCTTGGTACAGCGCTCTTTGTAGCCACGGCTACTACATATTCTCATCAACCCATCATGTCAACTCAATATTTCGATGTACTTGCATGACATTTTTCTTAAAATTGTCATCCTGAGGAAGTCTTACAAATAAAGCGGAAACGTTGATGAATATATAAAAATATATCTTGTTTTTTCCTTTTCATTTCCCATTACGTCGGATTACTCTCATCCTTTATTTCCTCATCTTGTCGAAATGGAAAACCAAACCCCCCAGCAGAAGCTACGAAAATATAAAAACATACTATTTGCAGCCAACTCCCACAACAACAGGAGAACATTTCTGCTGGGATGCATCGAAGAAACGGTCATACCCGCAAGTACTTTCACATTTTTAAAACACTAACACCACATGATTTCATGACTACATCCAAAAATATCTAATATCATCTGCAAACCCACTGAAACACAAAAGATCGTACCTTTTCCATGAGGCCAGAACATTGGACGTCAACCTAAAAAATAACAACACGATGATGCCCAACACAATCACTAACATCACACAATATATCAAAAGATTCAACCAACAACATACAACGAAATTAAAGAACAAACTCACCAAACTAATCCTAGACAGCAAATGGAAAACTTTAAAACTCCCGGAACTTACAAAAAAACTCACCACTTATGAACTTTCAGACACAGCAACTGAAGCTCTCAGTTTCGGCTTAAAATTCGCTACTCGAATACACTAACATCACCACCAACGCAGTTCTAAAATATTACAGACACACTGACACATACTTCACTACAGAATTTATTCAAGGAATATTCATAACCACAACCACACTACCAAATGACCCCGCTTTACCCAAATGATACATGACACTCTTAAACAAGCTAGCTAACAATCATAACATAATCATATCACCATCAGATAAAGGACGGGGAATTATAATCATGGACAAAAGCTCATATGTTAAAAAAATATCTACTCTATTATCCGACGAAAACACATACACTAAAACTGACCACAAAACTATAAACAAACACATAGAACATTTCAACAAATCTTTCAAACACCTAAGTAAGAACAACAACAAATGGACATCATATATCGAGTATCTATCCATCATTCCTACACTATACGGTCTCCCCAAAACACACAAACCGGGCAGCCCCATGCGCCCCATAGTATCATGCACAGATAGCACCACACATAAAATCGCACGTGCCATAGTTAACATGTTTCCCCCACTAATGGCCACCATCAGCTCCTCCCACATAAAACACTCAGGCGACCTTCTTAATAAAATAAAACACATTAACGTAGAAAAGAAAAACATACATAGCCAACACGTAACAGCGCTTTACACAAATGTCCCAGTTAAAACATGCCTAGACTTACTCCACA
This sequence comes from Sepiola atlantica, assembly GCA_963556195.1. NCBI lineage: Eukaryota > Metazoa > Mollusca > Cephalopoda > Sepiida > Sepiolidae > Sepiola > Sepiola atlantica. The sequence goes on along the minus strand of OY744530.1, from coordinate 45,035,317 downwards.
CACATCTGAAGAAAATCAATACTGACTTACCATTTCCCCCAACACTTTAATAGAAATAATTAGACTCATAACTGACGTAGCATATTTCCAATTCTACAAACAAAAATGTGGATTCCTATGGGCAACCCTGTAAGCAGTGTATTGGCCTGCCTCATCTTAGAATTATTAGAATCCGGCCCCTTCAAATTTAGACTACGCCCTAACATCGAACACTTCAGATACATTGATGATATTCTTATGTTCATTCCCGTAGATATACAAATCAATAATCTCAAAGACAAAGTCAACACTCCATAAAATTCACACATGAAACTGAGATAGACAACTCTATACCATTCCTTGACACTCTTATAATAAAGTCCAACAACAAACAAGCATTCAAAGTACACTGCAAACACACTCACAAAAACGACTACATACACTTCTACTTTCACCACAATAGTAACATAAAAACAGGTATGATTAGAGGATTTTCCTACGCGCTCTTAGAATTTGCATTCCTATATACCTAGATTAAGAAATCAAGAACACCATTAATTCCTTAAAAACACTGCAACACCCCGTACACGTTATACTAAATGCCAAGAAGAAATGCTTTCAAATATTCTCCAAAAACAACACACAAAAACCTCAAACACCAAACACCTCCTCTATAGACAAACCCCTTTTCTTACCAACGCATTCTAATAACACATGCATCTGCAACACACTTAACAAACTAGGCATTCAAACGGTACACATTACATTACAAACAATAAAACAAACATTAAACACAGCAAGAAATTTCAAAACAAAAACCCAATCCAATGCCGTCTTATATACTTTCCTATGCAACAACTGCCATTAAATTTACGTGAGGGGAAACGCAACGGGAATTGAAAAACAGATTGAGCGAACACTAAAGGGACATACAAACAATAACTGTCTCAGTGCACTTTTTCCCATGTATCAGAGCACGATCATGTTTGTAAATTTGAGCAGGCCAAAATCACGAAACACATACATAACAAAGCTCAACGAAGACTAGTGGGAACAGCATTAATCACAGCCTCCAACACCATCAGACAACGAAATGGCTTCTACAATCAATCCTCAATTGTACTTATATACTCCCCACACACACACTCACGTACTAACTTTTCCTCACCTACATTTTCATTCACTACGAATCTAAACAACTTAACCACAAATAACTGGCTTTACCAATGAACACAATCTAGACATCCTCACAAATATTTAGATATTTAAACCCAATTTGCCCTCAATTTAATTTCAAACCATCAACACAGCCTGCACAAAACTACCTTTCTCCTATTTCTCGCCAAAATTAATATTACTTTTCTCCTTCTCTTTCTCTTCATTCCCTTTATTGTCATGTTCACAGCACATGTCTACACATTCCATCTAACTCACTTATATGCACACATTCGTGACATAACCAGCTGGTCAATACTCCTACCCTCCAACAATTTTACATTTGACCAGAACAAAATCTCTCCTCTTCCCTTTAACCCATCTCACCCTTTCGGCTACTTCTTTCACATGCTTCCCCACCCAGCCCGCCTGCTTTCAAATTACATTCATTATATTTTTATAAAACAATGATACTACCTACATACCAAAGACACAGTTCCCCCTTCCCTCCTCTTTCCCAAGCCCCACCCAAAATCCATGCTACACCTCACCACGACAAAAACCTCAGAACCCGGTCCTTCTCCCACCCTAAGAGAAAATTCACTAACACTTCCACTCTTCCCCTTTTTCACTGAACAGCCATCAGCATTCATTTCACTCTCTGCAACTAACTGACTTCACCCAGCCCAGACCTTGGTCCAGCGCTCTTAGTAGCCACGGCTACTACTTATTCTCATCAACCCATCATGTCAACCCAATATTTCGATGTACTTGCATGACATTTTTCTTAAAATTATTATCCTGACGAAGTCTTACAAATCGAGAGGAAACGTTGATGAATATATAAAAAATATCTCTTGGTTTTCCCTTTTCATATCCCATTACGTCGGATTACTCGCATTCTTCCTTTCTAATATATATATATATATATATATATATATATATATATATATATATATATATATACCTATAAATTATATATAGATAGATACACACACAGATACAGATTCATATATACGTATCAAATATATATACACATACGTACACATATTGCGAACGTTAGTAATAAGTCTTTAATTTTAACACACTAATAAATCCGCCTCATGAATATTGGTGATATTGTGCGTATCATGACAATATACATGCCTTGCCTTACCCGTTCTTTCAGGGTACCCGGTAAGATCCAATAAAAATAACGAACAACAGAACGTATATGGAAGAAATTCGTTTTTTTTAATTCTCATCACCAGATGGTCTACGGACACTCATATATATATAACACATCTTTTAACATATTTTGTCTCATGAAAGCCTTGTTCTTGCTGAGGTCGCAGATTGGTTTCCGCTAGAAACTCGTTACTGTATACATCCAAGAAAGGGAAAGAAGTGAGGCTACTAAAATGTTTAAATTAAAAAAAAAAATCTTATTTATCGTTTATTGCTTCATTATATTCAAGCATCTAGGATCTCTACAGATATTTTTTTCATTTAAAAAATATGTTTGTCTTTTCAAATGAAATAGTTTAACAATAAACAATTACAAAAAAGTATTTTCCCGAATTAGAAAAGTTGGTAGCCTCACTTTCTTTCAATATACACTGTTCTCTCGTTGGAAACGCTACCACCTACTTTATTTATATATATATATATATATATATATATATTTATATATATATATATATATACATAATATATATATACACATACATATATATATAAATATATATATATATATACATAATATATATATACATAATATATATAGATATATATATATATACATAACATAATATACATATACATAACAGTATATATATACATATATATACATATATATATATATATAAATATATATGTATACATAATATATATATATACATAATATATATATATACATAACAGAATATATATATATATATATATATATACATAACAGAATATATATACATATATATATATATATATATATATATATACATTATAATGGAAGGGGAACTCATACACATTTAGACACCCAACGCAAACATTCACAATAAAAAATACCTTAACTGCACCTCCAAGAACGTCGTCTATGTGCTAGAATGTACAAATGTAATGAAGCTTATATAGATGCGACCAAAACATTTAATAATAGAGTATCTTTACGTAAAAGCAACATTAAAATCAAAGAAAACCGTAAATTATTAGTCTCCCAACATGTGCACTCATGCAGCGGAGGAAAATTCAAAATAATGCCAATTTTCCAAAGCCAAGACTACACTTACTTACTAACACAAGAAAAACCTTAATATTTAAATTTAATCCAGCATTAAACAGATCATAACTCTACCAACACACTTTGATCACACTTTATCCACCTCTAGTTAAGTACAAACATGACTCACTATTGATAGTTATCTATAGACTAGAAAATTCTTATTCAAGGAAGATAATCTTAGTACATAACTTCTTATTACGCACTTCTACACAGCTATGAGTCAAATAGCAACTTGTGTTAAATGAATCATTTACAATTAAATTTGCACATTAAATACCGGACTATGAAATCGGCCAAACCAAGTTCAAATCTAGTTGGACCGTTAGCATTAACTTATCTTTTACAAATATGTGTGTATATATGTGTATGTATGTGTGTATGTATATATATATCTATGTGTATGTGTATGCATATGTAGGTACTTCAACCTTTATCCCCCTCTCTGTCACTATAACCACACGCCTGTGTGTGTGTGCGCGCATGGGTGGGTGTGTGTGCGTGTTTATGTGTGTGTGTGTATGTGTCGCTCACCTATTCACAAGACTCAAGATTAGACCACACGCACACGGGCGCACACACGCTCGCATACGCGACATCATTCTTGGAGACGATGAAAGCAATAAAAAGTATTACATTTCAAAAGAAATTATACGCACCCTAGAAAGCTGGAATGACCGATAGATCATGGATGGCTAACACGTACTTGACCAAGAGAAGCAGGAAAAATGGCAAATAAAAAATAAATAAAAAAATAAAAGATACCCACACACCCGAAAACCCACGCATGCGCAAAAACAATAACAAATTTCCTCAAATGAAACAACATTCTTTCAAATCGAAAGACATTTCTTCAAATGGATTTACATATTTGATGAAAGCGGACCACCGCTTGAAACGTGTTATATAACATTATAAAATGGTAAAACAACAAATATAAAATTATAAAATGGTAAAACAACAAAATAATAATTAAATGTTGAAAAAAACATTCTACAAATGTTGGTAGCCTTACTCCTTTACATATATACTTTTCTCTCGTTGGAACTGCACTAATACTGCACTACCCCCTTTTCTATTTAACAGAATATATATATATATATATATATATATATATATATATATATATACATAACATAATACATATATATATATATAATATATGTGTTATAATGAAACAATTCACACTCGACAATTGAAATATAATTGGAGAGAGGGAGTAACAACCTATGTAATACATATTTAGAGAGAGGGGGAAATTTAAAGCATATTTAATCCATAATTATGTAGTGAGAGGGGAATTTCATGATTTATTACATTTTATTACAATTTATTATATATATATATATCTGTATGGCTGTGTATGTATATATATATATATATATATATATATATATATATATATGTATATATGTATATATACATATACATGTGTTGGTGTGTATGTATGTATGTACATATGGTGTGTTCGTGTTTATGCATGCATGTGTATGTGTATGAGCGTGATGTGGTCTCCGACCTGTGATGTCAGTGTCTATTTCTAACTCCTTTTTTAGGTTCTTCCCACCCCCAATATATCTTAACTGCCAGACTGTAAGTGTAATATTCTAAATAGCAGGGGGGAGGGTGAATACTGTTGCTTTTTGACACGACCTGATTTCTTGAGAAACATTGACCACCCCCTCGTCTATGCCCACTTTTACAATTTCTACTTATATATATGGCCTCCTCTTGCCTCTCTGTAATACATCATGAAATGTCCCTCTCACTACATAATTATAGATTAAATATGCTTCAAATTTCCCCCTCTCTAAATATGTATCAATTAGGCTGTTACTCCCTCTTTCTCTCTCCAATAATATTTGAATTGTCGAGTGTGAAATTCCACTTTTTTAAGTTTAAAAACAGTAATCTAAATTGTATTTTAAAAAATACCACAGGGTCGAAATATATTATTGCATCGAGGATTATGCAATCTCGTGTTATTACATGTTATCATATATATATATATATATATATATATATATATATATATATATATATATATATATATATATATATACTCGCTATTTACAAAGTTTAATTATTCTTTAATTGTTAGCTAATTCATTATGGCCCCTTCGCTTTTGACTGCAAATCAGTGGCGATTTGTGATCGGAGTTCACGCACGCCGACCGTTGAGAATTAACTTCCTGCACTGAAGATTGTGTTAGCATGAAACATCGATGTCTGTAGGTAATAAATAATTAATATTTATTTATAAATATTATTATAAGCCCCCTTCACTAAAGGCCGGGCACTCTGAGTGGGTTTAATAACCAGCAGTACAAATAGCTTCATGCAAGATCCAAATACAGTTTGTTGATCACTTTAACTGCTCGTGTAAAATAAGCCGCCGACTCGCTATTTACAAAGTTAAATTCCTCTTTAATTATTAGCTAATTCCCTATGGCTGAGGGGTTAACGCTCTTGACTGCAAATCGGTGGCGTTGAGAAGTAACTTCCTGCACTGAAGATTGCGTTAGCATGAAACATCGATGTCCGTAGATAATAAATAATTAATATGTATTTATATATATATATATATATATATATATATATATATATATATATATATATATATATATATATATATATATATATTACTTGAAACATGTCCCATCAAAACTGTAGGCGTCATACATCTTCCAGGAATTTGATTGCTCAATTCAATAAAGATAACAGCATAAAAAGAAACGCAATACATTTTATTTGAGAAAATGCGGTAAATACTCATCATTAAGCAAAATGTAAAAAGGCTTTTTCTGTGTTTGATCCATGAGTCTTTTAAGAGAATGTTTTGATCCAATTAAGTTTGGCAATGAAATTACTCTGGTTGAAAAAGCTTTATTTGTTTTTTTAGAAAAAATTAGGAAGATATTACATGTGTTTAATTAACATTTCTGATGTTGATTTAATTAGAGTGCGTATCTCTTTAAATGACACAGCGCTTTTTCCCAATTACAGTCAAATGGCAAGATTTTGCGCTTTCAAATATGTGAATACGTGTTTACACATTAACGCCCATCATCGTCTTTTAGAACGAAATGTATTATAACGATATTTAAGAAACTTCTGTATTTTTCAGTTATAATATAGTTAGCTATACATACTACAGTGTGTTTCAAATATCACACTTACTCTCAGGGTTATATTGACAGCATTGTTCTATCAGTTTATATTATACTGGAAAATCAAGAGTAGAAGCATACAGTAAGTTTGATCGATGATTTACTGAAAGATTTCTCAGGAAGTAGTCTATATAACCAACCTACACTTGTATATACAACGATTAACATGACTTGAAAGGATACTAGCTAGTCCCGTCCTTTGGCGTAGCCCCCAGGAAATATAAAAGAAAGAATTAAATATTGTCAACATCCGACAAAACGTAAATAGGTCACACTAGACAATTTAATGTTTAGAATAATTTTAGGTTTAGAATTGTAGAAAGTTGAAAGGACGGAGGAAGGAAGGAAAGAAGGAAGAACAGGAAGTTTGGAGGGAAGGAAAGAAGGCGACGCGGTTGTAGAATAGTTTCTGGGCATCCCATGATACTGATATGTCCCCGGATTTTTCTTTGTGATTAAACACCCGCTCTGTCTATGATAATAGGCACTTTTAACATTAAAGAGGCATACACAACCCTATTTAAAAAAATTCCTTCACGTTATCTTTCTATATGATTTCCATTTTTTACGAAAAAATTAGAAGAATAAGCATGCCTCCCAAGCAGTACTGGAACACCCAAATATCATTAAAAAAATGCAGAGCACTAATAAAACATGTGTATTTGAGGAGAACTGATGATATTCGCAATAGTTAAAGTACAACACATTACATTGATTTATTTTTAAATTACTACATAATAACGTTGAATTTAAAATGTCCGGCCCATAGTCTTGCGTTTCCCCTCTCTCATAGGCAAGAGTTTTAGAATATAAAAACAAAATTGTGTGAGTCAAATGGGGTTTAACCCTTAACCTCTTGGTCTTTGACTTACGTCGATAACCTCCTGCCCACAAAAACGAGTGGAAAATCTCTTGAAAAATAGATCACTTAAACGAACCTTGTAGCTGACATGTGTTTTATTTTACGATCCGACAGAAGACGACAAAATTTAGGGTCAACCCAGTACAACGTTTTCGGCCATTTCCATACGATAACATCGATGTTTTTATTCCAATTTGTGGATATTATCCGTGTGAAAGTTATAATATAAAAAAAAGTCAAGTTTTAGGTCGCTGTTGAGTATTTTGGCATATATTGACAAGTTGCTGAATAAATTGCAGCAGCCATGTTTAATAATGAAACGCTGTAAGCAACTATGTTCGTTAATTGTATTCTCTAAACATCTGAATGAGTATAACTGTATAAGTAATAGGTATAAATAACGTAATCCTATACTCTCGAAAATTAGCAAAAATAAAATGAGGCGTCCATTAAATGGGTGCGTTATGTTTTGTATTATGTATTAAATTAATAGCAGAAAAATAGTGAATATTAACGGAAACGTTTTTGAAAAGTAGATGTTTGTTAGTTCTCGGTTTCACTGGGAGAGTGTTAGTACTAAAGTGTTAGGGGGGAGAGTTTTTGCTATGGGGTATGTTTTAGAGTGACTGTAAGATGGTGGGACCCAATTAATATTCAGTGTCAGCTAGAGAAAATAATCAATAATTTACAAAAACAAGCTCGAGTGAATTTACGTAATATAGTGGTGAGTTTTGTAGCCTGTGATGCATGTGGTAAATTTCCTATTTTTTACAAAGGTACAGAGTAAACTCGTCTTGACTTCATATAGAAGATATAAATGTATGCTCTCTAACTATACTATAAAGTCAAGTTAGTCTTTGAAAGTATTTCTGCTCAAATATTATATTGTATTTACAAAATATGTTTAGTAATAAATCGAAGTAAAAAAACACTGATTCAGTTTTAATACATTGATATATGATTTACTGATAGATCACTACTTATCAAAGCCCGGAAAACACTCGAAGATGCGGATTAAATTGATTTCTGGTTGGAGGCCATCATGAGAGGATTGAAAAAAGGATAATGACTGAGAATAAAATTACTTAAGAAGATTTGATTTTCTTAGAATGTGACTCGGCAAGTATTTCGTTACATAAAACTTGAGGATGGCTATGTTGTAGTCAGTTTAGAATAAGATACGTGGAATATTCTTCTACATATGAGATTTTGAAGGGAAAAAAATAGTTCGTAAAAGTTCCGTTTCGTTTTAAGTAAAGAGAAATTGAAAGAGAAGTATTCCGCTGCGTTTATAGCTAGACGAGTTAATGCTAGGTACATTTTACAGGGAAGACGAGGGAGTCAGCGAAATGGTAACACGATATTCCTGATAAGTGTTCTATTTTCCTGAGGTTCGAATTCTGTATGAGCTCTATTAAATTATGTGTAGTGTTCCTTCTTTATTTACGACACTGTGGACTAAATACACTTTTTATTCAAGGTTATTACAAAATAACACCGAGATTCATACTATACTGTCAGGGATTGCAATGCTTACCATAATATAAAGTATATATGTATATATTTACACAGTATACCTTATATTTCATCATGCGATATCTTTGTTTACTTGACTGAAATATTTTATTCGTTCGGAGATTTTCTTAAGATGAGGATTGATAATATGTATTATTTGTATTATTTGGAAACTATAGTTTCAATCCTGGGTTTATTCTCACAACCTTTCGGCAGATGTAACTATTGGCCTTCATTCTCTTAAACAAATTTAGGAATCTCTATCTCGAATTCTTGAATATGTATCGAATTTCGAACGGAAACCTTTATTTTATCCACGGGGTTAGCTTATTTCTGCCCGTCAGCCATGAGTGTGTCGAAGTCTTAAGTAATTTATAATTTTATTCTAACTATTATCGTACTGGGGATTTGACTTTCAGCTTCTAGAAGACGGTTACTTGAAACTGATTAGAACAGTCAAATTAGTTGCGCAACAGGTGGGTTCGATATAAAAGTGTTAGAGTTCACCAAGGCGCTCAAAGAAAATATAACAACTAAGATGGGAAATGTAAATACTACATATTCAAGTGTGGTTACATGTTTTGCCGTTTATTAAAAAAGGCATTTACCGTTAAAATAAAGTAATCTTCTTAGTTTATGTGGTAAGAGTCCGTATTAACCTTAGAAACGTTAGAAGAAGTATTTAAAGAAAAATAAAGTGCAGTTTTCAAGCTACAGATTTCACTAGATACTACAATTTAGAAAACAAAGTCCAGAGTAAAAATGGATTTCCTACATACATTTTATTTCCGTGGAACGAGAACAGTAAATTGTAGCTAGCTTAGCATAAAAGCATACGCTTAAAATACATCATTCTGTATTGTTGTTGACAGTGGATAACTGCCTCCCCTCAAAGCTAATAAGTGAATATACTTTATATATATATATATATATATATATATATATATATATATATATATATATATATATATATATATAAATATATATAAATATATATATATATATATATATATATATATACAGGGTGGGCCAAAATAAGGGTCCTATCTTTAAATTTGAATAACTTGAATTTGAATAACTTCCACAAAATAAAAGTTAAACTCACCAAACTTTATGTGTGTGTAGACTGACCCTTCCGAGATTTTTTGTAAATAAACAAAACAAATTTTAGCCGAAAAACACTTCTTAAAACTTACAAAAACTAAAGTATTGTTTTTTACACTGTTTTGAGTTTTTTAAGCAAAAATAATGTTTTCTAAATGAGGGTACGTTCCTTAGGGCTAATACGGCTCATGCTTGCTTCGGAAGGGGTCCTTTACTTATTCTAAAAAAAATCAACAAAACAATCAATAAATAAAAAAGTTATGAATTTTTAAAAATAGGACCCTTATTTTTGCCCACCCTGTATATATATATATTCTAATATATTACGAACATTGGTATGTATGGTGTACTGTATGTCGACGGCATTCGAGTGTATTAGGTTTATCCTATTGGATTACCGGTAGTTCTATTGTTGTGTACAAGATACACGTTGTAATAAATCATCCTTTTGAAATACCTTACAATCTGCTAATTTTAGGAATTATAATTATTGACCAAGTTATATCAGCTGGAGTCGGGAATTTCGAAAACAGACCCATAAAATATATTGTAAAGTCAACTATATGAACTGACAAACAAGGATTTGAAACGAAGCTAAATTTTTGAACATATTAAGTCACGCACGTGCTTTGTTTTATTCAGTATATACATGCAAGCCACATTGTGAACGAAATATTCGACTAACGTTGATGTAAAGATACTAACTGCAAACCTGTTTTACTAATCGAATTCACACAACAAAGAAGGATTTACCTCTGCAATTAAGAAAACAAAGAAAATAATTATCTAACAAACAGTTTCAATCGTCGGACGTATATGTGCGTTTACGAACAAGCATTATAACGTATTTTTAAAATTCCAAGTACAAGTTTAAGCGCCTTTTTAAAAATGTTATACTTGCATAGTTCGATAAAAAATGTATGGTTTATCGTGACTCAATTGCGAACTTGGACCATAAACATTAGGAACTATACAAGATAAAAGTGTAATACTTTTTAAAAACTAATAATGATGCACTCACTGCTATTACTTTTTCTTTTAAAAAATGATTGTTCGCTGTCGAGTTCATCCTGAGTATTTTCAATATTTCACAATTAGTCGAAATGACTAAAATGCTGTGTACGAGCATGCAACAAGAACAACACCAATATCAAAAGTTGCAAAAACAAATACTACAAAAAAACAGAAAAGTTTCGAAAACATTCTTAAACAGACTACCGGTGAAAGAAAAAACAGATTTTTCCTGCCGAAGGACTTTCAAATTTTTCATCTGAATTTGTACACAAACCTGATTCTATCGTCACATGTCCAACATTTTTAAGGCGATTTGTAACAACATTTACTAAAAAGTGTCTGGATTGTTCTGATAAAGACGGGATAACACTGTTATTGCAGAAACTGGGAACAGTAGAGAATACCAAATATACGAACGTTATATTGGCATGAAAGTCTAAGAGTTTTACTCGATAAAACTATAAATTTACTGTCAAAGATAGTCGACGATAGAAATAGCATATTCCACACGAAATAAAAATGTCTAAACATCAGGAAAACAGATAACGAGGATATTTTAGCATACGCAGGAACAGTAAAATCTTTGGTTGACCAATTCAATATATATAAAATCCCTACAAAATGTATTCACATTCCTAATCTTTGTTCAAAGACTAACACAGAAATAAAGTCCAGAATCTTAACAATGGATACAAAAATGACGTTACAAAAGAGTGACAGAAGAATGTCAAGGTCTAATTAATGTCAAAAAGAAATAATACTCAAATTGAGGTCAAAGTGTTGCCAAAGTAGTACGCATAAAAACCGAGAACTTTCTAGAATTCACAAAAACAGGAAAATGTGATACATGTGGAAATATTAAGCATATTAAAGATGTATATTTGTATGAGAACAAATTCTATGAATCTTGCAGAATTTATAGTCATAAATGGTCGGTTTGCCGCAAGAAAAATATTTTTTTTAAATAATCGTTGTGGTGTAAAAACAGGAAATCCAGAACAGTGAAAATCGAAAATATGTTGATGCACGTATACATGAAATACAATGACGTTTTACTGGATTCTGGCTCAGACATAAGTATTATTGACGAACAAACATGGAAAAAAATAGATGAAACCCAAATTATGTGAAATCAAGAAAGTAACCAGACGGATTTCAGGAAAAAAACTTTTAAAGACAATAAGGGTGCGATATTCCTTTCTATGGAAAAACTGCAAAACACAAGTATATGATTCAATGGATGTAGTTATGTTTTTTGAAAATAGACTGTTCAATTTTTTGGAACTCCGAATGAACTATTATTACAACGATATAAACAGTGCAGAAAAGAAAGGGATATATTAAAAATGGAAAATTTATGAATGAATTGAAAGAAGAATATCCCATAGTTTTCTCTGAGGGTTTAGGGGCATGCTCAAAGGCAGAAATCAATTTGAACTTAAGGAATATTTCACTCTGATATTTAATCCAAAGGGAAACGTCTCCTTTTCATCTATGGACACAATTAACAAGGACGGGAGAGATTAGAAAAATGGGAGTGATATCTAAGGTAGAACATGCGGACTGGACGTTTCCCACCGTCTACGTCAAAAAGAAAACCGATTGCACCGATTTTTCAACCGAGATAAACGATTACTCAAAGAATCATAATTATCTACTTCCTTCGCCAGAAAACATTTTTTCAAAGTTAAATGAAGAAAAGATTTTTTAATCAATCTCTCTTACGCTTACTTGCAGGTTTAAGTGAACAGGGAATGCTCAAAATGTGTGCCCATAAATAGACATAAGAGCATTTTCAAACTAAATAGGATCTATTTCGGCTTAAAGGTCACCTCAGATTTCTTCCAATAGATTATGAACACGATGTTGACTGATCCTGCGTTTGCTATCGCATATTTAGACGATGTTTTAGTCAAAAGTAAGAACGTTCACGAACACAAAAACACATCAGAGCTATGTTCACAGGACTAGAAAAATTTGATCTATAAACAAACTCCGAGAAGTGTCAATTCTTCATGGGTATAATTAAATACCTCGGGCAAGTAGTAGACAGTAAAAGCAGGAAACCTGACCCACAGCGAACCGATGCAATTAAAAATATGTCGGCACCCGACACAGTTGCAAAACTACACTCGTTTCTTAGGTTGGCATAGAATAATGTGATCTATATTCAAAATATGTACAATTTAAGAGCCCCTCTTAATGAATTATTAAGGTAAGACTACAAATGGATATGGCTTTCCAGAAAATAAAAATGTCTACTTTAAGACTCTTCTACCGGCTGGGAAATATTATAGTCAGATCGGGAAAGAGGCATTATCGAGTGTTTTGGGGGTTCAACATTACCATCGTTTTACATGGTTGATCATTACTACGTAAAACAGACTATACACCGTTAGTAACTATATTTAAGTAAAAAAGTAATTACTACCTCAACTGTTAACCGTTTACAACGATGGGGTGTGACCCTACAGAACTATCATTTAAGGATGGAATACATCGCATCCAAAAAACATGCGCATGCAGATGGATTGTTAAGATTAATCCCGTAAAATGAAGAAATTTTGAAACAGACCGTTATAGCAGCACTAAAATAAGAAAATCAATCTCAGGTCTGTTGTTAACCACTATCAGTGAATGACCTGTTACATTGGAACCAATAAGAAAAGGTGCCAGAAAGATTAGTTTATATTAAGAATAAAGGAAAAGACGAGATTGAAAAAAAACGAAAGAAAAAACACCCGGATGTCACCTTTTTGAATATACAACACTTTAATGTACGCAGATAGAATTGTAATACTTAAATCTCTAAATAAAGTTATGCTGAGAGAATTTCATACAAATCATCCTGATATGTACCGGATGAAATTAATCATGCGATACTATGTATACTGGCCAGCAATTGACAAGGAAATATAAGTTTTGTAAAACAATGCCGAGGTTGTCAATTTGCAGCTAGAGCGCCTCCGGTATAAAAGAAACTATGGCTAATAACAGATTTGCTGTGAGCACCACTGCATGTGGACTCTGAACGGATTAATGTATATTATAACTTGATCTTAGTGGATTATTTCCCAAAATGGCTTGAGGTATTCCAGTGTAAGCATCCTACATCTAGGAACACCATCAGTGCATTAGATGAAATTTTCAGTCGTTTCGGAGTCCCCCGGACAGGTGTCAGCGACAAAAGTGCGGCGTTTACAGAAAAAAAATTTCAAGATGTTCATACTTTCTTGGACATTGAACACATTACTACACCAGTATACCATCCTAGATCGAACGGTCACGGCAATAAATTTGTACACACGTTTAAGTGTGCATTACAAAAAAATAAATATATAGACACGGAAGGATAAACATATCTAGAAATTCTAAGTCATGTATAGGTAAACGCCGGGCAGACGGGTTCGCAGACAACGACGGTAGAGCTTCGAGGAGAAAACTCGGAGTTAGACTGGGATAACGCCGAGGGAATTATTTCGGTGTTGGACAAAGAAACTTGATACAAATAAACGGTTAACAAACAGCGGGCTGTTCTTCAGCTACTACTACAGAAACCGCTAGTACAACTATGTTGCTTCAAAACTTGTTGCTAAACTGTAGCGCGTCAACTAAGACAAACATTGAACAGCATAGTCAGTGGAGAATATGTAGATTTCGTCTCGTAGTGAACTATTTAAAAAGTTTGTAGTAACTATGTTTTACTACGCCTCACTACTAGACGCCACGTCTAGAAAACGACGTTCTGTTTATTAGGTCACGATGATAATGATAATGGTGGTGGTGGTGGTGGTATATTGGTCCAGCAAGCTTTCCTACTTACAGATTTGGTTGAAGAACAATGATGTAAGTAGAAAATATCATCAGTAAACAAGTGATTTTTTGCTGAGAAGTACCAAAGCCTTGATAATGATTACATCATTATCTGAAAGGTATGTGTGAGACACAACTATCAGTCAATTAGTATGTTATTTATCCAATGAACACCTTGTTCGTTAGAGCATATGAAAAACTCATACAATCACACTTACAATGATTCTTGTTCATCATCTTTAACCATATGATTGTATATATAATTTTATTTACTACTGTTTTACATATATACTTATATTAAACAATAATGTATCATGCATATATTTTTGTCTCAGTGTTTACTTTAAAAGTGCTCAATATGTGCCTCCTCGACTTAAATACCCCCGACCAACCCGACAATCAGCAACATCTGACACTTTTACTTTAAAGTTCCCTAGATCCTTGTAGGCATTCTTCTCTAATGTCTCTTTTTCATGGAATTGATAGTCAATGGAATTTGCTTCTTGCTCTTTGTTTCTAAAACTGTACCAACATGTTAAATGTAAATCTACTGTAAATAAGCATCTGCTTTCTAAAGCTGATCTTGCTGATATATCACTTATTCACATAAGTCTCCGTCTCCGTGATCTTGTACCTTGTTTCTTGAGATTAAAAGAATTAAAAATTCCATAAAATGCATTTCTAGTTAGAAAATCTAGGTAACTACACTATGTATATATTCTTCGTTACGTGTAATCTTTATTTTAAAAAGACACCTTAGGGGTAATAAAGAAAAAATACGCATCTAATACAATCCTATATTTCTGATATATGTTCTATATTGATAACATTTTTGACATATAAAAACAAATGAGTAGTACGCACCATTATGTTGTCAGTTATAATGTTATAAAATAGAGCGTTACCTTTCTTTTACTCGTTTGGAAAAATATTTTATTAAATATTTTATTTCCAGATACAAAATACGTAATTATTTAATAACGAAACCATCTTTGTATCAGATATATTTTTGTAGGGGAAAAATTCTTATTAAATTAAATATTTCAGAAAATTTACGACACCATGTTATATTATTAAACAGCTATTGTTTATTATTATAGTGTTTCATACTTTTAAATATCCTATCACTGTAGAAATAATGTATGTTTTTATGTAAATATATGTTTCATATATCAATACATTTTCTCATAGTTTTGTAAATGATCCGTTTGTGTACTTGGTGTATATCTATTTCCTATTATACTACAATAATATTTGTTAATGTATTGTCATGCTTCAAAAAAAGTGTTATTTAACTAATAGAGATCTTCAACGTTATGGAACTTTTTTTTACAAGGCTTGAACATGTTTTTTAAATTGTGGCAGATATATAGAAGAGTAACGACATAAGGGTAACGTTGCAATCAGTTTTTCTTGAGCGGAACGAGCCAATCATTCCAAACGTAATCCCCCGGTCCGGTTATCGTAATGTAGCAATGTATTGACAATTAAAACAATCACAATTGTCAACTAAAATCGAAAGACAATCGGCAATGTATGGAACGTATGACATGTCTATCGATATGTTTCGAACTGTTAAAAGATGTCTCTCTGAAAACCGTATTTGAGATTTTGTTGGTACATGCACATCAGAGAAGGAAAATTCGGGCATAAATAGGGTATTTTACGAAAGGACTTCAATCATCTTACTGATTAAAATAGACTTCTTCCCGAATATAAAAATAAAGTCAGAAGTTTTTTTTTCAGGTTCATAATCGTTTACTTATCCGAACAATTAGTCGTGTAAGTCTTTAAATCGTACTTACATATAGACAAGAAAGTTAAGAATAAATAATTAAAAATTGAACTTCTTACATTATATTACGTGAAGTCAGATTGGTTCCTATATTCACCAGAATAATTCTGTTCTATAAAACAGTCTTTATTACCAGAAAAATACGTGTTTTGTTTTAAATAACAGTTCCATCTCTGAGTAATTGATGCTTATGTAAGATTGACCGAATCATCATATCACTCGGAATATTACGTTTAAGTTTGAAATATCATTTTTATGAGTGTGTCATCCTTGAGTAGTGTCACTTCGTATTACTATTTAATGAAAACATATGGCTTGTGATAATGACGAGTAAATACAGTAGAAGGCAATACCAAGTATACAAATCGACCGATTTAGCATAATGGTAAGAGTGTTCTACTAATGGGCCGGGAAGCTGGGCTTTAATTATCGGTTGAGGCATATTAAAGACTCAAAATATGATACTTTATTCTTCACTTGCTCAATACTCAGACTTATAAAGTGAGGATCAAGGATAAGTGTTGCTTGTTTTTACATGTCTGTAAAGTATCCAAAGGAGATGTAGCTTTTGGGTCGCTTTTGGCTACAGTCGACCACTTTACTTTACCTTTACTCTAATACTTACGGTTCCCTAATTCTGAAATACGGTATACCCCAGTAAATAATATGTATTCCCTGTAATAATGTATTTTGTTTTCAATTTGACGTAATAAAAAATGATAATAAGATAGAATTCTACAAAATATGAAACGTACATCCAAATCTAAAAAAACTCACAGCTCAAATTAGAGCTGAGTATGCTTAGTTTGCAGTTGCAATTTTCCATGCTTAAATTTTATATAAGTGAACTATTTAATATTTATCTATTACCCATAAATTGATAATAACTATTTTCATACGTAATTCATATTCGAAACTATTTTAGAATTCATTATCCAGTTTATGCGAAGCATATAATACTTTCAATTAGATGTGTTGCACTAGAATTTTCTTTTTTCGTATCCCCATATAACGTTAGCAAAAGTCTATGAGTATAGAGTCTAGACCGAAAATTCAGAAACTTAAAATGAATATCTTATTTATTTTAAGAAAAAAAACATCTTGTTGTTTGGTTTGTTAATTCAAAATAATAAAAAAAATATATAAATTAAAATATATATCAATAAATTCATTTATATTTATATACATATATATATATATATATATACATATATATATATATATATCCCTAGACCTGAAAACCACGCATCGCACTACATAAAGACCAGGTGGGGCCAATATTTGTTGTTTCCTTAAAAATATGTTGTGAATGGTCTAGGCGGATGAAATGATCGAGTAGAAAGTGGAACGTCTAGATCTATCTTGTAATGGAACGGGTAGCACTGGGGTCGCTATAAGCTAATTGTCACTGACATTACACGAAGATCACTGGACATCCTTAGAAAATACTTAATGGGAATCGATTGTTTCGAGAACGCAAAGTCATTTGCAACGTCGATCGTAAGAAGCGGAAGGTATACTAGGGAGACTTGTTATCATTCAGACTCTGGGGAACACTACCTGTTTATATTATTAAGGCCTCATTAGTAATGACTCCTGCGATCATTTTTAGTCAATAAAATCATAAAACTAATAATAATGATAATAATAATCAATAATAATAAGATGAATAATAGGTTGATATACCTCTTATATTGAAATTCAACCTAGCCAATTTCATAAGCTGTGAGATTATCCTTTAGACCACAAAAACACCCCTTCGAAAATAAGGGGTTGACTTTTGAGAATAGTTTTCACATCTATTGCCCGGCATTAGCAGGCATAAACAGGCATCTAGGCTAGTACACACAAATAGAATTGATAGAGTTTTTTTTGAATTAAGAAATAAAAATTAAAGCTACTATTCATTTTATTCATCAATCAACTCGTTTATCTATAAAGCCATTGTTTAATCTTCTGCCTTTTTCGATACGATTTTTATAAATGTATTGGCTGGATATTAAAATATACTAAATCGTAAAATTACGATTATAATCTCCGCAATTAAAGTGGATCTATGGTTTCGCGATGCCCTAATGCATTTCTTTCTTTCGTTTTATTGTATACGTATTTGATACATGAAAGCAATCGTCACACGTATTTCAAGCTTTAAAAGTGCACATACACAGATCGGAAGACGATAAGGAAGCAATCATTTTGTTTTCCTGTTCTTTTTTACATCGAGATAACCGGGCTATATGGCTGCCATTGAAACGCAATAAACTGAAGATGTTTAATTTCAAACTAATATAAGACAAATTATTTAAAATAAAACAAATGTGTTTCCCCTCCATTTCTAGAGAATGTACGCATTGTTTTAATGTCAGATATGTGTACTTTCTGGCTTGATTTTATTATTTCTTACAATGGATCACAAATATTTTTTCCGAAAACAGAAATATTGCTTCATATTTGTTTTTTTATGAGATATCGATATGTTTCGAGATATTCTATGGGGAAATGTACTGTTTATTTATGCAAGAGGTAAGAAGAGGTCATACATCAGTGAGAGAGCAGGATACTATCCTGCAGCTGCTGCGAAACCTTAGAAATGATAATTAAAGCACACAATAACAAAATACTAAAAGAGAACAACAGAGAGGAAGAAAATAACAAATTACATAAAAAGTGACAAATATAGCAAAAATGTCACTAAGAAGAACAAAATACAAACAGCACAAATAGAAATAAATAAAACACAAATAGTAATCACCCGAATAGAAATGAAAAAGTTAGCAATGAAGAGAAAAGATTAACTGTATTATTCGTACATTTTGCCCACTACAAAATAAATGCCTAACCAAAAGTATTGTTTACCAAGCCACAATATTTTCCAAGGAAAGACCAAATAACAACTAGAACTACGTGGGTATGACCTCCCTATTTTAAAACAGATATTATGACCACTAAAGCACATTGAAACACAGAAAACGTCGAATTAATGCAGCACCAGCAAACAACTATTGGGAACTTAAAGACAATTGACGCTCTAAACAAAAGCTTAACAATTTAAAAATTAAAACCTAAAATAGAAAGACAAGGAACCACGTGTTAAAATAAATTCACCCATTATATTGACACAATAAAAGAACACAGGATATAGGCCTATCTATACAAAACATAACAATATAACAGGATATAGGACGTAACACTAACAAGAACTTTGTTCTAGGGAAGCCCAACAATTGGCTGAGAGAACAACAAATAATCTGGGTATATAAAAACACCCGACAAAAAGAACTCGATGCATTTTAGCCTGAAGATTACCCCGAGGATGAAAAGCGGGAGCCTCTGTGTAGCTTAATTGCAATAAATATATTTTCATAGCTTACAACCTAGCTGTACTTACGTATCGAACACTGTTGAAGTAAATATTGAAAATTGATACATAATAAATTATATCTCCTTATAAAATCTTATGTGGATACATGAATTACTAACATGTGTGCTTGTGGATTTATATAAGCATATTTATTATTAAAAAAAATAGTTGATTGTTTATTACAGAGGAAAGGAATATATAGGAAAACATTAAAAAAGCTTCTGAATAATAGCAATATATTGAAGGTAGCCCCATTACCACGAAGTATTAGCCATGTATTGAATCTTATATATATATATATATATATATATATATATATATATATATGTATATATATATATATATATATATATACATATATATATATATATATATATATATATATATATATATATATATATATATATACGTATATGTGTATACTCCCCTTCTATGTCGTAGCGTTATATCAGTGGAAAAAGACTATTGATCTAAGTAAAACGGGAATTTGCTGCAGTGTTCGTTGTTAAACCATAACAATACTAATGAGTCTTATTAAGGCAAAACATATACGTATGAGGATACAAAATTGTACATTATATATATATATATATATATATATATATATATATATATATACTTTAAGAGTATCTGTCCCAGAAAAGGTAAATTAATTACACGAACAGTAAAGTCTTGCACCAAACTTTTAATACTCTAACGAGCATTACAATTAAGATATGATGCAGAACAAACTCATGTCTAAAATCATTATTCTAATAAGGCTTCAAATCGATTAAATTTTTTATAGTTTAGAAAATTTCGAGAGTTTAAGATTTAAGTTTAAAGGGTTATTAGAATAATAGAAATTCAAGGGAAATTGCTTAATTGATATGTAATGGCTATGAATAACATTTTATGAAAGTCTAAAGAATTCGAATCTTCAACTACAAGGTTGTTCCCTTATTATGCACACACACCGCTAATAACTATTGTAAATACTACATTGAAACTAAAAGGTAGGTAATATTTATTTATTGATATCTGATACCGATTGTTTAAATATCACAAAAATTCGAGGTATATTACATTTCACGAATGGCTTCCACTACCTATTTTGTTGCGTGCAGCAAACTAAAGCATGCAAAATATAACGAACAATTAAGCTAAGCAGCTCCGTTTACAAAATTCATAAAAAATGGTTAATTAGTTTGGCAATGAATCAGGTAGAAATAAATAAACATTTAATTTACATATATATATATATATATATATATATATATACATATATACACACGGATACATTCATATATATATATATATATATATATATATATATATATATATATGAATATGTATGAATAAATTTTAATTATATATATATATATATTAATTCAACCAGCGCGTGTTTCAATTATGATTGTATTAGAAATTAACTCGTGACATGCTGACCATTTAAAACCGGTGCACCTGGAATCGACCGACAGTCAAAACGTATGAAGTCGGTTAGAGGCATCTCAGATAATATGTATTCATTCAATACAAAGTGTTAGTGACGAAAATACTATTCATGCAAAAGACTAACATATTATAAAAATAAAGATACGTGACTTTACTTAATTATAAATCTATATATAATGTCAGAGAAATGGCAAAGCGGGCATATTCGTTTTCGGCTAGCAAGGGTCATTAGGATCGTCACTCTTGTCCACAAAAATATAAGAGCGATACACCAAAATCTGTACTCAAATTCGTCCTCCTAAATGACCCAAGAACTTTGTTGGTTATTGTAAGTCTCATCAAAGAGAATTACCTACTGAGAAAAGATCAGGTTCATTAAAACAAGTTTTCAAAAATACAAAAGGCACAGTGAATATTGATATATCTTTCTATTATGCTAAAAGCATGTCATAATGTACTGACACCGTGCTTATAAGTTCGCTATATCAAGTGACCTAAGATTAATTAAGATGTAATATGCTTTTAAATGCTAGTGCATAATTATATATATATATATATATATATACATATATATATATACATATATATGTCTACCAGAGTAACTCAAAAGTAACTCACAATTGTATTAACTTATATATTGTTGCCGAATCAAGGAAGTTATATACTACGCATGACCTGATACTTAACTCGCCTGATACATTCTGAGTGCTACGGTATAAATATATTATTTTCAGAATTGAGCATTGAACTAGAATCGGTAAATTGACCGTGCCTGCTCGTCGATATTATTTAAAACCTGGTGGCATCCATTGAACTATCCGGTTACTCTAATGTGATAAACTACGTCTTCACATTTCGCACAACAGATTTCGCAAATCAAAAGTGTGCATTTGGTCGAGACGCCTTATGATTAAGTTCAACCTCATAAAATAACGGAATACTAGCAAATCATAGATGAACTGCCTAAAATCAGTACGATTAAGCGTATAAACTTCGTAATTTTCTTGACATTCGTTCAGTTGTGCAGTGAAGGTTGGAGAAATCAGTATTCTGTTACGCAAGCTGTTATCTGATGACATTGTCATCTGCTCTTGATTTTACTTTTAGTCCACACTTCCTAAATGTTGGTTTGGTTTTCTAGTGTTTTCACATGTCTATGATTATCGACTGCATCTCTGGGGAATGTTCTTTTACATCTCTGTACTTAGAGATTTTCCTATTTAACTTTCTTTTTCGTTAAGTCTAAGGCCATTTTTAGACGAAATTTCTACACCAGACGTTTCAAAATGAAGATTTAAGTTTAAACACAGTAAGCATAACTTATTTAATTACTCGACAAAGTAGCTGCCAGTATAAGAAGAGGGTGTAGTATACATCACACATTACACATGTACACTATTAATAATGAAGTTAAAGTAGAGTTTGATAGTAACTTTCTAAAACGTGTTATTTATACACAGTGCGTACTAAAGACGAAAAACGTCAACAATTAATTATTTATGCAATTCAGTATTATACTTATAGAGGAAAACGATTATTATTTGTGATTGGGCAAATATACTTCAGCATTTATTCTTTTTCATATACTTGCTAAGCGTCTCAGCAACTGACATGTTACTCAGGACTACAATATCGCGTCCCCCGACGAGCACATGCTCTAATTTGACAAACCTGAGTAATCTGTTATCTCTTACCCAATTTACAATCCCACAGATATATTTCGTGTTTATTATTTAATTTTTAATCAATTTTTTGTCTCACTAACGAATTTACAACTCGTATTCATGTGTTTTGTTAACTATTCAAATACGTAAATATAAACGTGGTAAACACACGATACATAAATAAAATACATCTGTTTCATCGGCATAAACCGAACGTTGTTACAAAAGTACGTGGAAAATATTTGATTATAAATAAACTTAAGATACGAATGCATATTAGTATATTAGTTGATTTACAAGGTAATTTATTGTGTAATCATGTAAAATACAAGTAATGCTACGTACATGTATTTAGACAATACTACATTATTACAATAGAAATTAATTACAAAGGGTGTAAATAATACTCAATGATATCACATAATGAGTTTTATAAAAAGTTCGCAAAATATATCACGTTTCGATATAAAATTCAGCAAATTATGATGATAATAATACTACTACTAATAATAATAAAATTAATAATAATAATAATAATAATTAAAAGAAAAAGAAGAAGAAGAAGAAGAAGAAGAAGAAGAAGAAGAAGAAGAAGAAGATAAAGAAAAAGA
>OY744530.1:44996583-45006583 GCA_963556195.1 Sepiola atlantica | reverse complement strand
AACAGCTACGTGGATGTTTCATAAGAGTACCCAGAGAAAGACCAACCAACATTCCTAGGCATGGCTGAATAAAAGAAAACTGACCAGAGTAACGGAATCACCACTGACTACTGTAAAGAACAATAGAATTTGGATTAAGTACATTAAAGCACAAATAGATAAAACCCAGTAAAACAGTAAATTCAGAGTGTGTGGATGAAGAGACTACACAATAAACCAGATGCAAACTGAATGCAGCAAACAAGCCTTAAAAGAATTGTAGAAGTGCGACGACTGCGGAAGGAAAGCGGTGCTCTAGAAACTATGCGAACGACTGCATTTTGAAGATGTAGAGAAATGGTACAAACATCAACCAGATACAGTACGAAAATCATAAAATCTTCTAGGACATGGCGGTACAACACATTAACTCATATAACAAAGAGACTGGATGTCATTATAGTTCACAAGTAGGAAACATCTTGCAAAATAGTAGATGTTGCAGTTCCAGCAGACGACAGAGTGAAGATCAAGCTGACAGAAAAACGAAGCAAATACACTGAAATTGAAAGACAATTAAAAGTGATAAGGAGCATGAAGAAAGCCAATATAATACTAATTATCGTAGGAGCACTAGAAACAATTCCGCAAAATTGGATAAATGGCTGGGAGAAATTGAAAGCGAAGGGATGACTGAGGATATACAAAGGACGGCAATAAGCAAAATAGCTGCAATCTTAAGGAAAATTCTCAGATTCGGAAACCAACCATTATAAACCACGAACGGTAACCACTGTAGTACCAATACGAAGAAAACTCGACTACATGAAGAACACCACCACATGAACCCAAGGAACAGAACCTGCAAGAAATTTTATAAACTGACGCGCTCACCTCAAAACGTGATAGCACCAGTCTCTGCTTATACGACACAAAATAGTCGTGATGGGTCATAGAGGATGGGAGGATAGAGGAGAGACCGCAGGAACCAAACTTCCGCTGAAAGAGTGCGAATAGTACTGAGACCTTAAGCTGAAGTATTGCCACCCAAATCTCAGAGAAGGCTAATGGTATTTACAAGTGAGAATAGTTATAGGCTATTGCGATACCGCAGAGTACATTGGCATGCTTATCAAAAAGGTGGAGAGTACTTGACATTTTAGGAGTTTTGTTGTAACTGAGACTGCAAATAACATCACAGGTTATTATCATTGAGTAACCACTGACCATAACTTGTGTGAGAACTTTTTGTGAGTACAAACAATAATAACTAGTTTACATTTCACGCTGCTTTCCCTATAAAGTATTTTTAATATTGAGATTTTGTTTACCATAGTTCACCCCAGATAAGGCATGCCGCCACTGTAGACGTAATGTGCTACTGAGGATTAGGATGTAAGTTGTGGGGGTCATCTTAAGTTGGGAGGTGTGCAGCGAGATGCCTGTTCACATTTGTTTTACATTCCTGCATATCGATACAGTCGGTGAAACAGGAACAGGGAGTGAATTCCAGAAGCCGGCAGCAGGAAGAAAGAAGCAACTGGAGTGAATGGATGGGATACAGCGGATTATCGGGTTCGTATTGTGTATTTACGCCGAGGGGGCACTAGAGCAGCAAGTTAATCGGAGCACCATTTTCTGTTTGAATGATAATATCTCTCAAGTCAATACAATTTCAGGAAAAATACTCTTTCTTGTGTATAAATAATTGGCAGTGTCAGCTACATATTTTTTCAAATAAATAATGCAGATATATCTCTTCTTTATGTATTTGTTTAAAATTGTAGCAATTTAATTATTTAAAAACAAAATCATGTTATGCCACACGCCCGTACAAATGATTGTCAGATCAATATTCTTCAACTCAATATAAACCAATATTATTTTTTGTAAAGCATTTATCAAAGATTATACTGTTTTAGTCGACGGGACGACATAATTTTATTTAAAACACTTTTTTTTAAATAGGGAATACTTTTTCGTCTCAACGACCTCACATTAATAACCAATGACAATCTTTGACGATCTGACGATCTCATTTTGTATGTGTATGAAAGGTGATAAGGTAAGTACGGACATGCAATGACTTTTTATAGAGATAATAATAATATTTTTGGAAATATGGAAAACATAAAAATGGTTGGTATGCCGTAAAATATAAAATGAGATGGAACAATATAGAATTTAAGTGAAGTAGAAGTTTAGTGAATCACCTGTAAAAATAGAAGCAAATTAATCTTCTATTTATCGCCAATAGAAACTAAACAAAAACAGAATAAGCCAATGCAGCGGCCGAAGAAATTTGAAAATATGCCAAAGGAACTAGATTAAAAAGACCAGATTAGCAATGGACTGTACTCATCGACCTCTCTGCACTGCATGACCTGGAGAAAATCACAGACACTTTGATAATCAATAAAATCTGAGCATGTTAAAGGCAGACGTCCACCCAGTTTTACAGGAGGTATTAAAATATTGACTTCTTTATTTCCCATGTTAAAATAAAAACAATTAAACCCCAATGTGCTTTTTGGCTGTTCTTGACATGATTCAATTTAGACTTGCAGGCATTTCTCTTCATCTTCATTTGTCTTCCGAATTTGGCTGGTATCCAGAGGAATGTCTCTTTCTCTCCATTCTGGCTGCACACCAAAGCTATCTGAACCGTTTGATTACGGGGGAGAACTAATAAGGAGCACGACCCGAGGTGACCTAATAAGATCGCTTTCACAAATAATAAGGGGAGAATGTAATTAATTCTGCTAACCGAACTGTCATATGATGGTCGAACAATTCTTGGTGTATTCATCAGATGTTACACAATACGCATCAGTAAAACTCCCAAAGAATAAAGTTGTCTTCTAAAAGCATAGTTTTTTTCAACATTAGATATTATTAATATATGATTGTTAAAATATGAGATATGTTAAACATTAGATATGCACGTATAATCAATGATATGGTGTTAATTCTGTTAAATATATTGAACCATTTTTATTGCAAAATTTAAAATCTAAAACATTTTTTTAAATAAATATCAAAGCATTATTTGTGTTTTTCAGACAAGTGTTCAAATCTTGGATGTTATTATCACGACATTTTACACGATGAACCCTTTGAGCATCCTAAGTTTAATCTTGTAAAAGTCGGGAATCTGTATGTCTTACTGATGAACATGTACAGAATGTAGATCTAACTTGTTATCTACGGGGGTAGATAGTACTCTTTCATAAATCATGACAACGTAGAACTCTTAGGTAATGTTTAATTATATTTGTAGTATCGCCTATACTGAGAATTGAACCTTTAACATCCAGAGATCTATCGCTAAGAATAGATTATTACATCACTTTTACCGTTAAATCACAGCTAAAAAAATACTTACTTTTTTTCCACAGTTATGGTTGACGGAACAAGAAAAACCAACGCCCGTGGATTAAATAAATGTTTTTTTCGAAATTCGATAGAGGTTCGCGAATTAAACATGATGTTATTCGATTACAAGAAATATCTGTAAAAGAATAGATGTTAAATCGGCCGTAACGTCGTGAAAATAACATCGACGATGTAATCAGTAGCCGGAACTATCACATTAATGCACTTAAGTGGTTATACAAAATGTGTAATTATTGTTTAATAGAAATTGACTCGGTGTTGTGGCAATGCATTAACTCTGTCAAATATAGTAAACCATTTTTAAATGTTCATTTTTTTTTTAAATATGAAGATCCAAAAAAGCTTTATCTCTACTTATCAAATGATGATAAAACATCCTTTGTTTTGTTTATTCTTGCGCTTTAAAGCGTGAGACTAAAATGTAGGTCCTGTATAGTTAGTATTCCAATAAAGTGTCACGGTCCTCCTTCTAATTATATAAATTTAGTAATAGGAAAAATCAACTTATAAACATAGGCATCGGATATAGAAGGTGCCCGAGACATTTGGAAACATAGCAATGTGTGGAATGTAGTTCGATTACGTCATTGTGAACATACTTCACATTTTTATAATAATGTCATTAACATATTAATAATTTTAATTAAACAAAATTTGTGTAAGTTCACACTTCATGAACGGCATATAACATATATAGTATAATGACAAAAAACATATATTACACTACCTGTCAGAGTATGAGGGTATGTCGAGGAGAATTGTCTTATAACAGAACATCTACTACAATACCCCTAAAGAAGCTAATAATAGCTTGGCTAATGGTGTAATAAAACCAGAAAAATATACATTACCCCCAAAGAGGAAGTAATGCCTGGGGGATAGTCTCTTAACAACATTACATTATATATTATTTTCCTGGAATGGAGAAGCAATGCCCGTATCACGGTATTAATCGTATAACTTTAAAAGGTCAGGAATACTAGTTGTAAAGAAAACTTATGAATTTGGCAGAAAATAATGTTATTAGCAAAGTTTGACTGAAAAGTTCGGTTCTAAAGATAAGTTTCCCGTTAATTATATTCGTATGTATTAGTCGTTAACATACACTTCTCAAAAGTATCGTCATCAACTGCCTATGGCATCTATATTAACCATGTGAGTTGTTCTGCTATTATTACAACGAGTATATAATATATTACACCGAAATAAAGTGTTTCTTAATCTCTATTCATATAAAATTCAATATGCGTCTATGTTTATATATTCTTCTTAAAGGATTCACTCTTAAATCTAGTCACCGAGCATTGTGAATTTTGAAACAAATCTGGTAAGCCTATGGCGTTGTAATGTGAGCAATATTCATGCAATCTTAGTTTAATCCACAGGATGTAAAAGAGTGTGAAAGCTATTCATGGAATTTTACAAACGCCTGATGTTCATGAAATTTAACAAGAAGTATCAAACAAAATATACTTAAAATATATGTTACTCTTTGATTTAGGGGAATAATATGAAAACTAACTTTTATTTTAAACGGCCAATATTAAAGATTTGCATTAAATTGACACTGATTAAGCAAGATTCCCTTAATTTGCAATGTATTCTTAATACCCATGAAGATTGTCTTCAATTTTAAAGATTTGTTTAATTCAAAATACTCTTATAAATTTAACTCAAAATTGGAATCAAAATTGTAGACATTACCCCTTGTATCATTATATCTTGATTATAACTTTCGTAAAAAACACAAAACTGGTGAAAAACTATTAGCTATGTGGAAATGATTTACTCGTTCTGAGCCTGGTATTCGTCTAATACTCTTTTCTCTCTCGCACTCTCTCTCTCCCTCTCTCTCTCTCTCTCTCTCTCTCTCTCTCTCTCTATATATATATATATATATATATATATATATATATATATATATATATATATTAAAGAAGGGAAGATGAAGATAAAAAATTGCATAAAATACATAAAACTATATGAAATTGATACACATTTTGTTACATCGAACGTTCGGATGAAAGGAGTTACATTAATCCTTAAACTATGGATTTTCAAAGATAAAACTCTTCTCGTCAGAAGAAAACATTCGGTAATGTGGTATCTATAATAAATACATATTACCTAATTCCATTTCTCTTGAAGAATAAGAATAGAAAGGTTGAGGATAAAGAAATAAATGGCCGGGAGGGAAAATGGTAGCAATTTGTTATCTTCATCTTTCCTTCTTTAAAATTGATTGCTCTACTCGACGTATTGAGCTTTACTTCATCGCGATATATCACTTTACAATACTTCACTGATCGTTGATTTATTATCATTATTATACATACATTATATATATATATATATATATATATATATATATATATATATATATATATATATATATATATGTACTATTTTAGAAATTATATATAATATAGCATTTTCCGGTAAAATTACTTCATAAAATTTCATGACAAATAAGAGAAGACTTGAAAGAATATTATGTAGTTAAATAAATAGTTGAAAAGCAAACGTATGAAAAGAATGCTAACACTCAATTATTTTAACATTTTTTATAACGTCAGTCAACAGAAAATGAATTAACAGCTTAAGATTTGATATACAAATGAAATATAAAAGTAGATCATTGTGAGAACATTCGAGTTACACTAGAATTATATTTTTGGTTTGGAAAAAAATACAAAATATGTAAAATATGGGTTACGTGAGGTAAATAGATATCTAGACAGTGAGAGAGAAAGAGAGACCGACATACGAATGAATATACGTTTAAGAAGGCACAAACAAAGCCAGACAAATGGTGACGCCTGCGTAGTAAGACATCTAGCAAGCAGCAAGAAGTTTGAACGTGGTTATCATGTGTATCGATCATTCATAAACAAAAGAAATATACATGAAACAAAATAGATAAGAATTAGATATGTTTTATTTTCGTATATTATTATAATCTTATTACAGAAAGAAACTAACCTGGAACAACAACAAAAACAATTTTAAAAATCAAAACGGCGACTGAGCGAGTATAGTGAAAGGATAACTAATCACAAACAGTGTATCGTGCCTCGACATCACTTAATGCAAACCGCATACAGAGATATACCTATAGAAGAGGAAAAAGAAGATGCAACGCACTGACAGAAAACCGAATTTATCAAATTCAGTCATACACTTACGTCTGTAAACACACTGTAGCGTAACGCCCCGTTTGTAAACACAACTACAGACGCATCACATAGGGGAGTGTTCAAGCTCGAGTAATCTCTCCTTTGATGCAAGGTGACGTGGCTATTCGGTTAATATAAAAAGCTATGTACGCAAAATTCACTCATCTTTTCATCAGGCTGGCTTCGAGAATAGACACCCTCCCCGGTTTATTTGCTGCTTTCTGCAAAAACATCGCACACAATGTGCGCACCCCACAAAAACACACTATTCAGTACGCACAGTTTATGTCGAATAATTCACATACACACACACACACCCACACACACGAACACATGTATTTACTCAGACTTTGTTAGAAACGTTCTCCTGAACTTAATTACATAGAGAACAGCTCATATTCGTTTTAGGTAAACACACTCTATTCGGTATGTATAGGTTTCCCCTCAAGTACACACACACGCATACAGGCATTTGATTCTACTTACACTCTATTTGCACACGCTCTCAGACCCATTCATGTCCGCGACCAATAAATGTTGTGTTGTATACTTCTTTGTTTTCGAGGTGTAACGTTGTTACCATTGACATGCTTTTATAGTGAACAAATAAATATATGTAAAGTAGCGGCGCTGGCCAACAGTCGGACCCAAAATCTCACTCTTCACACCACAGAAACACACACATTCAAGTAGCAACTAAGCAACAATAACTGACCACTGAACTTTGTTAAATAAGAAGAATAAAGAAAATTATATTAAAACATACGTTTGTATATGTATTCATATGGATAGTATTACCTGTTACCTAAATGCTAGTCAATATGCATATTTTAAAATGTATAGTTATACCGTAAGTGATGATATAAAATGTAGAAGACATTACGTTTGTTTGCTTTAAGGTAATATCAAATTAATAAAAGTAGAGGGATAGAGTGATTGTATATATATATATATATATATATATATATATATATATATATATATATATATATATAAACACATCTAGTATATAAACATATATGTATATATATAAATATATATAAATAGATTAATTGTTGAATATTGTTAAATGTAACTAAATATAAATATAAGTTATAATAGAAACACATAAAACTATAAATAACTAACTCAGTAGTATAATGGGTCGTGTAAACCCATCGTTTTTTGTAAACAACGAATACATTTTCTAAGACACAGACAAACCACAGTAGGACATTTTTTAATAACAAAATACGTTTCCAAAAATTAATTTGGAACAAAAAACTAGATCTGATATCCGGAACATGTTTGTTTTTGTTTTTAATGGAAGTGGTGTCTGATCAACTCTGCTGGGAAACCATGAGATAAAATACTGTGTGTTTTTTATTTCCGAAACCCTTTCATACCAAACTTATGATACATTAAATAATGTTAGGGACATAGCATAGTTGCTATGTTGTTAATAATGTGAACTTATGACGTAGGTGTGCCGAGTTCGAATCAAGTTCGTTCCACAGAAACACTTTCATAAAAAGCAACACCTTACCTTGTGGCTTACTTCCTGGAGATCAGGTGAATAAAAATACATTAAATAATGTTAACACAAGCGTTAGTTCTTGGAAGCAAACAAATATAGTTACTGTAATTGGCTTACAATCCAAGTTGTTTTCCAACGAATGACTAGGGATTAAAAGTGTTTTTTTTTAATATAGTTTTAATGGTTGAACAACTTCCAAGACTATATATATATATATATATATATATATATATATATATATATATATATATATATATATATATATATCCAAGCAAGCGTTGTTGAACGTAACGGAACTTTTTCGTTTGCAAATCTTTTTCTTGATGTTCTCAAACCGTCGAGCTTTCCTTCTGGTGTCAGGTGGATATCCGTAGTGTATTTCGCCGATTGTTTTTAATTCGACCATTTTTATTTTGAGCGCTTTCGACTTTCTAGTCGTCTTGACGAGAAGGTTGTTTTTTTTAGCTAAGAAGACTTGAGTTAATGCTTCATAGGTATCGTTAAGGGACAATAAAAGAAAAGACAGTGCGTGTGGTTGAGTTGATTTTATTCTATCTGGGTATTTGTATTTATTGTTTATTTATCTATTTTATTAATTCTTCAAATTAGTATTATTTATTTAGTCCCCCGATTTATAAAATCGGGGGACTTATGTTTTGAGGGATGTCCGTCCGTCCGTCCGTCCGTCCGTCCGGCTTTTCTCCGCAACCATCCATTGAATTTCTCTGAAATTTAGCATGAAGTTGTAACTTTAGACAGGTTAGAAAGTGACATTCTCCAATTTAAAAAAAAATCTGGTTAGCCCCCAGGGCGTCGAAAGACCCCGAAATGGCAAAAAATGACATTTTCATCCTCCATTCAATTTCTCTGAAACTTGGCCAAAATGTGGAGGCAATTGTTCTTAATAGAAAATAAGTATCGCTGACCTTGGAAAAAATCTGGTTCGCGCCACCAGGGGGTCAAGGTGGGGGGAGGGGGCGGAAATGCCCCGAATTGCCCAAATTTATTGCATTTTACACTCGCCACATCGAGTCACATACAGAGGGAGACCACGCACGCGCGGCTTGTTATTTATTATTATTTATTATATTATTACTATCATTACAATTATTTATTAATTTTTTATTACTCTATTTTCATTTAATTATATGATACTTTTTATATGTTACTACCTCACAACGAAGATACACACACGAGAAAGTTTCGTGACGTTCAACAACGCTTGCCATGATGATGACTTGCTGCCTAAGTATTCATACACACACACACTCACACACATATATATATATATATATATATATATATATATATATATATATATATATATATATATATATATATATATATATTTCAATGTACGCCGCTTTTTATGCTTTTATTGTATCTCCTTTCCTTCTAATGTATTCTTCTTTTCCTTTTTCGGTGTTCTCCATCTATTCATATTTACTTTCTTTCCTGTTTTCTTATTTTTACGTTTCTGGTTCCTTTTCATTTACCTCGTTGCATTATCCCCTTTTTAGCACCACATGTTCTTATTTTTGCTTATCTCAAAATTATATTTCTCTTTTCTCTTATAACTCAGGTTAGTTCTTTTTTAGTTGTCTATTTATTTCTCACTTCTCTCTTCTCTCTTTCTTTTATCTCTCTATATTAGTCTTCTGTTTGTATTATCTTATCGATCTCTTAGCTGCATACTATTTTCTTTATTAACCTAACAACGCCTTTGTTTTGTTTTGATTTTGTAAGCATCTTCTTTAGTCTCATCAGATATTTTAATGTGAATGTTTAACCAGCTAATCAGTGTACATCGCTTAAAACAGGCTCGCCGTTATATTCGCTTATAACGCCATTCATATCAACATCGTAATCAAAATGCCTATTGACCTATTGCTTTTATTTCAATTCGTACACACGAACTGATTATCTCTCTGCC
>OY744530.1:44876583-44991583 GCA_963556195.1 Sepiola atlantica | reverse complement strand
AAATCAACATATTTAGTGAGATTGAACTATTATATTCTCAACTAAAAAGACATTCGCCTATTTCCACTGATGAATTAACTAGCGTTAAAATCCAGTTGGGTGAATTAGGTCGGAGGTTTTCTGCTATACGTACTAAATCTAGCGATTGTATTTGGCAGAAAAAATCATTTTGAAACTGCGAAATTACTTAAGTCGAACTCTGATATTTATATCACTCGTCCAGACAAGGGTTCAGGCGTTGTAATCCTGAACCAAGTAGATTATATCTCCAAAATGTGTAACATTCTGGATGATAAAAATAAATTTTTCAAGATGGGTGGTTTTAGCCACGATGACACTTTTCGTATGGAAATAAAAATCCAGAAAAGGCTTCTTCAACTTTATAAAAGCAAGTTTATTTCTAAAGAGATATATGAAGGAATACGACCTATCGGCTCTCAAAGGCCTAGAATGTACGGCTTACCAAAGGTTCATAAACCTAACGTTCCTTTACGGCCTATTCTATCAATGTTGGGTTCTGCACAACATGCACTTGGTAAATGGTTAGTTGATATTCTTAAGCCCGTACTTACTTTTTATTCGGACTATTGTATCTCTGATTCCTTCCAATTTGTGTCTTCTATACACAAATTATCTCTCTCAAAGGACACCGAGTTCTTGGCTTCCTTTGACATTAGTAGTCTGTTTACCAATGTACCTTTGGATGAAACCATTGGTATATGTGCAGATTATCTTTACCGCGGCCCCTTAAAGTCTCCACAGTTTCCTGAACGAATTTTTGTTGAACTGATGGAACTTGCTACTAAATCAGTTTCCTTCAGTTTCAATAATATAATGTATCGGCAAATTGATGGTATATCCATGGGCAGCCCTCATGGTTCATCGTTAGCCAACATTTTCGTTGGATTTTTGGAAAACCAATTATTTTCCAAAGTGACCAAGCCGGCTTTCTACACACGTTACGTTGATGACACTTTTGCTTGTTTTCCCTCTCGGAGTGATGCTGAACAGTTTCTTCTTCTTCTTTGTGACTTGCATCCATCGTTGCAATTTACTATGGAAGTCGAGGATTGTGGTTCCTTACCATTCCTCGATGTTTTAGTGTCTAAATCTGGTTTATCATTTGAAACCTGTGTGTATAGAAAACCAACATTTACAGGCCTTTATCTAAATTGGTTTTCCTTCGCCCCAAGAGCAAGAAAAATAAATCTTATTGGTACTCTCACTCATCGAGCTCTTATGATTTGTTCACCAACACGACTCGATGCAGAACTTGGTGAGATTACTAATATTTTTCTTGCCAATGGATATCCCATCAATACTATAAAAGGCACCATTGCACGTAAAGTTGCTTTATTTAATGGTGGTAAATTTATTGGCCCGTCACGTTGCCCAATTTATTTGAAACTCCCTTGGTTGGGTTCTGACGGCCTTGACATTGTTGAAAGGATTTCTTCTTCTACTCAACGTTGTTTTCCGGCAACCATGTTGAGGGTAGTTTACACGACTCGAACCTTTTTCTCTTCTTTTCGTAAGGATTTTTTGCCAGCCATTCAAAAGAATTCTGTAGTTTATAAATTCATGTGTCAGTGTGGAGCTGACTACGTTGGCAAGACATCCCAAAGATTAGAATTTAGAATATCCCAACACATACCACGTGATATTCGCCTACACAAGGTTTCGAGATCATCCGGGAACTTCCAGGCACAGGAATCAGCCATCGGTAATCACCTCGTTAGTACAAATAGTTGTTCTGACAGGTATTCCGA
The DNA here is from genome assembly GCA_963556195.1 of Sepiola atlantica. Lineage (NCBI taxonomy): Eukaryota > Metazoa > Mollusca > Cephalopoda > Sepiida > Sepiolidae > Sepiola > Sepiola atlantica. Next base: position 44,989,814 of record OY744530.1, on the reverse strand, counting down.
TGGGTGGTTTTCTGTTTTACACAGTGCCAGGTCGAACTACCATCTCAATATTCTTGAGGCGTTAGTCATTAACAACTATCGACCTAGCCTGTGTAGACAAAAGATTTTGAAACATCAGTTGGAGATCTTTAATGATTCAAAGCCACCATAACGTTGAGAGATTTAATTTTTTTTTTTTTTTTTTTTTTTTTTTTTTTTTCCCCTTCTCATTCGTTTCCTCCAACTGAAATAAGTTTTATTTATTTTTTTTTTCTCCCCCCTTCATTTCTCATTCGACTTTTAGTTTTTAATTTACCATTCTGACGTTTCCTCTCAGAGGGTCAGACGACAAGGCCTTAAGGTAATTTTAACAATTTTCCTTTTTTTTTTTTTCCTCACTCGTCTGTTTCATTGATTTTAATAATGCTTCCTCTAAAATTAATCCTACCATTCTGTTGTACACGTAATTTACTTACATATATATATATATATATATATATATATATATATGAATTACCATACTAGACACTATCCTCGGTTGTATTCCTGAAATGAGGATATGTTCGCCCTACAAGTAAATCCTGACAAAATATTCAACATACCATAGTATTCTAAGTTCAAATAAGATCCCTTTGACACGGATATACACTGGCTCATACGAATAATGGTGCTTCTACTCCAAGTCGTGTCACCTCCACTAACAGCACTAAGCTGTATGCTCTACCAGACAAGCATGGTTCTTGTCCTTGAATCAGGTTAAACCAAGACACCACAAAAAATATATACTACAACATAAGTGACTTGTCAATTGGTAGAGGAAAATTAATGTTTTTAAGTTATTTACTAACTCAATATTTGACAGTTATGGGGAACTTTACTGAGATATTCATGTATTGAGATGCATACATAGATATATAGATATCAAGTTTTATCCGCGAGAAAGGGCCCCTAGATTTTTTGGAACTTCAACTGAAGTAAAATGAAACATATATATATGTATATATATATATATATATATATATATATATATATATATATATATATATATATATATATATGTGTGTGTGTATATATTTATATATATCTTACGCATCTGTACACTGAAATAATATATATATATATATGTATATATATACGCATATATAAATATTTATATGTATATATATATATACACACAAAATTATATAAACACTCATATACTGCTAAACCAAAATCTTTCGATTAATAGCAACGTGTCTGAATAAAAACATATCCATAAATTTCAAACACGTATACATAAGTGTACATAAATTGTATGTTCTTACGTTTGACACTAACAAAAATTTATGCGCATGTATACTTTTCACATTCAAAATAAAAATAAGGAAAACTGAAACGCATCTTTCCCATTTGTCAGATGCTGCGTGTTCCTAAATTCAGAAAACATTTTTATAATTTCTGTCGTGTTTATTTCGTTATGCTTACCATTAATCGTGATGCGTGCGCTTTTTTTCTGTGACTAACCTATAAAATTATAACCTAAGAAAAACAAAAATAACTTGGTTTATTTAAAGATTTACATGTCCCAGCTTTCTTAATTGTTTCACACGTTATAACTGTTGGCGTTACATTTTTTATGTCAGGTCAAAAATATTCATATAAGTGACGTGTAGTTTTATATATGTTATTATCAAAAGAAATTTATGGTTGTATAAATTTTATAAAATGTTTAAAAATCATAAAACGTTCTTATATATATATATATACATATATATATATATATATATATATATATATATATAATAGCAAATATATGCATCATCTGGTCGCATATTTCTGCTAAGCTGAGAAGATGATACCATAACGAACAAACTACATACACCTACCCCAAAAGATGGAAGTAGAGACTGGGAGAAGGATATGACGAACGAGCACACACACACCAAAACAGTAAGGGAAAACGCTAGGAACGATGATATGACAACAGTATATATAGTTAACAACCCCTGACACATACACACTAATAGGTAATCCTGGGAGAATTGTATTGTGAGAAACGCACGTATAATATACTGCTTTCCCCCGAATAGGAAAGAAATGCCTGGGAGGAATGTATCATGACAAATGAACATATCATCATTAAATTAGTATAAGCCGTTTTAATGTTCATATAGTAAAGATAAGTGGAATAAAAACGTTAGCATTTATTCATTTAAATATCATTAAACACCATGACACGTGGAAATTGTTCCGAAAAATATAGTCGCCATATTCATAAACAAATATAAATATGCTAGCATAATTTTCTAGTTAAAAAATACATGTTTATTATAAACTTGAATTATTATTATTCCTTTGCTAGAATTATAGTAAACTAACTGATATTACACTGAACCTCCCTGCCGGAGAATATTATTATGATGAACTAACACTACTTCCCTCTATCCAAAAACTAACAGGACATTCAAGCTAGGACGGTCTTATAAGAACAGAAGCGATACTACACTAAAACACTATATTCTAACAAAATCGAGTTGTTTTTTGGTGAAGGGGGTTATTCTAGAAAATTTGTTTGAGTGAGTTGGAGATGTCTATATATACGGTATGTCAATATATTCTTATATCATTAGAATTAAATATGTCTAACCTGTTTTGATGTTTATATATTTAGGATAGATTAGAACAACTTTCGCATTCATCTATATATATATATATATATATATATATGTATATATATATATATATATATATATATATATATATATATATATATATTAAAATGAAAAATAGATAAGAAAGTTTTTTTTAAATGTATGTTTAACAAAACAGTTTAGGTTTAATGCATTGTATAAAACTAAGCTCTAAATAAACATTCGTTTAAAATAATACAACAAGAAAATGTAAACGTTTTAAATATCCATATAATAGAGAAAACATTTTTTTTTATTACCACAATTTAGGTTTCAGAATGCTAACAGTCGCTCTTAGCATCTCCTGGAGACATCGCCCTCAAAAGCGAGCAACTCTATGGCCACCTCCCTCAGATTTAAGCCCTGATTAGAGAGAGTAGAACCTGATTTGCTGGAAATTGCTGGAGGGGTAAAGATGAAATCACCAGCGGTGTTCTTCTGTGGATGTCAAAAGAGAGATCTGGCTCAGTGGGAAGACTGCACAGAACCTTCATTAAAATGCTAGCAGGAAACGTACAATGCACATGGAAAGACCTACCGGTGTGATAGAGGATAGAGCGAGATAGCGTGAGAGAATCAGGAGGGTCCGAGACACCACAATGACTCGATGATGATGATGATGAGGCTTCAATATATGTGTGCACTTTCAATCTTAAAGTTAATCACATCTGTCCACCAGAAATAATTATTGGATTTAAATTTAAAGTGGATTGTAAAAAATCAGCACTTCTAATATCTGTTAAAATTCTAATGACACTGTTCATCTTTATATTAGTTATATTATTCGGACTACTGGTATTATCTTTAGTTCACAGGTTGCGCAACGTGATTTTAAAAATATAATAACTCGCATAAAACTCCTATGTAACCATGGTTAAAAGGAAACGAACGCAGTCTACTTTCGGTGATTAAATAATTAGCTCCGTTCGAAATTTAATATATATGGTGATTGATAAAAGACATCTAAAGAAGGTAGGAAGTAATATCGGCCGAAAACCTGTAGTAATAACATCCAGTCTGTGAACAGTCGTCTGAATAACTATAATAATGTACAGTATAAATCCTCCTTCTCAGATATTCTGATGGCATTACTTGTTGTTTAATCACATTTGCTGTCACTTGATCCCCTATGTAAATAGTCAATATCTACGAGTATAAAAATAACCCGATATTATGATTACTGCGACACCCCCTAGATGCTGGGCTTTCCGATGGCTTCGCTATCAATGACCTTTTATCTGAGCATCAATGTAAGCCTTATCTTGGAAACCTAGCTATCTGATTTGAAATCACATCGTGTAACTTGGAATAGAACCAAGCAACTCATTTCAATAACTTACACAAGAGGTGGTATTTTTATATCACTTGCTGCACTTGGAGACGATCCAACTTAAAGTCGTATAAGAACAAATAAAAGAAATTAAATAAACTATGTGCAATGGTCAGGTTAACGCAGTTGCATTTTTCTTTAGTTATTTTTAAGTTTACTAATATGTTGTAATATAAACAACAAACGAGAATAATATAATAATAGAGTATTGAAAATATTTCCCATGATAATTGTCGAAGGGGTTTATTTAAAACATCGATCCTCCATCGTAAGAGGTAAGGAGCGGCCCGTGCATTTATGAACATGAGTTTTTTTCCTAAAAGAGAAATGGCTATTTAATCGAATTTATTCACAAAGTTTACTAAGTATAGAATTACATCGGGTAGTTTGTTATTTTATTTATATATAAACTACGTAAATATAATATTCATACATAAATGTATGTATATATATATATATATATATATATATATATATATATATATATAAAAATATAGATATATGTGTATATATATACGTGTATATACATATCAATGAAAATATAGGCATACATAGATATATACACACCGATATATGAACACACATGCTATTTAATGGTATGAATCAATTATGCAAAATACACATCCACATATAGGTGTATGTGTATGATATAATACATCTATCTCTCTCTCTCTATATATATATATACCTATTTCCTTCTCTCTCTCTCTCTCTCTCTCTCTCTCTCTCTCTATATATATATATATATATATATATATATATATATATATATATATATATATATATATATATATATATAAAGAGATACAGTGAGGAAGAAGAAAAAACTGCAAGCCAGCACGTACTTATGTGTTTAAATGTTACAAACAAGGGGTTTTATTTCCATCTTACGAACTTCAAGAGATATTTAGAAAGGTTATCTCTGCTCTCTATTAGTAAACAGTAGATTTCTTCGTAAGCAAGGAATATGTATATGCTGTCATTTAAAATATTCAAGCAACACTAATTAATGAGAATATCAACGTCAAAGGCACCCATACACACGCACATATATACCTTTATCCTATACACACACCCCCCCACACACACATATATATATATATATATATATATATATATATATATATATATATATATATATATATATATGCTAAACAATAGAAATAATAATTTTGCGTAATTGAATATGAAAAAAGAAAGAAACATATTATTCATGTATTCATGAACATTTCGTTTTTAATTCCAGACTTACTCAGGATGATTTCTTGAGGAAAATAAAACACAAATACTAAATATTTGAAACAATGGTAATAGGAAGAGAAGGTCTTGAACGGTCGCGTATTCAAATATAAATTATGAACTACAAATAGATGATGGCAGTTATCAGTAGAAAGTGGGTAAGGGAAATGGTGGCGGTTCGAGTAAAATATCATACGGGAGTGTTGACTCAGCAATATATATATATATATATATATATATATATATATATATGTGTGTGTGTGTAGGGGGGGGTGTATGTTATTTAAGGAAGAAAAACAAACGAAAAACAGATTTAAATACATGAGAAAAACAAAAAACGAAATATTTGACCGGTTTCGTTTGTATCAAAGACTGCCTTCAGAAATAGTTAAGATTTGTAAAAGAAATCTGATAAGCACATACATAGGAATAGAAACAAAACGCACAGGGAAATGTGATTGGTGCATATAAGACATTTTGACAAGTAAGATATATAATTTTGGCAAGTAGGATGTATTGCTTTTCTTTCAACGAGCTAGTATTGGGATGTGTATGGCCATGTGTAAGGGAACGACAAGTGAATACGCTAACACGGTGACGTTAGAGACACAGAGGGGGAAAAGGAAGAAGTTGAAAAACAGTTATTTTTAACCAGGATAATCACTATAGTTGGAAGGTATATATATATATATATATATATATATATATATATATATATATATATATATATATATATATACATGCATGTATCTGTGTGCGTAAATATCCATACATTTACATACACATACGTCAACCTCATATCCAATCAGAGTAACATTATATTTACTGACCAGCAATAACCATTGATTCTCGTAAGAGTGATAACAAATTCCAGGAAGGTAGCACGATTACCATGATGTTCCACCTTCATTTCTGGTTGGTAAGGGGTATATTTATGGACGTGACGATAAAAAATTAAAACAATTATGAATGGCACATAGATCATCAATAAATATGTTAGTTTCATGGTACTTATATGCATGTGGTGAGCCAAAAGAAATAGTTTTGTTTGTTTTTCCGAGAAATAAAAAAAATATATATAATATACCCTTTTAAACGGATGAAATATAGTTAGTTTGTTCGTTTGGCTCTTTCCCCAATTTAAGGAATACATCAGGATACCTATTACATGCCTTTACAATATGCACATCTAACATTTTGTCAGTAGCACCATTTCTTTTTATGCGTGTGTACAGTTCTGATGCTCTGGGCTCAAAGTCACGGAGCAGTAGATTACAACGTGCAATTTATATATATATATATATATATATATATATATATAAAATATAATAACACGAAATTACATAATCAGCGATGCAATAATTTATTTTAACCTTTTTGTTTTTTCAAGCATCCGATTCAGATGATTACATTTTTAAAACTGAAAAAAAAAGAGTTAAATTCAGACTCGACAATTCAAATATAACTGGAGAGAGAGAGAGAGTAACAACCTATTTAATAGATATTAAGTGAAAGGGGGGGGATTCTAAGCATACCTAACTATAACTATAAATTGAGAGGAGGAATTGCATAATGTATTACAAACCGTGAGGGGAGGCCATATGTATAATTAGAAATTGTAAAATTGGGCATATATGATGATGGAGGAAAAGGGGGTCATGTTTTTCAAAAGAATCGGCTCGTGGAAAAAATTAACACCCGATTCTTTTGAAAAACATGACTCCCCGCCTCCTCCATCATCATCTATGCCCAATTTTACAATTTCTAATTATACACATGGCTTCTCCCTCACGGTCTGTAACAAATTATGCAATCCCCCCTCTCAATTTATAGTTATAGATTAGATATGCTTCAAATTACATCCTCTCTCTAAATATGTATTATTATATTTGAATTGTCGAGTGTGAATTTAATTCTTTTTTTCAGTTTCAAAACCGTAATCGTCTGGATCGGATGCTTGAAAAAAACACAAGGTTGAAATAAATTATTGCATCGATGAGTATGTAATTTCGTGTTATTATATTTTATTTTATTCTTGCTCTGTTTAGCACATTGAGCTCTTATACCCGGATTCATCCTGGAATGATTTCATTATAACAAACACACACAATATATATATATATATATATATATATATATATATATATATATATATATATATATATATATATATATATATATGGTATCACAATATATTTGGAAAGTATGCTAAACGGATTCCTTTCTGTCATACTGATATAAAGCTTTGCCCATGCATTGGACACTGCCATGGTAAATATTGAAAACTATATATGTAATGTATTATATTTTGTAAAATATTATCATATATATATATATATATATATATATATATATATATATATATATATATTTATATATACTACACTGCATGCATGTGAGAAGGCGAAATATTCAGCAACCATTATTTAAATGTACATGTGTTCCTGTGGATATGCTAATAGTTGATTTCGTTCATATCGATGTATTAGACCTTTCGTTTCATCGTTGGATAATTGATGACTGTCATTGAGTACCATGTGAATGTGTAGATATGATATGACTAAATATGTTTTGACACATGCACCACACACGTAGTCAGCTTGAAATGTGTCTAGGATGTTTGACATTTCCCGATTCCGCAGAATAAAGAAAGGTAATCTAGACGCCTTGCCTAAAAATATCACAGTCATTATTGACGTTCTTCTGTCAAACTAATGTTTTCGAAGCCGTGAATTTCTAGTCTTTAACATATTTGTGATTATTTGCTGTTATAAATGTAGATTTATGTGCATATGATGGCTGGTGTTGTTTAGCATGAAAATAAATTTACACATTTTCTTCTAAAAGCAGTATTATAAACATATAGATACAAAATCCCAATTGTACTAAGGCTTTCAAAATATATATTAATTTACTTTGATGTACTTTAATAATGAACTTTACAGTTTTAAGAGAATTTGACTTCTGTTGTACGTGTATTAAACTTCGATCACGTCTACTCGGTTGAGTTAAACACCGTAGACCAAAGCAATACTCTTTCTCAAGAACAATAAAATGAATCAATGAAATGATGGAAAGGTGATTGGATACATAAGAACATCACATCAAAGATAGGAGAAAGATTATGGCTCTCATAAACAATGGGGAATTTGTCTTTTATTTGTAATCACAAGGTTTGTCACGAACAAACGATTTTATTTATTTTTGTATTGCTACAATATAAAATACCCTTTACACTTAAATGTTGAACCAATCAAATCAGCTTATTCTCCCACACAATGTGAACTAAAATGTTTTACTGATCGTGTATCCGGAATAGTGATCTGACGTTTAGTTAAAGTTTAGCTATCCCTGTTACACTCACATAGACACTATTTTACATATGTATGGGTCAGCGACTTACGTGCACCAATACAAATCCAGTGCATCACACACTTCCGTCTGAACTGTAAGTTTAATAAAATAAGCAGTTTAAGCACTCGTACAATCTCGATCATAATTGTAACGTATTTCTACATAATTCCCTGGGTAATTGAGCTTGAATTTTAAAAAAATTGAAGAGTGTAAATTGAAAACGCAATAAATCTACTTTGTTTAAATTGAAACATATATTATATTAAGGGAAGCGTTCGTGTATGTGTGTTTTTTTCTATTTTACTTGAGTCGAAGTTATAATAAATTAAGGGGACCTTTCTGGGGGCTAACACTTTATGTTTATATGAAATACATAGATATTCGAATATTCTATTAATGTTCTCCTTTACCTATCAAATGTTGAATTAGTAAGAAGTTAAGACCATTATTTTTTTAATTTTCCTCTTTCCAATTGACCAATTACTTATTTTCTTTATTGTGGTCTATGGGTCTTACCGGAATCCACCACACTAATTCAACTAGTCTGATGGAATATCAATCTAAGTGGTGTTACTTGAGGTGACATTACCTGCTGCAGGTGCACCATTTTACGATGAGTTAGTGTTTTTGTATACGTGTTTTTCTGTCCAGTTAAAATTTGAAATTACCGAAAAAACAACCACAAAGGTGTTATGTTCTTGACCGGCGTTTCCCCGGACGCATGTCTCGGTTTTGTAAGGGAGGGTACGTTTTTTAATCTTTTTCTTTATGTTATTATCTACTACTTTGGGTATTTCCTCATGTCATTATCTATTAATGGCTTACTCACAATTCAAAACAAGAAAATGCGTCAGCATTGTCTCAAATGTAAATACTTACGTTTTATTTCGGAAATGGGGGAGCAATAAACGCGGGAAGGGTGTTATGTAAGTACTCTTAAGGCTTCCATTATTTAATTTGGGTCGTTTCAGTACGGCTCTGCAAGCCTCTTAATTTTCCCTTTTTTCACTCTTCATTTAAATAAAAGATTTTCTCTTCAAACATAGTAAGGTGGCATAACATTTGTTTCAATAGAGCTCTTGAGTCCTCCTAAATTTTAATAGTGCAATTATGTTTGCACGCAGGGTGGCCAGGATAAAAACTACTTTGTCTTTCTTTTATAGTGTTGTATACCCCGGGAGCTATAATAAAAAGTTCTTACTATCAGGAATAAAGCGAGTAGTACCCCACAAATGCGAAGAACAGTATTCAATATGTTAGACAGAGAAGCTGTGTTTGAACGTACTGTTGCCCGAAATAAATAACTGCTGTGACTTTTTAATACTATCGTTGCTCGGAAACCATAACTAGTGCTCAATATCCTTGATAGACCAGGTAGTAACATAAAAGTGCTCAATATCCTTGATAGTAGAAGTATGTTAACAGCCATTGTTGCCCGTAAAAATAACTTATTCGTAATTTGTTGGTGCAAACCGGGAGCTATAATAGTAATTTCACAGTATCATATCTCGTAAATGGTAAAAGTTAGTCAATCCAAACTGCTTATTATCCCAAGTAAAGCATGTATGTTTAAGGGTCGCGTTTCCCGGGAATAAAAAAAACATAACTATGTTTTATTTTACTATTTCATACAAGAAGATCTTCTCGGCGTTGCCATGGCGTCGTAATAGTAATATTACAGTATTACATATGAAAATGTTATATAGGAATATAACACTAGTTAATGCCTCGGATAGAATAGGTATGTTAAAGGTTCGCATTGCCCGGAATAAACGACATTACTATTCATCGTTATGTTATATGTAAGGAAATCCACTCGGTTATATGCTAAATTGTATATAGAAATACAAAATGTGCTCATTATCCTAGATAGACCTGTTGTTTTAGTGTTTCCTGGGAGAAAGTACTTCCTTTTCTTTTGTTATTATGTTTCATACTTGGAAAAGTACATGATTTTCCCGGAAGCTATAATGGTAATAATACAGTATGATATCTGATAAATGGTATCAATTAGTCAAAGTAAAGTTGTCAATATCCTAGAATAGAGCAGTTACGTTTAAAGGGCGCGTGGTCCGGCAAAAAAAAAAAGATCAGGATGTGTTGTCATACTATTTCATATCAGAGAATATACTCGGCGTTGCCCGGAAATCATAATAGTAGTATTACAATATTACATATATTAAGTGGTATATATTAATTATTAAGTGTTCAAAATAATAGGAAGCGCAGTATTGCTTGAGGTTGGAACTTTTTTGTTTTTTTTATTACGTCGTGCATTAGACAACGTGCAAGACGTTGCCCGGTAACCATAATAGTAATAATACAGTATCATAGCTGGTGAGTGGTATAAGTTAGTTGATCTAAAATGCTTACTCTCCTGGATAGAGAATATATGTTTCAAGAGCGTATTGCCCGGAACGAACCGAATCAGAAAATGAATCGGCATTTTTAAATATTTTAAGTTTACTATGCGCTAACTACGGATGTAATTAATCGCATTGCTAAATGAGACTATCGTGAAGCAAAGGTTGCTTAATACCAACATGCATCTCTTCTTAACTGGCATTGCTTGGTGAGTGTATAGTAAAGCAAATGTTGCTTAATACTTAACCGCCCTCTTGGTCTGAACCGGCACTTATTGATGAGGTTATAATAAAGTAATTAGGAATTTAGCGGGACTATTTATTGTATTTGACGTTTTCTGCAATACAAAATTGCCAGATGAACGGATTATTTTTGTTAACTAATATATTAACTCTCTTCGGACTATTGTCTTTATCATCATTACGTATATTATTAGTATGTTAAATAGAGGGATACGGAAGATAGAAAAAACATTCCACAAAAAAAACATTAGGAATTAACCGAGATCAGTTATGCTACTTGACGTGGTGCAGGATCAAAGATTGTTTGATGGCAGTATTACATATGTTGACTGATATATTAAAACTCTCTTCGGACTATTGTCTTCATCAACATAAGGTATATTTTGTATATGTTGAAATAAAGGGTGGACAAAAAAATTGTGAATTAAGCGAGGCAATTTGTTTTATTCAGCGTTGTCTGGGATACAAACTTGTAAGATTGCAGTATCACTTTTGTTAACTGATATCTATTAACTATTTTCCGACTCTCGTCCTTACTAACATTAGGTATCTTGTTAATATGTTTAAATGCACGGGGGTCAAAATGATGTAGAAATTTAGGAAGGAACACATTCTTTCTAGTCGTAGTTGCTCAGGCTAAAAAATTAGAAAATGACAATATTACGTTTGTTAACGTATATATATATATATATATATATATATATATATATATATATAGATACATATATATATATACATATATATATATATACATATTTATACACACACATATATATATATATATATATATATATATATATATATATATATTGACTCTTTTAGGACTATCTTCTTCATAAGCGTAACGTATCTTCTTTATAGGTTCAAAGATGTAAGATGGAATTATTACTTTTGTTAACTGATATATATATATATATATATATATATATATATATATATATATATATATATATATAAACTCTCTTCGAACGTATGTCTTTATTAGGATTACGTATCTTCTTGATATGTTGTAATTGAGAGAAATGTAACAAAAAAATTGTGTTTTTAGCGGGAAAATGTATTTTCTATTCGGCGTTGTCCTGGATCAATAATTGTAAGATGACACTGTTACTTTTTAACTGATACATATTACTGCTATTTTGACTATTTTATGAACATTTAATATTTGCTAGGATTAATAATATTTATATTATAACTGTTCATACGTTTATTCTACTCGTTCTTTAGATGGTGTTGCGAAGGCCTCTTTACTAACATTTCAGTAGTTTATTTGGTGTGTGAGGGAGTGGGTAACAAAAACTAGTATTCTACTCTGCGTTGTCTATGATAAATAAAATGGTCATCATCAACTTCATGTCTCTTGCTGCTTTGATTTTACGTGTACTATTGGCGGAGTTATTTAGGCATCCCTACAAACATTACATTATTATATTTGTTAAGTGAGGCTGGAATGGGAACAATAACATAAACTTTTTGTTCTACTCAGCGTTGTTCGGGAGCAACAAAACTGTAGTTATTAACATTACTGTATTATATTTGGTAAGTAAGGGGTAAATCATCTGTTGTTCTACTCGGTGTTGTCGGGAAGCATTAAATGTGAATTTAAGTATTACATTTAAATTCTCTTGAGAATATTTTCATCATTTTCTTTTCACATTATTAGAAAAAACGGGTGGGGTTACGGATAATACTTTGAACATAAGTGTAATAGTGTTGTGAAGGCCTCTTTACACAAATTACAGAAGTATATTTGGTAATTGAGGGTTTAAGTTACAGAAACTCTTGTTTTGTCCAGGAATAAGGTGGAATGTAACAGGAACTTTTATTCTACGTGTGCGGGAGTATTAAAATTGTCATTATTAAAATTACTGTATTATATTAGATAAGTTTATGTGGGGGGAACAGCGTCTCTTTTTACTTGGATTTGTCCGGTAGCAATACGTGAAATTACAGTCTTACATTACAATCTGTTTGGACTATTTTTCTTATCAACATAGTTTCTCTTGATGTTACGATGAAAGCAGCTGTCAAGGTGGAATACATGTACAATTACAGTATTACATTTAAAGCATAGGGCTATGGTACAGAAATTACAGCATCATTCTTTTTCAACGCATTAAAACGAGAAAGAACACCGAGCTGTGTAGAGAAGTAAAGAAGGATTGGTGAGAGGGGATGAAATAATAGAGCCAGAGAGAGAGATAGAGAGACGGCTAAACGGAGAGGGAGAGAGATAGAAGTGTTTAAGATAAAGTTGTTAAACACAGTATTAAACTTCTTCTATTAAGATTGTATGTCACCAGGCAACACCGGGTTACCCTGCTAGTTAAACAAGAAAATGACGAGTATCTTGAATCTAGACATTTACAAGTCGCGTGTTTTAATTGAAAGCAAAAAGAAACAATGCCGATATCATATCACGTAAACCATGATATTGGAGACGTCGTAGAATATTTAAATGCAACAGTATTTGTAGTGGCGGCTTCATAATTTTGAAAATGGCGTCAATCAAGTGTATATTCGAACGTATATTTAATCGAATATGTGTGCAATTATATAATTATAACAAATGAACACAAAAAGCTGGAGAAAAGAAAAAAATGAAAAACGCATCCTAAAAACGCGCACATGTCAGTTAGACGTAAAACGAACGAACCAGTCCAGTTCCATGAGAAAGATAACAATTTAAATTCCGGGACGCTATCTTTCTTTATTAAAACTTAGAAAGCTAAAATAAATAACATTACGTATGCAACAGCTATCAACATTTTAAAATGCTTTACTTGATACAATTCTAGCTGAGGAGTTCTACACACAGATTTGTGTTAACATACCACCCAAATTTCTGCATGTGGGTAAAGTGGGCTTACAAGGAGCAGGCATGCTTTTCTAAAGGAAAGCGGTTCGAAGGAAGAAGCTATCAGAGGACAACTCTTTCCGGTACCTCGAGACACTTACAGTGAACGGATGGTATTTTGCTGTGTGTCAGGTTCGTCAAGGATATTTACGTTGAACAGAAGTACAAGTTCAGCGAGTTCGTCGGAACATATTCCTTTGAAGTAAAACAAGCACAAGGATTTTGATTTTCATATAGACTTCTTAGAAGTTTGCGGCAAAGTGATGGGACAACTGTTTTTTAATGTGCAACATAATCTACGGGGTTCAAAATAGAATGTTGCAGTCAATATAGATGTTTTTGCTTAAGATTCTGGTAAAAAAGTATAGAAACAAATATCTTATTCGTTTTTGTCGTGCTAAAGCTTATTCAAGTCGTAGTCGGTTTCTGTAGAAGGTAACTCTAAACACACGTTATTTTATATATTGTTTCCGTTATTACCTTTTATCTGATCACTTATTTAGATATCAAATTCAGTACCGCACGAATGTAAGCCAATAATGTCAGCTAAAACGACCTAACCTTTGTATATCAACTCTAAAGTGTTGTACTAGACTTTCGCATTGAGATTTCAAAGTAGTAAAAGTCATTTACATTTTATTTACTCGCTGTACTCTGCTTTTAACCATTAATCCAGGGATCTTTATAGCAGATTAAATAATCTATGACCAATTACACTTATCGGAAATTTCCATTCGATCGCCTTCTTTTCTAAAGTGTATTAGCCGGAAATATGCACATCCATGTTGACCTATTACGTAAATAAGGCGGAATGTTAATGCTATACACTTTGCTTTCATGACTATTATTCTACGCCCATCGAGAAAAGCAAGAAGATATAACTTACTTGTCTAACATGAAATGAAATTAAATGCAATATAATAAGGCAATGTGGAAAACGTAGAGGAAGTGTTACAAATTCAGTTAAATGTGCAACTCGACCATATAAAATAAGTAACACAGACAAGAAATATGAATAAACTGTGTTTGATATCGAAAGCATACTTAGGTTTATGTATAAACAAATAGCATGTCATTTCAGCGTTGCGCGACAACATATATATGCACTTGCTTCTGAACTTTATTCTCTATAATTATCCAAGATGCGGAACCCATGTCGCGGTGTTTCCCGGGAAAGTATGTCTTTATTCTCTCTTTAGTCTTCATTCTCTTTTATTTTCAGTGCTGGTGTTCCTTAGGGCTCTAAACTATTTTTTCTACTCTATATAAATTATCTTCCAGAGGATAATGCTCAGAAAATTAACATCTATGCTGATGATACCCCTCTCTATTGTGGTGTTGCGATCTTCCTCAGATCAGTCGAAATTTGCAGCTGATACAAGAAGCTAACCAAAGTTTAGTTGTGGATTGGGATACGAAATGTTTTGTTTCGTTTCCTCCAGTTAAGACCTAGCTGATGTCTTTCAATCGCAGGTGTTTTCCTTTTCCTTCTGAGATTCTCATAGATGTCGCTGCTCTTGAGGATGAATTGAGTCTTAAACTTCTTGATCTTTCTTTCTCATGAAATATTTCTTGAAGTTACTACATCAAACCATTGCACTTTCTGCTTCTCGTAAAGTCATTTCTCTCTATCGCCCCAAACACTTTCTCACACCTGAGGCTCTACTCTATTTCTACAAATCTACTATCAGACCATGTATAGAGTACTGTTGTTATATTTGGGCTTGTGAATCTATGTCCCATTTAAGAGTTCTTTATAAGCTGCAGAAACCTATCTGTAATTTTATTGGTCACAAACTTTCGTCTTCTCCTCACCCTCTCTCAAATAGACGTGATGTTGCTAGACTCAGTCTTTTCTATAAATACTTTTAAGGCATGTGTTTTTCAGAATTATATGATCGATCCCCGCTTTATTTCTTCCAGTTTGTTTGACTCGTTTGTCTAGTGGTCTCTATCAATCTTCTGTTTAGATACCTCATTGTAATACAGTATCTTATTCTAGTAGCTTATTTCCCAAAACTGCAAAAACTCTACCGACCGTTTTCCTACTCCCTCTAGCCTTGCCATTTTCAAGACATGGGTCCATATGCATGTCATGTATTTGCGATAATCCTATATCGTTATTTAGCTCCATTCGAAACATAGTCTAAGAAATCCCCGTGACGTGGACATCATCAAGTATTTTAAAACATCAGGTGGTGGTAGCGGGGGGGGGGGGGGCTGCCACTTGCCACCTGAACTTATAGTGTAAGTTTAATTGCCAACCAGGATATAAAGTTCATTTTTAGCTTAACGAAGGCAATATTTTGCTTGAAAAATGTAAAACCATACAAAGTAAATTTCATCATACTAAATAAAATACATCGAAAATGTATTTAATTGTTTTTCTGGTTGTCCGGTGCGAACGGAGACTCCACGATGTAAATGGGAAACTGTTGAACCCGCACTAATGAGGACAGTTTAATAGTAATTCGGTATGTTTTCCTTAAGACAGAAGTTTAGTGGGTAGAAGGCTATGTCAGCAAAAGTAAGAATAAGAAGGAAGATAAAATAAAGAGCATGCGCAAAAAAAAAACTAAAGGAATAAAACATATGGGAAGAGTTCGATTCATACACGGGATTGTTTCTATAAATAACATCTTTAAGAAGACGCTAAATGTTAAAAAGGAAAGACGACAGTGTGTGAACAAATGCTAAAATGAGGTGACGGTGATTAAGTCGATATCGTCACGGACTGAAGACCTAAGTGTTCCATGTTCGAATCAACTCGATTCCATAGTACCACTGCCACTTAGGGATGTTGGTAACCTTCTCGTGGTCTTTCCTGTAAGTAACAGATGTCTTTCCAGAAAGATGTCTAACTAGAAACACGTCGGGGAAACTACTACCAACACTAGAATCATCTGATTCACACAAAAGGAGACGAACACATGAATACACTTGATATTTGCTGACGAAATGATAAATCTGACAGTGTTTCTCTTCCTTTGTGAAGAATATCCCTTAAGAACAGCTATGAAATTGATTTTTAAATAAAAATGTAAAACAATACAGTGAATTGAAACAAAATGTGCAACTATCTTTTATTGCCGCTTTTTATTTCGTTATATGTTCGTAAATTATATTCTAAGTGTATTCTCTTCATCCTTCATCCATGAATGTCTGTAAATAGGCAAACTTCAACAAGTACAGAAGAAATGTTTCAACATATATAATATCTAGTTAAAAATGTGAAAGACACTTCAACAAGTTTTTTTAATATAAAAAATGTGAGACGGTTCTAGGTTTTTTTTTCGTTTTTAATCGCTATTCTCGTATTCCACTATTCAGAAATGCGCCCCGAAATAAACGAAATTACTTGAAGGGAGCGATCTGTATTTAGATTCTTACATCTGTACATATATACACAATGATCAGAAGAAAACTATGAAAAAATAGCAGTGACTTAATAAAATATTATCAAATGAAATGTCTGTGATAGTAGATATTATTGGGAGACTTAAAATGCCTGCGACCTCCTCTGTAAATGACTGTGTTGGGAGCAACCGACCTGGAAAAATGTAAGGAAACGAGACTAACGCATATTTCCTAAGAAAAAAACATCAGCAATTGTTAATGGCATATCGGATTAGCATATGCAGAGTGCAGTTCCAAAACAATAATAGTCATGGAATAAGGGAAAATAACTTTATTTTGTGAAAGAGACTATTTACATTGGTTTAATTTAGTTCTTGAACGAAATACAGTATTATTTCTCACTTCACAGTCACAAATTTAGAAAAAAATTCAGTGTGAGCCGTGGTGCAACAGATCAAGATGATGATTAACTATAAGTCGTAAACGACCGTCTTATTGAGGTGGAAAGTTCAATCCTTACGATGGACAATAATAACTAAGAATAACATAATGAATATAAACATTGCTGCCAGTTCATGGCTTATTAAACGATAACAATCTACAAGCGGAATTAAACAATGTGTGCAATTTGAAATTCCGTATAGGTTCCATAGTTCAGCACAGTTTGAAAAGATGTGCGCACAAATGTCAGACTGACAATAAAACCAACGATAAGAATATTACCCGAATATATCAAATAATACAGAATATCAATCCCTATATAAAAACTTCCGGAGCTTTTACTACTACTACTACAACTACTACAACTACTACAACTGCAACTACTACTACTACTACTACTACTACTACTAATATCATTGTTTTTGTCATTATTATTATTATTATTATTATTATAACTATTAGTATTATGATTATTATTATTCTCTTTATGTGTATATGTATATATTCACTACTAGTATCATTATTTTTGTTATTCTTCTTCTTTTTCTTTTTCTTCTTCTTCTTATTATATCTCCCCTCTCTCTCTCTCTCTCTCTATATATATATATATATATATATATATATAATGATCAATATATCAAGGGGTCCAATTGCCCCACCAGCGATAGAGTTACATAATTCTATACTTACGAGCGTAATATTAAAAACATGTGAAACATATACATTTGAATCAATATAAACATATTTATTTAGATCCTATAAAGTTTAGCCCTTAGGAAAAACAATCAATTGATGATTCATAAATTAGCAACGTTGCAAGGTTCTCTTCTTTGAGGAATCGGAACTCCTTATATAATCACAATACATGTGTGTACATTCTAAATAATACAAGGTGTATTTCTCTCGCATTTCAAAGCGTGATCGTCGCGCTAGCCGGATGACTACGAAACCAGTGTTTGTTAAACTTCGATCTGGATTTCGAATTGTCCAAAAGGCTATATGGTTACATAATTATATACTGAAACATATATATGTCTATAATTCTAGAATATTTTATTCATTAATAGTATATATATATATATATATATATATATATATATATTATGTATATATATATATATATATATATATTATGTATATATATATATGTATATATATGTGAGAGAAAGACAGATAGAGATAGGGAGGGGTGGAAACACGATGACAAAGATTCCTTGTTATATATTCTATATTGTATATAAACTACGCTTGGTTACGAAGTGTCATGCCATTGAAACAAATACTAATCAAAATGTTCATTGTAAACAATAAAGCGGTCAATATATGTGATAGTGCACTTTTATCTTTACATATGCAATAAATGAAGACTATATTTGTTACATGGTTACAGGTAAAATAAGCATGGACCTAGTGTTTTTTTACATAAACCAGCTAAACATCCAAATCGGCATTAAAACAATGCTAAGAAGAAATATATAAGCTGTAAAATAAGACATTCGCTTGGCATCCTTTGAGTGTACGCCTTTCTTATTTCAGGTAGCAGAATACACCGGACCAAATGTAGGGAAATAAATATGATCAGCACAAATTGAAAACCACGCATGAAATGAAATGTAAAATGAAGGGACGTAGACTGATGATGATACGCTATTACAAAAGTTACCAACCACATAGAATCTCATTCACACAAAAAGTATATAACCCCGAATTTATTCCATCGATTTTCCAAACACACTGCATATATTAAATGATACGCTATTTATTGATCTCTATATTTATATATTTAGAAGAAGGAAATAAATTTAACATTTCAAAAATTAAGGCCGTTAAAAAATTAAAAAATTAAAAATTAAAAATTAAAAAATCTAAAAAACAAAATCAAAAAACAAAAAATCTAAAATCTAGAATCTGAAACAAACAGGGCAAATAAATAAATAAATAAGTAAATAAATAAAAATTTAAGGTGGAAAGAGGAACATATAATGATTAGGGGAGAGGTTGTGGGAAGGTAGACACATAGAGGAAAAGAAGGAGAAAGAGAGGGCGTCTGTTGATTCAGATCGAGAGGGAAGGAGGGGGTAGACATGCACGAATCAAGTGTCAAAAGAACCGTCAAGTTTATAAATGTATTTTTTCAAGTGAACTGTAATATTGTGTATATGTGTGTATGCGTGCGGGCAAACCGGTCAGATGCGTCTTTTTTAACGGCCTTAAATTTTGAAATGTTAAATTTCTTTCCTTCTTCTACTCTTTCTCTATCACTCCACTTCATTCTCTCCAAATATGATCTGAGGTTAAGATCTGATTCTAACTCTGCCTGATGAAATCTCAGTTTATAGTAACTGTTGATCGATAACATCGACATGCCAGTGTCGCAGATTTTGTACATGTCTGTGTAAATAAAATTATCATATATAAAGCTCTATTTTGATATTGAGCACTTTTTATAAACCCGGTTAAAATTCTCTGGATTACCACCCTGTGGATATTTTTCACCTGGATTATTACCATTATTATATATATATATATATGTATACTTTTGTTTAGTCTTTTATACATTTTGTTAACAAAATAAAAATGGTTAATATTGTTGAATGATATAAGTAATGCGAATTTATATGAAGTTTTGCTAAAGAAAGTAAAGGTATTAGAGTGAATGTTACCTAGACTAAAATTAAATAAGTAGTTGTAGTGTTTGAAAGCCCCCTAAACATAGGTAGGTTCCTGGCTCATTTTGTGGAGAGGGAGTCGCATTCAATTCAATCTTTTTCTTATACTTGTATGCATTGGATACACAAGAAATGCAGTTGGGTTTCAGAAGATAACCGGATTATGTTCATGAAATGTAACACAATATGAATCGAGATGGATAATAACTCAGATGTGGAAAAAGTATATTTTGATGGCGAAGCTAAGGGTGGAGCAAGTATTAGTATGGTTGTAAAAGTTAGAAGTTGATGTAGTAAGTTCAGGGAATGTATGTAGTTTACTAACTAGAAGAGCGTGACCAAGGGTAATGTCCACGCAGTGCGAAGATGATTGGAAGTTAACCTTTGCGAGTTAGGGTTGAGTACATATGTTGTCGAGAGAGAAATGATATGAGTGTGAGTATGATACGATAGATGTGTACTATGAGTCTTAAAACAAGCTTAGTTCTGATGACCTCAGAGGAACAATGAATATTGAGAGTACGCGCTGAATGAATTGATAAGAGTTATTTGGTCAGTAGATGTGAAACAGTTAGAGTAGCAGGGTCAGTTCATAAGGTTAGGCCAAGGAACACCTAAGAGAAAGTAATGAAAGGGGACTTGAGAGAAAGAGAGATAAATAAATACCTGGCAGAAATATAGTAATTTACAAGGCAATGTCTAAAAACTGCCAAAAATTCGCAAACATCAAAAAGGGACGTTGAAGCAAATATGAAAGAGGAGTATTATTATGATGATGATTATGATGAAGTGGTGAACCATAATTGTAAATAAGAGAAAGAAAATTGCTCCTGAAATTGGAATGTGAACACGTGGAAATGCAAGTTCTTCAGTTTAAAACAAAATCTTCAAAAGTGGTCATATATTCATGAATTTGACTCAGGTAAATACCATGTAACACTTTTCAGTAATTGAATGAGGCGAATGTAAGGTTATATCAGCGCAATTTTACTTTTACTGAGTTTTTTTTTGCATATTATATATGCGAGCAAGTCTATGCTCCCTATGGTCGGATACTTCTGCTAATATGAATGAGAAACATGCGGTATTCTCCCCATAGAAAAATGCAATTATTGGGTAGATTGTATAATTAGAAGATGGTCTTGCGACAAGAGAACAGATACTATACCGGCCAAAAAGAAGGTAATACATGGGAAAATATCATATAAACAGCAGAATAAATGATACATTCTCTCCAAAAACCTGAGGTAATCATTGGGAGGATGTTATCATGATACTATACTATTCCGCCTGAATTGAGAATTGAAAGTAAGTAATATATATATATATATATATATATATATATATATATATTCTTCAAGCAAACTACATAAACCTCTTAAATATATATATATATATATATATATATAGAGAGAGAGAGAGAGAGAGAGAGAGAGAGAGAGAGAGAGAGAGGGAGAGAGAGAGAGAGATTCCAATGACAATCTGACATTAATCCAGAACGATGACTTTCATTAGTTCTTTCAAAAACTGTTCGTATTTCGATGAAATTGTATTTCACTTCTTTAATCTTACACTGCAAAATAATCTTTTAAAATGTAATATTCATTTTTCTTTCACGTGTTTCATGGCGAATCTTAACAGATGTATTTTTTGTCAACCATGCATCGCTGCATTTTAGCTTGTGTTACCATCACTCCTTTCTGTGTCTTAGGCCCTACAAACTTCGTATGCAACTGCTGAGCCTTGCAATTGTATATGCTGGTAAGTATAAATCTGCAGCATTCCATGTTTACCTAATCGCCGTCACAAATGTGGAGGATTAGACAATCCTGAAGTACAATATCCGTAATAGTAAAATTTCGACATTATTTCACACCGTACATATATAATCAGCTCCTCAACTCTCTCCACCGTATATTTTGACCGCACCTGAAGACGGTGGTTTCTGGAGTTTAACTTTGAAACCTCCCAATGTATTTCTCGTGCCTTCTAATGGCCTACCTACAAACTACTTTCTCCGCTGGACTTAGTGACACCGGATTTTCTTACCATCGGACACATGCTTGCATTCAGACAGCTTTTGCCTTGTTTTTTTTCCCACAATCTTTGTTTTACTTTGTCAGATTTTTAATCCTGGTTTTTCGCCAACTTATCTATCCCCGCAATCTCCTCTGATGATAAGATTTTGATCTTTGAAAAGCCTGATTTAAGGAGAAAAATAGTTTGTAAAATTGCTTTTTTCGGAATACACCTAGCATTGAGCAACTTAATTGAAAAATATGTGCCTTCGCCGCTTTTCTATTTCCTTTCTATCCTTCTATCTATCAATCTGCTCTATCCAGCATGTTGAGCTGTATATTTTTATCAATAGGTTCTACCTTTCCTAAATGTTTGCTTTTAGTTCTCTACTTTATATATATATATATATATATATATATATATATATATATATATATATATATATATATATAGTAGGATGCCAACCTTTCAATACTTCTAAGCAAGTAAGTGCAAGTTGCCACAGTGAACACCTTTTTTTTAAATATAGCTTACATAACTCTTGTAATTAGTTAAGAATAACGCCTTAAATTTCAAGTAAAACTCCTATAAACAAAATAGCCTTTATTTATGATTTGTTTTTTGTTTATTTTCTGTGGCGGTGATTAGGCAAAGTTGATCATCGTACAAAAGTCCATCGCATTGAAGCCATTTTTTCCAATTATGCTATTTAATTTGTTATATATTTCAATTTCATTTTCATACAATTGCGTGTCATTATTCATTTCTTATTAAATTACGACCTAAGATAATGAAAACATTCCCAGACTGATTATTTCTAGAATTTCTCATTCTTGAAGCCTGTCAAAAATGCTAATTATTGAATTTTTCGAGTTTGTTATAGACAGAAAAACAAAATAAAGCAAAGCATCTTTTAACTCGTATATATTTGATGTGATGTGAAATCGCCTCCTCGTTGATCGAATGCTGCCTCAAGTAAAACGATGTAAAATCACACTGTGTTCCTTTCAACATTAAACTTGAACGTTAAATCTAGTTCCTATTGTCTTGAACTACCCGAAGATATAACATCGAGGAAAAGAAGATTTCTGTAAGTTGAAAACAACGTTCTGGTCACCGGAACTTTTTTTACATAGTATACACTTAATCAATTACACCGATTTATATATCAATCTCAATCAAGTGTCAAAATTACACTAGTAACTTCTTTAATAATCATCTTTTGTTAATTAATATCACGTAGTTTATACGCATAAATACTCTTGCCTCGGTGTGACACTTTTATTAATCACATTCAGCTTCTACATGCCGGCTACAAACGAACCGTTTAATGACGTCTATAAGGTAATGCTAGAGTATTTATATCACTTTATTAAGATTCTAGGTTATCAGGTCAGCATGAATACAATTAACATCACGCACAGGAATTCATATGTGTCATATGTTCTCTTAAAACTAACCAGCGTAAAAAATCTTCACTCTGTCCACCATAATTACCCCATCACATGTGAAGAAAAAAACAGTCAATCTAAACGTAACAAAAAAGCGAAGTCAAATAATCTAGACTACGATATATATAAATATATATATATATATATGCATTTATATATCTATATATATATGTATATATATATATGTATATATATACATTTATATATATATATGTATATATATATGTATATATATACATTTATATATATATGTATATATAGATATATATATATATACATTTTTATATATATATATATATGTATATATATATATATATATATATATATATATATATATACATACATACATATATACGTTAGATGTTGCACACATTTACAGCTCAAGATATGATAATCCCTTTTGCAAAACACACAGAGAATATATTTTGAATTATAGACGACGGCTCAATATCCCAAGTGGCCTTTTTAAAGTAGATGTTGTCTATTTAAAATGTACAAAACTGACACATAAAAATTACTTTGTCATCGTCTAATTCTCGTGTGAGAAAGCAAATATTTCAAACTGTCAGCAGGGATTAAACTTTGACATTCATAACATTCATCTTTTATTTCTCTGTCAACTTATATTTTTAGGAAAGAAAACAACGTTTCTTAATTTTAGGTAATCAGGGCTATATTCGTTCTCTTCGTATCGAGATCATATTTGTTCTCAAGTGGTAAAAATGTAACAAAGTAACAAAAAAATATATCATTAAATACTAATATAAAACGAAATTACACATGTACTTTATAAAATCCCTATATATATATATATATATATATATATATATATATATATATATGTAGACTAAGTCTTGAATGGATTACTTAAGTTAGTGTTGTGTTTGTTGTTCGTGAGTACTATAGAAACAAATGTAGTTTATTTCTAATCTTTGTGTTCAAGGCTAGTCGGAGTACGATACAACAGATAATTGGACCGTTACATTTGAGCTTCACACGCGCGCACACACACACACCCACACACACACATATATATATATATATATATATATATATATATATATAGATATCATTTTGGAGTGCATGATTGTATGAAAAAAGAAAAAACAGATAGGGATGATAACGTGGTCTCTGTAGATTAAAATTATGGGCTTGCCATCGTTACCGTCATGTCGTGGTTACTCTTATCTAATAGCACAGTTTACAATATTACTCCCAATCAACATTAGTTCTTCGAGTGATATAATACATGAAGTGAACGTGATAGATCAGAAACGTATTAAATGATGACATACTTTGTGAAGTAATTTCCAACTATTGCTAACCACGTCATAATATCAAAGGCATTTTCTACATTTATATGTTTTTGTGTGATCTGTCTGTCTCTTAGTCAGTCACAATTTTATAAAAAATATCTAAACTTCTTCTAGAAATTGAAAATATTGCATAATACTAAATAATAAATTCCAAAAAAATAAAGCGGATGTCATGGCTGTGTTTCGAAACCGAAACGTTGAGTTACTCAGTATGATGTTCTACGAACTAAGCTGAGTATATATTTTTAATAAATGCCTCTTAAAACATTACTTTAATAAAATGATTATAGCTTTGACGGGATATCATAGATTAATAATGTACGGCATATTTCAAAGAATGAATTCTAAACATAAGCGATAATAGCATTAAATAAATAGTGAACCATCATCTATAGCGTTTGAAAGTCTCTTAATAGTCGAACACAATTTTATTTTCTTTAACCACATATTGGCGTTCCAATATTTACTAATGTATTGGCAATATATATATATATGTATATATATATATATATATATATATATATATATATATATATACATATACACATACATACATACATACATATATGTATGCATGTATATGTGTATATAAGACAACATGGCATGGCCCAGAGGATCTAGTCACACGAATTAAAGTGTAAGTTTTTTTTCGAACACAGATTAATTCTAAAAATGCGGAATAATTTAGAATGTTTTAAAATTAATAAATAATTGGAAAAAATATATAAGTCAAGCCCTTGTAGTCACCCACATTTCGAAAATATAATACATAATCAGTCGGGACAGATTTGTTTTTGTGTTTTTTATCTAGTGTGTTGTATTTTACTTAATGTGTATATGTCTCGTACTATTGATACTGACCTTCTTTGTGTTCGTAATAGTGCACTTTATACGTCACGAAAGTAATAGTTAACCGCTTTCCAGGATCATAGATTAATTAAGCCTGGGCTTAGTGTTTGCACATGACGTTTTTGTATGGCTGTCAAGCGTATTATAAAACTAAACTTGTATCCGTCTATCAAGTGTAAGTTTAAAACAACATTTTATATGAGTGTCGGCATTTAATTATGTAGTGTATTTCTCGGTGTATAGCTCCGCAAGTCTCTACACTTTAGTTTTCAATAGCGACCACGCATATCTAAAATGATTCATGTCCGTTAGTTTGTCCGTTCGTTTGTTTTACATCCTGTTGTTTGAAACATGATTTTAAATACACGCACGCATTTGATAGCACTCTATTGTGCTTTTATAGAGTAAAAAGTGGACTCCGCAATATCGTGATTCTTTTCTCACAGAAGAGGCGTTGATAGTCTGTTTTTACTCTATCGTCATTTTGCATTGTAGGTGGTCAACTGAATTTACAACCACTGCAAACAACTATCCTGTCTTTATCTGTGTACCTAAAAACAAATGGAACTTTTATGAACATAGTATTCTGTTTTTAGACTTCCAATGTGTGGAACACCATACCGCGGGTTTCAACTTAGCTGACTACAACATAGTCGTCAACCCCGTTGGTCATTAAAAAACTGACCGTCTCATTAAGCTGTTTCTTTGAGTGCCTTTGGCCTTGATGTGTGCTGACTCATAAATATATGAAAAATCATTTCTATCACTGACTCATAACTCTGAAGTTTACAAATGATATTTTACTCGCACACACAATTAATGGACGCATCTTAAGAATAGTCGCCTTTGTATTTTTTTAAAACCAAGCCCGTATGATCAGATTATTTGGCTTCTTTTGATTCGAGAGGAAATCTATGTCTTACTTATTCTAATAACACCTCCCTATTTTTCACATCACTCTTTAGAAATAAACGGTCGAATCCTGAATGACAGAAGTAGGTCAGTGACTGTACATTACGAATAGAGAGATTACGGTTTGATGTTAATACATAAGAAAGATGACGAGAAAAGACTAGGAAATATATGACAAGGCATCAAAAGGAAGTTTACTAAACGTAGAATGTGGCAAAGGATTGGAATCTTTGCTCGAGGTTTTGTCAATCGATTTTGTTCTAATATTTACAGCAGAATTACCACACTAGTTGATTTTATTTTATCTCTATTCAACACGACCATAAAGGACATACATTTTAACACCTTAAAGCTTGACCGGTGTTGTAGGTGTTTTTGTTTATACATGAAGTACAGTGATCAGATTACAAGTAGAAATATCGTAGCATATTTGAGAATATATTTATATAGAATTACGCAGAAGTTTTCAGGTTTTATCGTATGCAATATATAACATAATGTTATGTATATACAAGCAGAAAAACTGCCCGTCATCCGACGGCTACTAATAGAGTTTTAAGTATACATTTTAAATACATAACTTACATGACATATTTAGAATACATTTATTGTTATCTAAAAAAAATAATAGTTTTCATTTACATTAGCCTAAAATATAAATTAAAAGTAAACAGTTGTGTAACTAATTCTTTCTTCATTAAATAACTCTCATTTATTACTGTTATTATCGAAAACAATATAGTATATGCATATATATATATATATATATATATATATATATATATATATATATATATATATCATTTATTTAGATACTATATACTACATATTCTAGCAATGTACCGCGGTTTCATCCAAAAGGGCAGATTTAGATATCCTTAGTAAATTTCCGTGCCCTGTGGAATAATCGGCCAGCTGAAATGATTGTTGTCACACCCGACAGGGAATGGCGTCAACATATATATATATATATATATATATATATATATATATATATATATATATATATTTGCAGATGAAGACACTTTTTCGGTCCTTAGAAGTGTAGAACATTAACCTCGCGTCCTCAGTAAAGCATGTATCTTCTGTTTTCTAAAGCCCCTACCTCATAGAAGAGCCGTTGCCCACCTTCTTCTACTCTATTATTATTTCGATGGAAGTTTCTTGACTTAACTGGCCTCTTACCCCCTCGATTTAATATATTTTCTGCATGAACTCGTCTCTTTACAACAACTAAACATATTTATATTTTTTGTTCGTGTGCCTAGAAGTAGAGGGGGGATATGAACAGAGTTACTATCCAAAAAACGTCCTATCTGGAAACACATTGATACGGGACTGATTTCCTTCTGTTTACAACGTGTCCTTTCTAAAATCTAATGTCAGCAAATTCTGGGTCATAAACTGCCTCTAGTAGTAATACAACTCTGTTAATCATTTACAATTTTCTCATGATGTGTTTTCATTATAAAACCAACAATGCATATGTCCTTACCCTGGAGTGGCTTTTGGCTTTCATAAGCGGGGAGTAATCATTTTAAAAAACTCATTCTACTGATACGGACGTGAGTTTACAGGACTTCTGAATATTTTCAATACAATTGAAGAGAAAACAAAAGTAAATGGAGGGAATGTAAAGTCACGAGTTATGGTAATTGAACGAACCATAGAGTACTGTGAATCTTGAAAACCTTATTCTGAGTCGGGTTGTAAGAAACACCACCCATGTTTACCAGTGAGCGATAATGCATCAAAACGCTTCGTGAATAAACGATAACAGTAGCAAAAAAGCACAACAACCACAGCAACAACAATACTACTACTACTACTACTACTACTAGTAATAATGCTAATAATGCTAATGATGCTAATAATAATGATTATAATAATAATAATAATAATAGTTCGATATTATACTTTTTACGTAAAAAGAACTTGTTATGCTTTGTAATGCTAGATCATACAACACTTCAGAAACGATTTTTTTTTCAAAATTGTTATAGCGCAACATATCTGGTGTTATTCGAAATCGGTTAGCGATTCCATTCGCAATCGTATGCTTTATGTTGCATTTACAGACGCAAGTAATCTTTTGAGATCCCATTTATTCGAGACAGATTACAATCAATATGCTAACAGAGTAGCTATTTTAATGATAAACACACATATTTAAAAAAAATTTAAATCGTTAATGTAAAATACAACATATAACACTTTAAACATTTACATTATGATCGTTATTCTTTTATATTTCATTAGCTCCATCATTTTTACGAAATATCAATCAATTTAGATACTTTAATGCGGAAAATGGTAACAGTTATAAACGTTCAATTGGATAAAACGTATTGTACAATAGTTTCTATTTTAAACTATAGCGCAGAGTGCATTTTCGTAATAAACTAACAGTATCTTTGCATATATTATTAGTAGAAATAACACAGAATTTGAAATTAGCATAGCGATGTCATATGTTTAAAATGTTGGTCCAGAGTAATCTTTCTTTTAAATATATTTTCGGTGGCGACATGAGAGAGCGCTACTTTTGGCGAGAGGTTGTAATCTCGTTCCACGCATACGGTGGCAAATTAAAAACTATATTTTCGTCTTCATGGCGCGACTTTCAAAATGTAGAGAATACTTTCTAACCAGCTCTCGGTCTGGGCATGACTTTTTAAAGGTCTGCCGACCATGTTTGTAAAGTATTTCGTGATGGAGTCAATGCACTTCTATATATTGGTCAAAGAACTACACGACATTGTCGTACATTTAATTGGTAAATATAATTTTTATGACGCATTGTATTGCAATCTAGATTACCTAAGTTGTTTTGCTAAATCCAAAACTTGCATAATTGTGTTCTTATAACATCATGTTCTTGAGTTGTAAAACCTTTTCTATGATATGGCGATTGGACTTATAATAAAATATATTTAAATGAATTACAGGAGTAAATGTAATGCACATAAGTGTGTAAAAATTGAGTATGACGATGAATAAATGTGCATAAAATGTCAAGCTATGTGTGCACAACTCTATTGTACACATTTCCTATTATTTACAACATTTAATGTACAGCAGTGGCAACATCTCACATAAATGTTCAGCAGTATTTGCGCACTCGGCTTAATCCATTGGTTATGTATTCCATTTATTTTGCTATTATATCACTACCTCCTGAAAAGAAGAAGTACTCCCTTGTAATATTGTAGATAGTGCACTCCTCGACCCTTGAAAAAAGAGGGTACAATTTTTGGTTCCATGTTATCATGACAAGCGTTTATATACTACACTGCCTCCTCAAGAGCGTTAGTAATGCTTGACAGGATGATAGCATGGAAATAGAACATATACTACACTATCCTCAGTAGTAGGAAGAGAATAACAGATGTTACATTATCATTGCTAAAAAGAAAATGTAATGGCTGTTAGTATATCATTGCAACAGTATAAACCAAACACTAGCCGATAAACTGACAAACATATTCCAAATTTCGATTAGGAATATGACCAAGCTACACCGAAAGCTTGTACAATTTACTGTGTGAATAGTGTATATTGCTGTTTATTCTACATCTACATGCTGACAGATCACATAGTACCTCTTTTATAATATCTTGGTAGTTGTCAGATTTAAAGTCCCCAGGAACATGATCGTCCACGCCAGGAAATCCATTTAAACCTCTTACCTATTCCCTATTTAATAGTGTAACAATGTGGGTATCTCTGCATTCGATTTTTATTCAAAAGAATACAATATGGTGTAAAAGGAGGGTAAAGTTGGTATTTGCTTATTAAAACGATCTGCTTGCCACTGTAACTTTCATATGTAGTATACTTTTCTCAGGCGAAACTGTATTAAACGCAACAATGTGATTGGACACTTATAGTATACTTTTCTCTTACACCACCGTCTTCAATAACGAAATGGGCAACTATGTGCTTTGTTATGTAGTATATTTGTTTCCAACAACGCCGTTTTCTATGCTGATATTAATCGTTCAATGAATTAGCACTTCGAGTGCTAAAACGCTAGTGAATACTTTTGTTAAGATTGTATTTCATAAATATAAAAGCTCATCGGTCACACGTTGTCGATACGCATTAATACTCTTGTTCCGGCGTGCAATTGTTTTTTTTCTTTTAATGGTTGCGATACGGTAAGCTAAGACTATTGCCATCGGGTTCTGACTCATCACGTCAGTCACATATATTTTCATTTTCATTATTTAAAGCAAATACGTCAGTCTAAAGCTGTTCTAACTTCATGCCAAAATAAATACGGTTGTTGATCAATATATTATTCCCAGCTGTTGTCGATACCGGTGAAACTCCAATCATGCTACCGTACATACTTTAATTTCTTGTTTCTAAAACAGGTGCGGTTTTATATTTAAATTCGAAGTATTTAATACTCAGGTATTTTTTTACTATGTATACATTTGAATGTTTCATAATAGTTTTACCTTATAATATGAAAAAATGAGATTAAATTACATTTTATTTTATCAATTGTTTCTGCTTCTATTCTTCTCGTCTAACACCAACTCGCGTTATTAAGGATAACAGCCACGGCATTCAGCAACCATGTGAAATAAGAATAGTATATAATTAATACGTAGTTACATAGAATGATTAAACTGGGATATCAAGTCTTACAGTATTATACTTTGGGTGCGGTGCATTGTGTATAGGCATTAACGTTTCGTGTTTTTGATCTTGGTACATAGGATCGTTTTTTTTTAATATCCTTTAAGTCTTTGGTCTAGAGTAGAAGCCTAAAATATATTCGTGTGACGTGTTCGATTATAATTCTCATTAAGTATAAACTATACAATATCTAACGAAATATAAATAAAAATTAATGTCTGTAATATAGACGTAGTTTCAACCTTTCATTATTTTGATGACGGTTGAAATATTTGTCGATAGAAATATATTTATTTAATGTAGCTTACATGTTCATTAGTGACGTGGCTTTTATGTTCTGAAGGGAGATATCATGTAAAGTTTGTTCAAATATTAATAGTTTTATGTTTTTTGATTATTATAAATCTTTGTTTTTGTGTTTTAAAATAGGTGTGGGTGACGTATTATTTAATGCCTATAGTGTTACGTTACCATTATCATTGCATTTTAGAATTGTAATATATCACGTTAGAAAAAACTTAAAATCTCCATTTACTTGGCTTCATTCGTCAGTTGATCGGCTCGAATCTCGGGTAGTAGTTCTACAGCAGTGTCTATCAGAAGTGACAATTGAAACGTAAGAATTTTACGCTGTGAACTTTTGTTGCTGATTGATGGCATTTTATTTTCACATTCAAGGAACTGAACTAGACTGTAAAAATAGGTGGCCTATCTTGGCTTTTCAAAATTAAATACACAAATCCCTTTTTATCGATCAGCTGACAGTATTTATTTTTCATTTTTTTCCAATTTATAAAAAATAATTATCTTAGTTTACTTATCTACTGAATTTATTAATTCAACACTTCTAAAATAAATAAGCCTGGAATTCCAGATGTCATGATCCTACCTTTTACCATTTCTTTTCATGAGTTGGGTTTGTCTAATTTAATTCGGTGACACACGTGCACACATGCATAGATAACCCTGTTACGGTGTTTACTTGTGTTCTTTCTCACATCCAGTGTTTGCCTTAATTAAGTCAAGACTATTTCAACCACTCTATAAATGTTCTAGCTTATCACATCTGCCACATATACTCATAATTGCAATATGCATTACTACTTATTACGTAGATTGATGAGAATCTAGTGGAAATACAAGACATCAGACAGTATTTTAGCCCGATCAAGACTCCCGTCAGCATACACCAAGCTGCAATCGTGTCAGGTTCGTTAGGCGGGTCATACACGCTACATGTCAGATTCAAGTGTCCCAAAACAGCTATTGCACAGTAAGCTTGACAAAGGCAAAAGAACAATACAAGGACAGCGAAAACTGTTCAGGGAAAGGTTGAAATTCTCTTTCAAACACTTGGTCTGTATTCTGTCTCGTGGTAAAATCGAGCTCAGAACAGGAGTTCTTTGGCGTACTACAGCGGCCTAGGTAGCCCGATCTTTGAAAAGAGGAAAATAGAGGAAACGTTCTATTCACAAATAAAGAGCAGTGAGCACATTTGCTACAGACTCATCTTACAAGTGCATGCGATACTTCAGAGCTCGAATCGGACTGACGAGCCATCTCCAGATTAAAAACAAAGCTACATGATCACGGACATCTTCGCAAGCGTTGGTAGAACATCACTATATATCTCATTAATATGGGTGGTATGGTTATAAAGGCTATGCTACGTTCACAGTATTTTGTTAGGGATACTGCCTCTGTATTTATTCGTTTTTATTAAGTTTATACTATAGAATTTAGTTTCAAGAAAGGTCTGGTTTATGTCAGGGTATTCCATAATAATATTCTTTTTTATCCTTTTTGATTTGTGTATTTCCGTTTACAAAACCCTCACGTATATAGAAAAGTATGTTCGGCAAGTGTGCTAATTAGCTCAATTCTCTTGCGATCCGAGTTGTACTATTTGCATTCCATTTCTATTCGATTTTTCTGCTCTGAAAATTCACGTTGGGCCTATTGAAATTCTTCACTTATTTAACAAGTAGTATCATATTATATGTATAGACGTGGTGGCTTATTTTCTTCTTTGTGCCTGTGAATTTATATTATAGGACGGTCGTGAATTAGCATACCGCCGCCTGACTACGTCAGAAGGGTCCAAATACTTATATGGGCCTTACTCTTCAGTAATGTGTGAAGTATTCTCGAATTCATTCCATGGAAACGTTGATAATTAAAAAGTAAGTTTTCATGGTCCATACAAATTTATGTTTTCGTACTAAAAGATAATTTAATACATATACCTATTTTGCAACATCACGTAGACAAGCTGGTGGGCAGTCACATCAATGTGTATAAATGTAAATTATAATTACATCGTATTACACATACGTAGGTTGATATCCAATCAATGCGATGAACGATTTTGCCGAGCGAAGAAGTATGATAACTTGAAGATGTTCACTGGCCAATACATCACTGTCTTGATTGGGAAATGCTTAAGCGGCTTACGTTATGTCGAAGAAGGTTTCGACCTCCAGGGAAATCGGCAAGCCTATAACGATACGCATATTTAACGTTAGAAGCAAGTCAATGTGTTGTTACAGTCAGATACGGAAGACAAACACAGCTTGCGCTTAAAAAATGCCGACATTCATGCATTTTATAAGACGATTAGTCGGTTGTTTACTCCGTCGATCGGTAAGTTTTCAGTTTCTAACGTTTAATTATAAAATCTAATTTTAAGCGCTAATCGCTTAGATTAAATGAAAGAATCTTATTTCATGCGTCCAACCGTCCTTTAAAAAGTGCGTATCCATTCGTCGGTTTGCTTCGCTCGTTTTTCTGTCACGATTTCCTTCCTTGCTGAGTCTACATTGAATAGACGCAGTTTATGTTAGATCAATCTGAGAAACATAAGTAAATTTGTATGACCATTGCTTGGTCAGTTTATATGTTATTGTTAGTACGTCCGTTTATCTGTCACGTTTAAGTTGAAAAACAAACATTTTCATCGCTTAAATGTAGATTGAATAGAACGTAGTTTATATTAGATGCGTTTGTAGCTGTCAGTTCATAATTAAATTTTTCTGTCCCCGTTGGTACGTTCGTTTGATTGACACGTTCCAGTTCTAAAAAAAAGCATTTTAAATCGTCAAAAGTGTAGATTTGACGCCGTCTATTTTTGATTAGTTCGAGCAACATAAGTTTAATGTTTGTCAGTTTGTAGTTCGGTTCATCCTTTTATGGTTGGTACGTCCGTTGATGCGTCACGTTTCGATTTAAAACCTTATTTTTTATCGTTGAAAGTGTAGATTGAATGGCCACAGTTGATTTTAAACGTCTGAGAAAAATAAGTTTCCGCCTCTCCATTCACCGGGCAGTCAATCTACTCGTTAGTATTTTTTTTTCTATCTGTCACGTGTTAATTAAAAAAAAAAAACATTTTCATAGATAAAATATCGACTAGATGAACGCGTTAATTTTTTGCTTAGTCCATCTGCATACTTGTTACGTCTGTGTATCTGTCACGTTTCAATGTTAAAAATCATTTTCATTGTTAAAAGTGTTGATTGAATGGACGGAGTTTATTTAAGATGGGTCTAAGCAACGTCATTGGTTGGCTAGTTAATCAAAGCTGGTGGGTACGTCCGTTTATTTGTAACAGGCTAATACAAAAAGCATGTTCATCACTAAAATGCAGTTTTAATAGACGCAGTTTAATGTACATGTGTCCGATAAATACCAGTTCCTTTTCTGTTAATTGGTAAGTTACGTAATCTGTTTTTTTTTTGGGGGGGGGTATATCCGTTTATCTGTAACGTTTTAGTTTTTAAAAGCTGTTTCAGCATTAAAAGTGTATATGGGATGTACGCAGTTTAGTTGAGATGCGTCCAAGCAACATATGGTTCATCTATTAGCATGTCAGTTCATCTGTTCTGGTTTGTATGTCCGTTTATCCGTCACGTTCCAGTTTAAAAAAGCATTTTGATTGTTAAAAGTATAGATAGAATGGACCGGGTTAATTTTAGATGCATCCGAGGAACATCAGTGTTTGTATGTCAATTGATCTTGTTCGTACGGCCGTTTATCTGTCACGTTTTACTGTTAAAAAGCAGTTTACTTGTTTAAACTGTTGATTGAATGGACGCGGTTAATGTTAGATGCATCCGAGTGACAAAAGCATCTTCACCTCTTCAGCTTACCTTATCTAATTACCGTTCCCTTTTACTCTCCTCTCTCTTTTACTCTTGCTGACTGTTGTTCGGCCTGAACCACTCCTTCCGACGTGTGTCTGCCTACTTCCTTTTCCGACTGTATCATTTCGTTTTTCTCTGAGAACTGTCTGAATATAAGAGAAAATAAAAGAAAAAAACATGAAAAACAAACACACTAATTACTGTTACTTCACGTAGGTTTGATGTTGTTTTTAAACACCTATAGTAAGAATTAGAACATAGTTATTTGTGCCACTATGTGTTAAGATCGTCTCTGGTGACGACTTTAAGGAATTAATATTACAGTATTCGATCATAAAAAGATCGGGCCACACTGATTTTT
Source organism: Sepiola atlantica (assembly GCA_963556195.1). Classification (NCBI taxonomy): domain Eukaryota; kingdom Metazoa; phylum Mollusca; class Cephalopoda; order Sepiida; family Sepiolidae; genus Sepiola; species Sepiola atlantica. Next base: position 44,953,613 of record OY744530.1, on the reverse strand, counting down.
ATTATGTAAAATGTGGGGTAGTGTGTATGTGTAGTTTCTGACTTTTAGTTGAATGTAAAGAAGCAGTAATCCAACTTTCCTCATATAATATATCTATAAAATATTACTCCTTGTGTTTGTAAAATAAATACCGAAACACAGTACCTTTGAACATACTCTTCGGAAGTAAAAACCATAATATAATATATCAAATCCAATACAATTCTGATATATTTTAATTGTCAAATGGGAAGTAATGCTATATAATACTCCCTAAAATACCTATTATTTAAGGTTCTACGAAATTCGGAGGTATCTGAATTTTCATAGAGGCTTTCGTGCATTTTATTAACTTTGCCTAAACGTATAGTATATATAGTGCATATTTCGACTACTTACACCAACTAGCTGTGTTAAAAAGACTATTACGATCGATTAATTTTGGATTGAATCCTGTACTTACAAATATTCAAACATATAAAGCTAGTTGACATTATACACAGAGAGATAAATGCTAAATATCTCATTTAAATTACATATTTGTCTGATTTAGTGGGAATATATGAAACCTAGATTCAAGATTTTCGAGAGTCTGGTCTGAAAAGTTGTCATTTATTTTCGGATACGGACTTTTCAACGATGAAAATAGTTACACGTTATTACAATTGAACTGAATTCAGGTTAAGTGCAGACAAAAATCCAATTATGCCTTCTCCATCCCATCCGTATTTCAATGATAAATTCAAAGCAAAAAGAACTTTTCAAAACATTATGACGTTATCTAAAAATAATTAAATTGTTTGAAATTGTTCTAATGATGCGGACTAGAAAATGAAAAAACGTTGGAGAAAATATCGGTATCTTAGCCATTGTGATAAATTTAAATTCGTTCAGACTCTGCATTCATCCAAGCATAAAGCTAAGAGTTCATCCAAACTAAATAAAAGTTCTTGTAATTGTCTGTTATTTCTACATCAATGAACTATAGAGAGTCATATTGTTCCAAACTAATATAGAACTGTTTTCTTTTAACTATTAAAAATTATATACGGCTGAAGAAAATGAAAAGAGAGTGTTTATAGAATAGTAATAGCATGGTAAATTTCCACTTAAATTTTAAACATTTAGGTAAAGTGGTATTTCCCAATTAGAATTCGTAAAAGGCTACGTGTCACGGCTGTAACCTTTCCGATAGAAAAAAAGCTGGTGAAAAATTGCAGAAAATAAGCAGAAACGAACGCTCTCTTTATATATGAACCACAAGAGTTCCCGTAAGATCAACGAAGTTAAGCGACGTTGAGTACGCTAGTACTAACTGAGAGACTGTTTGAAATAAAGCAGGTGCTATATGTAATACAAATATCTCTTCACATTCAAACCAATTTAGAAATCAATCGTATACCCAAACGAATTCGGCATAAAATGACCCAACTCAGCAATAACAATCATAATGAATTATAAAATAAAAGAACAACCATTTGCAAGCCATATCAGTTATTGTGAAAAAATCCCCTTTCTCTGCTAGGTTTTCTATTGAAATCTTATGGCTACTAGAAAGACCGAACACAAAATTGATTTTATAACAAACTAGTATAAGAACCGCCCAGTGATCGGGATTTAATGAATAGCATTATGTACTTTTTAAACTTCTAGTAAATTCCACCATATTATCTTTTTATTTTTTTTAACATTTTATATATCTAATTGTTAGAGTCGGATTAATAACATACTATGCATTAATTGGATAGAAGGGATGTAAATAAACTGATATTAATTGAAATACAGATTATATTAAAATTAATACTTTTAATGAATCAATATTCAATGTTATAAAGTAAAATTTGTTTTAAACGTTTATGGATATCAATAGTGAATATAGATGCCACAAGTTTTAAACATAATGTAGTATACTTTGCCAATAACTGTATTTTCAGAATAATGCTATAGTTAACGATGTATATTTTTAAAAAGTTGCAAACATTTGATGAATAAACAGACACACAAATAAACAAAAAGGAAATATTTGGCTTAACATTCAAAGGCAACATGCATTGGAATAAATACATAGAAGATGCTTTCAGGTTTGATCTAAAGAAAGTATGATCCTTCAATCGAGCTACAAAATTATCTCCTACTGCTAGTATTTTATAGCTCTTTAAAGCCACAGTTTGTAAATGCATGGATTATTCTTGCAACATCTTGGCTGATGCACTAAGTACTAAACTTTCCCCTTTTGGGTAATGTGCAAAAAAGAGTACTTAACCTAAAAGATCCTGCACTGGTTACCAAACTATATCATGGTTAACATTGATTCAATGTTGCATATATGTTTTGCAAGTAGTTTCCGCAGAATATTCTTCGACGAACTTACTGAACTTATACGTAAAAACCCCGACCAATTCGTCTCGCAGTTAAATTTCACCCTTTCACTGTTGAGGACACCAGAAGCCCAATTTTTGTTTACTCTAATTGCTTATTTTATCGGATTGCTTGCTGTTAAAATCCCCTGCCTGTTTCTAGTTTTCCCGCCCGTACCAACATGCATGAATTTTTATATTATGTAAACAAATATGTTCATGCGCAACTTTCTACTCAAGATGCCCCCTAATCATGTAAACCCCTTACGTCTCAGTTGCAATATGTCTTGTTTGAGGAAGTAAAATGCAATAATACAGGAATTACAGCTGGATATATACTTATATCGATCATCATCATCTCAGCGTGGGTCGAGTTACCGTTGTGGCGCAAAAGATGACCTGCCAACCAGCTTTCTTCAGCCCTCCAAATTTTCTACTACCCAACGCAATCTCTGTCCATGATCGAGTGTTGTCCTCCCCGTCTTTGCTTGTCTCACCTTACTTATTCCTTTCTATGTACAGGCCCTTATAGGATTATCTTTGAATGATCTGATGATCGTTTGACATGTACCGTACCAATTCATCTGTGTAAACATATATCGCGACTACTTCTATGAGTATGTTCTTTAGTGCCTGATTTGTAAAGTGGTCCCTGTATCGGATTATAATGATCTTTCAAAAGCATCTCATCTCTTAGGTGTGTATCCTACTGCAGAACTCACTCACGTGCATGTTGAGATACACAGGAAGCGCATGGTTGTTCAATTGAGTATCAGTTTTGTCATTCCATATGAGTATTAGATTGAGGGTATTACTATTCTTTTAACCATTCTTGCAAACAATGTCGGCTTGTAACAGTTATTCATCAAAACTGTTGTAACGTTATTGAAGTTGTTGAAGGCTCAATGTTCTCGCCCTTGATGTTCTAGATTATACTAGATGTGTATATGTTCACACAATCAACTATTTACAAATTAACAAAATAAACATTAATGGTAAGAAGGTCAACACGAAAACAGAAATAAAAATGAAATGAGAATGAACAGATTCAAGGTAGTTTATTCTTCAAAGTAAAGATTATTTCATGAACAGACAACTGTATTTCTTACTTTGATTTTGTTTCGTTTTTACAGCATATCAACCTCAGTGGATTATTTTATGTCGACCAAAATTAAAAGAACATCAACCGCTCAAATGGTAAGTTGTATATATACCTGATAGCCGAACAGTCTCATCTCATATGCTATTGAAGAGTTATAGAATAGCACCAGGCAAGACAGTTGTTTATATACAAAACATACAAATTAAATACCGCACAATCACTAAAAATGTAAAATACATAAAATGTTCAGTATATGTTAAGTACCTGTTGTGGTTGCAAGGTGTAACCACAATTAGTAGGGGAATACAATGAAGACGCAAACAACACGGAGAATGCAATAATAAGTGTATTAAAGAAAAGGTATATTTACAGTATGTACAAATGAAGGTGTCGAGTCAGAGAGTCTTGGTGGGAGGACATGTACGCTCTTCGGCGTCACTTCCGGTGGCATTTAGATAACACACTCTAAGGCCAACCTAGGCTTGCCATTTATAGTGTAACGTTATTCGTATATGCAAATGAGTGGTTGCCACCACAACACCACCTCCCAAGATTTGAAGTCACACAGATTTCAATATCTTTTTCTTTTTGGGTTTACCATCAATGGTTCATTAAATTTTCTTTTCCTACCTTATCTTCGGGGTTCAGGTGTATATTGAGGCGGTTCCAAATTAAAGGATTCGTATATGACATCTATGGTTTCCTCCTCTTCGACTGTTGTCGTATAATCATCATCTTGGATATGACGTTTTTTTATCTGATTTAGGTGCCTTTTATGTATACTATGTGGACCTTTAATCATATATGTACAATCACCAATGCGTTTATCCACTACTCCACATTCCCAGTAAGATGTGTTATTCTTGTAGCACTTAAAATATACTCGATCTCCCGAGTTATATTTCTTTATTCTCGTGTGTGTAGTGTTTCGGATAATTGCCTGTCTTGGCAACAGTTTATGAAACGCTGATTTTACCTTTCTGGCAAACATTAGATCAGCTGGTGATATGTTTGATGGTGTACTAGGATGTGGTGTAATCCTATAAACTTGCAAGAATTGTTGCAAAGCTTTTTCTGTTGGTGTTCCCTTGGTAGAGGGTAATGGTGATCTTTTAATAGGGAGTTGACCCCGGTCGAAAAATCTGCGCACACTCTCACTTCGTCATTCTTTTTCTTTACGTATACGGTGGGAGCTGCCGACTCGCTGTGTTCTATTTTTGATAGAATTCCTGTCTGTTCCAATCTATCTAATTCTTTATTAATCTTTTCCAACCCAGCGAACGGAACGTTTCGCTTTTTTCTAAAAATTGGGCTGGCGTTTTCTTTAAGTTCAAACGAGGCCTTGAATTTATTACAGCGACCTAAGTTAGTCGTGAATGCTTCAGGAAATAATTCTTTTAAATCGTCTTTTATATTTACTGTTGTTGGAGAAGAACATTCTATTTTTTTACAGGATGTATTGATTGGCTTATCCCATAGACCAAATTTCTCAATTAAATCTATTCCAAAAAGATTTTCACTATTTTTCAGTACGAATATATTTAATTTCTTCGTAATCCCTTTTAATTTTATCGGAAGAACAACTTCTCCTTCAAATTTTATACCCCCACCAGTTACCGTCAGGGCTGATTTACTCGTTTTCATCATGGTTGGTTTTTTACCCAACTTTTTCCATGTATTCAGGTTTATAATAGAAATATCGGAGCCGGAGTCGAGTTGTAACTTTATTGGTGTTTTAAATATTTCCACTTTTACGTATTTTCGCCGATCTTTGTCTAATTTTGTATTTGATTTTGTTTGCTGTACTCTCTTTCTGGTGTAATCTTTATATCTGCAGCAATCGCTTTTGTGTCCCACCTTCTTACAAATGTAGCATTTTTTCTTCTTATAAGGACAATCTGATTCCCAATGCTTTTCTGCACATCTCTTACAGTTATATCTAGGAAGAGGCTTGTTATATTCTGTCCTATATTTATGGTTATTAGGATTGTAATATCCCGTTCCATTTTGATTGCTTTTCTTTGTAAAGTTCTTGGTTGGTGTGTATGGTTTTCTAACTGTTCTTACATATGCCACTCCGGATTCTTCTATATTTTGTGAATCCTTTTTTAGTGTAATGGCCCTTTCACAGTCCTCTGCTAGTTTCTGGAGGGTTAAATCTTGCTCAGATTCCAGCTTAGACAACACTCGTCTGCGTATTTCTGCATTTTTCGTGGAAAATAACCCTTGTGCGAAGATTAGACATTTAAAATCTTCTACCGTTAGTTCCGCAAGCTTAAAATTATCGCAGTTTTTATTGACAACTGATGCGTATGTCAAATAATCTTGGTTGTCCATCTTTCTTAGATTCATGCACAGCCATCTTTTATGAAAAAGATACATTTGGATTAAATAATTCTTTTAGTAATTTTACAGCTTCCATGAACTCTAATTCCGCAGTTTTTTTAGGTAATATGTAATCTATGAATTTGCTGTGTTCTGATGTACCCAATTTCCTGAGTAAAAGGCTCACTTTCTGGCTATTTGGCCAATTTTTGCAGTCCAGTTGAAAGACATCCTCGTATCTTGTATAGTATGCTTCAAAAGTATTTCCTTCCTCCGGCACATAATAAAATGTGTCCATACTATTAAAGATAGTTGTATGGGAGAAATTAACACTGTCGACATTTTCTCGATTACTCTTTAGTAGTTCCAGTGTTTTAGCAAAACGTTAATTTTGTCTTTCCTCGCTTTTTTCTAAACGTTAATTTTGTCTTTCCTCGCGGTCAGCTTGTGCCTGATTTTGTCTTTCCTCGCTTTATTCTAAACGTTGAATTTGTATTTCCTCGCGGTCAGCTTGTGCCTGATTTTTGTCTTTCCTCGCGGTCAGCTTGTGTCTGCAAAAATTGCATGAACATTTTTGATAATTCTTCCATTTTTTTTTTTTTTTTTTTGTTTTTTTTCGTTACGTTTTACTGTATTATCCGTTATCCAGTGACAACTTAAAAAAAATCCTTTCCTTGAGCTTTAATTTCTAGCTATGGTATTTCCTTTTAGTACCGCCGCCAAACAAATTATTAATTAAAAGATTCCTTTAGTTGTTGTTTTGCTAACGGGGAGCAGTAATTAGAATCCACCAGTGAACTTCTTTTTTTTTTTCGTAGGTTACTTCCTTGCTTTTCGTAATACGAGTCTGACCTGTCGTTTTGCGACAGAACAAAATCCGCTTTTCGTTTGCAAGTTGGTCCTTTAGTAATACAAAACAGATTTGTCGTTTAGCGACAAAACAAAAATTCACTTTTACATTCGTTTGTAAGTCGGATTCCCAGAAAACAGCGTAAATGGTCGTATTTGCCACGTTCGATTTTTTTTTTTATTTTTTTTTTTTTAATTAAGTTGAAAACTTTTCTTTAGCGTAAAATCCGTTTGCTCGTCAACACTTTGCATTGTACTTTTTTTTTTAAATAGTTCTTCGTCAAACTGTTATATTTGACGCTTCATATCTCGTCGCCAACTGTTGTGGTTGCAAGGTTGAACCACAATTAGTGAGAAATACAATGAAGTCGCAAACAACACGGAGAATGCAATAATAAGTGTATTAAAGAAAAGCTATATTTACAGTATGTACAAATGAAGGTGTCGAGTCAGAGAGTCTTGGTGGGACGACATGTACGCTCTTCGGCGTCACTTCCGGTGGCATTTAAATAACACACTCTAAGGCCAACCTAGGCTTGCCATTTATAGTGTAACGTTATTCGTATATGCAAATGAGTGGTTGCTACCACAACAGTACCTATTCATCAATTAGTTACCTACCTCTAAATCGATTGTTTAAATTGTAGTATTTTATTTTTCAAACACAATATTACCTTTTCCTGATGGTACATAATGTTTAAGTACAAACTTTAATATTATATAATTCTGCTAATAGTAAGAATATGTCTGTGTATTTGCAGGGTTGACATGGAAAATGAACACCGTTTTAATATAATGCAATAAAGAAAAGATCAGAGTTATTAATCCGGAAATCGGTTGTCAAGTTATAAAGCCAGGGGTCGAGTTTTGCATCCATAACTTGGAAGGAAAACACTGTAATAACCATGTATTCCTTTCGGAAATGCCTCTGCATGTTCTTTCACAATTATCAAAGTTTATCTTTGGACTGCTGGGGGTGGGAAATGACAGTCATAATAGTGATCTGGAGTATTTCTTAATTGTATTTGAGTGGTTTCAATAGAGATCATAACAGGAACAATAAATGTAATATTGCAGTATCATATTTGGTAAGTAGTATATAATAATCTAATAGTGCCCAACATCCTAGATAGAACAGGTGTATTATCACGAGAAAAACAATATATGTCTGTTGTCAATTCGGTATTGCCTGGGAGACATAATAATACAGTATTATATTTGGTTAGTGATATAAGTTAATTTAAATTGCTCAATATCATAGTAAGAGAAAATGTGTTTACTCAGCATTGCCCGATAGTAATTAATATTCTAAATAAAGACATGCTACCATTTCTTTAAACGCCGCGTTCACCTGGATAAATATTTACACTGTATTTTGTTATTTCATTGTTTACTAGAAAATGTACTCTGCGTCTCCCAGGAGACAGTATTCAATATTCTAGATGAAGCGGGTGTGTTCAATGATATAGTGCATGCTTAATAAAGAAAAAAGAAGATAAAAACTCAAGGTTGCTTAAAAATACACTCAAATAAATATAGGTTTCATTATATTATTAAGTGAAAGATATGAAAATCAGCGTGAAAGGGAATAAATGAAAACAACTTTATATCTTAGACAAATTGGAGTAATGTGCTGTTTGAAATTTAAAGCTCATGTAGATGACTTGCATTATTATTATTATTATTATTATTATTATTATTATTATTATTATTATTATTATTATTATTAGTATTAATAGAGTTAAGTGAAGGAGAGGAATAGGCTTTGCGGAGGTGAATAAGGGGTGTAGAGGGATGTACACAACGGTTAAAGGGAGAAGAGAGAAAGATACAGAGACGGATTTAGAGATGTAGAAATATAGGAGTTCTAATATAAAGATGATACACACCCTTTTTATACTATGCTCCGTAGCCCTGTAGTCCTGCTAGTTAATAAATAAAACTAAATATTTTAATCACGAGTTAACAGTATTATAATTTACTAATACGATGCTTTATTAGGAGTTTACTTAAATGATTTGAAAATAGTGAAAGTTTTATAAAAATGCAAATCAAAATTTCATGAACATTTAAATTTTTGAAAATTTTACAAACGTTTTACGTTTAATTATGTGGAATACCGATTCTGTCATTATATTTTGAATTATTATTTTCTAACTTGCCTCTATATTTTCTGAGGTTACAACAATTTATCTTTGGAAATTTTTAGTCTTTCATATAAGAAAATAATTTGACAAAAACTTTATTGAAAGTACCCTTATGTGAAAATATATTTTTCTCTACATTTGACGCAAATGAATATTCGTTTTAATATCCGGTTCAATACACTTTTGTCGATTTATTCATATCCAATCCGATCTTGAACACAAATATACTATTTTAAGTCATTTTAAAACGATTGAAGTAATTTATGTTTGCCTGATTTTCGCAATCATTTATAATATCTTCATAAATGAACTAGCAGTATCAACTGACCTACTCGAACAGGACATAAGATAAAAGTGTAGTATCTGTTCCGATGGATACTGCACCCCATAGACTGGTATAGTCTTGGCCTTCGGGGCTTGATTTACGCCAGTCTATGGGTCTGTCCTGTGCAGTTCTCGCCTTCCCCTTTTGGGGAGGAGTAAGTGTATTGCTTACTGCCTGAGGCGCCCCTACCGGGGAATGCCGACGGGGCTGTCCAGGCAATTTTTAACCCCTACTTTCCCGACCCGACATTGGGTTACATCTTACTTGTGGGAGTAAGATTAAAACTGTCCCTGTGCCTAACTCCTTGACAAGAGTAAATCAATACTCGAACAGGACATTTTTGCGTCCCCTGTACGAAGATAAAAATGTAGATAATGAATTATATACCAAGAATACGTATTCGAATTTCAATCAGAATATATTACGTGAAGGTTACAATTTTAGGAATCTTAAGAAGAATAAGAAATTTAAGCTATCCGTATCTAATGACCATTTAAATATATACATTTAAAAACTGACATTTGTTTTATCAATTTTAAGTATATTTAATTGAGACTTATTGTTATTGTAGGTAGATAATATTTATTATTTAAAAAAAGAATTAAGTTAAATAAAAATAAAAGACACATTAATTCTATTTTGAAGAATATTTTGCTTACAATGACACTTATTCTCACGAAGAAAGAAAGTGTAAATATTATTTTATAGAATTGTAATCTGTAAGAATGTAAATTATTACAAAAGGGATATTGTTTTGAACAGGAAATTATATAAGTGTATGTAGAAAGGGTAATAGGATTTCCAGAAGTTTATTCTAGTTAAAATAAATAGAATATATCAGAATGACTATTTTCCCGTTGTTATCTCATTTGTAAAGCTCTTGGCGGAATTTATTTATTTCTTTAGTTTTCATTTTTTATGATTATCGACAGAACACTAAGTATACAATCTAGAATAATAAACAAGCGTTTGTAATAAGCTGGCCTTTGTCATAACCTCAAACCCATCGAGCCCAATGTCGTTAGCGTGGCTTAATTGAAATATCAAAACGATGCACATAAATAAGATAAACGGTCACTTGAACACGTTCTCATTTGAAAGCAATATTTACAGCAAGCCAAATTTCAATTACCTGATACATCAGATCTGTGTTGGCAAATCTGATGAGATAGAAGAAAGGAAGCCATTACCTTGCGGCTCAAATGTCGAGCTGGCTTCACACTATAAGACTGATAACACATTCATAACGAATAAATAACACTATTCCAAGTTGCCTCTTACCATAATTACTATTGTGCGAAGATCCATAGGTAATATTCCAAATGTAGAGAAAAATTCCCTTCCATAATATAGATTGACTTTATAGAAAATGATCATTCGCCATCAAATATACTTGGTATTAAGTTGTAATCTATGTATGAGGCATGAATTATTTTAGTAGTAATAGTTTAAAATCATATCTTGTGCTAAACCAACAATAGTTTCTACGCAATCCTATTATAACATGATTTTATTTCATTCTGAATTGACATTTATAGGTTTCATTGTTGATTAATAATTTCTAAAGATTATTTATTAAAATTTCTTCATATAAGAAACTCGGTGGAAAATGGTCCCACCAGGGAATTTATTAACCACCACTGCTAGTAGCTAACGGACTACTTAACTGCTGGGTATTTGAAAATGACTATCACCCGTGGTATGACATCGTTTTAAATTACTGAGAGCCTTTTATATATAAAACTATCTTCCTTATTTAACGGTGGTTATAAAATGTTGCCACGAATGTTTTCTTGTAAAAACATTAACAAGTACAACGTTTAGCGCAAAAGTAGATTTTTACAAGTGATTATTTTCGCAAACATTTGCTTTAATGTAGATGTTCACCAAAATGTTATTAATAGAAACTACAATTCCAGAAAATTATATATAAACAATTTTGTATATGTTTGACAAAATTTACTATTGAACTATATACACAAGAACAGGGAATAGTATAATTTTGTCTTGTACTAGACTTTAAACTTGGATATGGTGACGGGGTTAAGCAATAGGCATATCCCGAAAGGTATACGTGTGAAAAGATAGATTATGAAGATTTTTCATGAATTGAAATATAGGTGGACTTTAAAATGGTCTCTCTCTCTCTCTCTCTCTCTCTCTCTCTCTCTCTCTCTCTCTCTCTCTCTCTCTAAATATATATATATATATATATATATATATATATATATATATATATATATATATATATATGGATATTTGGGTTCACGAGAAATAGTCATAGTAAGTCACACGTGACTGGAGCAAGTTACATTATGTAAGCTCGTTATACATTGGCAGTTAAGAAAACATATCTAACACGTCTAGGATAAACTATTTCATGATTTAAAGATGACAAACGAAAGAAATATCGATGAGCATCAGAAGAAGAGCCAGTCAAGATAGATATAACCAGATACACCGTAAAGTAATTCAGATCTTTACATAAGCAAATATTAATATTACAATTATGTAATATTCATTAAAACATAGACCAATATCTGGCATGTAAACATTCATGAAAATAGAACTAACTTTATAACGGTTAGATTATTACGAGCATTATATTCATCGCCTAAAATTGTAGAATTATTTTTATAAAAAATTATGATACTGATTATTATTATTATTATTTTTATTATTATTATTATTATTATTATTAATAATAATAATAATAATGATATTCAAACTACTGTCCTCATCTCGTTCTTTTTTATCACAACGTTACGGCCGATGTGACCTCTGACCGTCTTAATGTGTACCTTGCTGAACTTGGGGATCTGGACAGAATTTTGAACGAAACCGTTTATAAAATCTACGGGGGTAGCCTGCACTAGTTACCTCTGACATCACTGGGAAGAAGTCTTCAGTAATTCATTATTCTTCGTATCGCCCGCACTGAGGATTGAACCATTAACCTTCAGATTACTGTCACTTAGAACTAAATGTTACTTAGTAATATATCCACTGCGTCACGGATAATTCTAGTAGCAATTTTGGGGGCCTTAAACCTATTAGTGCTTTGCTCTGACCACTTAGCTTTATAGATCACTACGTATCTATTATATATAATTATAGGTTACTATAGTGGATTGTATTCTATACTATGTATGCTTAGTAAGTCATTGTCGCCTAACATATGTGCTGCTTCTTTAAGTCGTCTTACTCTCCACCTTTCTTCTCTATCTATATTTTTTATTTCATCCCATAAAAGTAGATAGTTTCTTTTTTCTCTTCCATATATAGTCAGCCATACCATACTTTTCAATACCTCTACGTATTACGGCTTTCCTCAACGTTAGTGGACGACAAGTCTCACCTTTGTATACTTTTCAACACTTACATGAGATCGCATACACACAGTTCTAAGTCATGATTTAGCCATGTCTTAGGCATGACGTAGAGGGGTTTGACTCTCACAAGATGCTTTCGGACAGTTTAGTCGCTCCTGAATACTATCCTGATGTCATAGGGATTACACACCTTTTGGTATACAAACTGTGGTGAGTTCTCGGGTGGTGTCCTTTGGTGTTGTGTCTAGATTTGTTGGAACTGAGGTCATGCTCTCTGGATAGTTTTTTCGGCGGAGGGTTTCTCTTGAACTTTCCATTCTCTCTTGATATGTATCGCTGTTACTACATATTGTTTTTGCTCGATATTGTAGGCACCGGGCAATCTCTTTCCTTACATCATATGGATGGTGGGAGTTGAAATTTAGATATTGTCCAGTGAATTTATTATTAGCAGAACACTTTGACGTGTCAACGGTAAGGGATATCATTGGTATTTGTATTGGCAACGACTAGGTTCACCCACCATCATCTAGTAACAACAAATAAACTGTTTAATCAATAAATTTATGACTACATTAATTCTGATAGTTATATTGCGTAAGTGAATAAAATCATAAATACTTTACGCTGTTTGGGCGAACGTGCTCGATCTAGTTATCAACCCTAAGTAATATTCAAATGAGAATGCGCATACCATAATGGGTACCCAGTCGAGAAAACCACACTGTGTTAACAAAAATTCCCCTATACCTATTGCGGAGAATTTCGAAACACTTCGAATATGCTATGAAAATCATGCAAAATAAGGAACTATAGAACATGAGTATTCATATATAACAACAATGCTTCCGAAATCACTTAAATAAATCATAACTACAACATAGATTTACTAAAAGATATACGCTTAAATATATTTATCAAGTGCTATCAATACCCGCACTATGTAAAAAAGTTATAGTATTGTTTCAAAGCACTTTTATTGCACATTGTTATTTGATCCGTGAATACATCGCTCGAGACTAGATGTATACATAAAGGTCAGCGTATTGTCTCAAAGCATAACACAGTTTAGATCTCATTCTGTCTGGACAAAAGAAGTATAGATAATTATTATGTCGTCCATCTCAGCAAATGATCTCAAACCCCTGAGACAGAATTATTTCTTTTTTGTCTAAAACATACATTTTTTGATTTTCATAAAAGCGGATAATAGAAATGCTGCATCACATAGAAGCGTTTCTGAATATGTTGCAATGTTTGAGTATTGCATTAATGATTACAATTCTTCTTAATCACTCTAACTGTTTGTTTGTACAGGACACGACTCTGTACGATTACTAGTAATCTTACTTTGTTAATCTAACGAGACAACACTCTACACATTCTGACACAAATATAAAAGGAGTATACCCTTTTAAAATCTGTGTTTTTTTTAGTATACGGTGAAAGGCAATATAAAAAAACATCATCGTCTGTTATTTTTCGTAGTTTTATGACATATAAACCATTTGCCAATTTACTAATTGTAAAATTCATTATGTGAAATGTGTGTATAAACCCGGATGCAGTGTTTTTCTACCTCGCCGAGACTTAATACAAACAAAAACAGTAATGTTCTACAACAGAGATCCAACAAACAGCAGGAGGAATGCGTCTAGTCAACGCGGCCTGCTAGAGCTCCATAGCTTCCGCGTAGCCTTTTGATCACGATCGAATTGACACCCATTCATTCTGAATACTACATCGCAAAAAAGCCCGTGCTGACTTCGTACACATGGCGTGACTTAAACAGCTGATGTTGTGTACATGTAAGTAATCTAAACCAATATCCAGGCCCCTATAGAAATACTGTCAGCTTGTACTCGACTCTTTACGCTCTGTCTGTGTTGCTTCGCATAAACATGTACTAACTAATTTACGACCATGAATTTATAGGCTTATAAGCGGATCCGAAACGTAGTACACCCATAGCTCTCCTTTTGTCATGAGAGACAATATCTACCCTACATAATAGTATATGTATATACCAGTGGGCGTGCAGTAAATCATCCTCTCTTGACAAGTTATTGTTTACGTTCAATACTCAAGAATATTGCCAGTTACACTGTTTGGATAAGTAGACAAGTTTATCTAGCAATGTTTGGCTTCTTGTTTACTGTACTATTTGACCTATAGCTAAAAGTAGACCAGTAAAAGCGGAGTATCTGTTTCTGGGAGTTGTATAATCCACCAATTGCGACTGTAAATATAATTAAAGAAGACGAATACATAGGTTTTCAAGTGTATTAAAACACAGAAATATACAGCCACTTACATTACAAAACTTACATCACATCATATGTCGAAGCGATCATCCATTAAAACAACGACTAGAATAAACAGTGAGTAGCTTTCATGGGTGTACAATGAGCATTACTGGCGAATTATATGACGTAACGAGTTGTAGTTGCCACATTTTTTCAGATATAAAGTATGTCCTGAGTGTTGTCTCCAAACGATAGTATGGCTGTCGTAAATATCGGCCTTGTTTTGACATAACTATGAGAGTCGAGCAGTGATCGTTACTAACTGAATTTAACGAGCTGGCAGTTTTTCTTCGACTTGTGCCTGATGAGATTACGACCGATGGAGTTGCCTTTATACTGTCAGCTTTCTGTTCCTCTTTCACCCCTTAGTGGGAGAAAACCAGTCTCCAACTCGTCGCAGAAGCTTTACGTTACTAGTTAGTAATAGCAAACAAGAAGTTATACCTTAACATGTGGTTGAAACTAATGGATCTTTGAAAATAAAAAAAATGTTTAAATAAAAGAATAAAATGTTGTTCATTCGAGTCTAATATTTCTCCTCAAGCTAACAGACTCAACAATATTATCACTTTGATGTGAAGAAAACATTTTCTATACACTGTCTGGAAAGAACATTAACATAAACCCACACCTTGTACACCCCATTCGGACAAGTGATGCCAGTATCAGAGTTTTGTAGGTCTTACTTTACAGCGATGCGAAAAACTATTCAAAAGGGCCTAGTAAGAGCCAATGTAACATTTCGTGGCTCCAGACAACATAAATCTCAACAATATTTCGGCGATCCTGCCATGATTTGGTTACACAAGTTCCTACTACGAACATTCGTAAGTGGAAGCGGAGAGTGGCTCACGATAGTGCTACATCGTGATTTAAAAGATCCGGTGTTTAACGTGATACAGTTTCACACTATATATCGATAGATATTCATTTAACAGAGAAACAACCATTAATCTCACTTAATATGGAATGTTATTGTTACCGTACAAACCCCATATAGTGTGCTTTAGAGAAAATGTGATGATTAGACGACATGTAGTTTAGTATTGCGTTGAGACCATCTGACTAGCTTTCCCTTCATTGTACCAAAGTTGTAATAACAGTGCGAAGTCATGTATATGGAACATATTACAATGTTCACATAAATTATCTTGCTTTAAAGATATGCATATAAGATATACAAATGATATCAAAATTATTTTTATTGGCGATCACTATATCAACTATCCATATTATCACATTTCTCTTGTCACAACGTGAACTTTTCGCTACCCTCTCATCGAAGGAAAGTGCCCACCTTTTTTGTCACAACAAGAATTAGAATTCGTCGCAAGAAGCGGATAGGTTTCTCGGACTTGGGTCCAAAACTCCTCCAGTTCCATATTATGAAAGGAATCCTTCGCTGCAGAGTCGTTTTTACAAGTCCAGGAACTATTCCTGCCACGATCCTGGTATATCATCAACGTTCCTCTGAAATGGGTCTCTGATAAGCTGGTTCTCGATGCTTTCGTTTGTAATCCCCAGGAAGTAATACTTGAATTCTTCCTCCAAGCTTTCGAGGTGTTGCTTGATATCCTCGGCTATTGGATCAGGCAGACCATCCTCCATATCCTCCACACATTCGTTCAGAGCCAAAAATGAAAAAAAACTTCCACTCCCCACTCGTTTCTTCCACAGTTCCAGTTTAGCCACGAAAGCTGTGATCTTGTCCGACTGAAAAAGAATGTTCGTCCCTTTGCCCTGCCGTTTTCTGTTGAGCTCGTTCAATGCACTGAAGATATTGGATACGTACGACAGCCGCACACGAACAAAGTCACCCTCCAACGCCATCAGAAGCACAACATTATCTTGAGCCCGAAGAAAGGCTACCACCTCATCAAACAATTCTAGGACTCGATGCAGCATGTTTCCTTTCGAGAGCCACCTCACGTGAGTATGAAACAGCAACGATTCGTGATCAGCTTCCATGCCTTCACAGAGCCGACGGAATAGCCGAATGTTCAGAGCGGAACCCTTGATAAAGTTTACGACTTTGATGACAGTGTCGAGATGCTTCTTGAAGTTCTTGGGGAGAGTTCTCGAAGCAAGCGCTTCTTTGTGGATCAGGCAGTGTGTCGCTTCTACTGCTGGATTCTTTTTCCTGACGAGCGTGACGAACCCCGATTGAGAGCCAATCATGGCTGGGGCACCATAGGTGCACACTCCAACCAGAGACTCCCAGCTGATGTTGCTATCTTCGAAAAAGTTATTAATAAGGTCCATCACATCCTGAGCTTTGGTCGTGGCTTGGAGAGGTTTGCAGAAGGGAAATTATTCTGCAATTCTTTTTTCGGTGGTATAACGAACAAATACCAACATCGGTCGATTCGTCGAGTTGAATTGAAAAAAACTGTGAGCCTCGAACCTTTTGAACAACTTGATCCTTGATGCTCTCCGCCATATCATTGATCCGTGACCGAATGGTGTTTTTTGAAAGGGAAATCTGGGCCATTTTGTTGTGGGCAGCCTCACCAAAAACCAACTTTACGCACTGCAGCATACAGGGTTTCACCAATATTTCACCAATTGTGTGTGGTTTCTTCTCCCTCGCAATCTTGTAGGTGACTTCGAATGACGCTTTCAATAGCATCCGTTTGCTGACGAAATGTTCCAGTTGAGTCCAGTCTAGTCTTCTTCAGCTTATTTTCTTTCAGCTTGAAGTATTCACGATTCTTGTTCTGTAGTTCGGGATGGCATCCTTGAAGGTGTTGTTTCAGCTGGAATGGCTTCATGCTACCATTCCCCAAGGTCTTTGTGCAGATGACACATTGTGACAGATTTTCCCCGTTATTCACAATGAACGTAAAACCCAAGTCTAGATACGCTTCTGAATATGTACGTTTTTTTTACATGATCACTTGCGAAACTGAAAAAAAATAAGAGAGAGTATATTAAGATATGTAATAATGAAATCAACCTACTCTATCATATGTGCGAAAATAACATTCTATCAATTAACAAAAGTAAAACAAAATGTATGATGGTTTCGAATTAATTAAAAATAGGTGGAGATTTTTTAAATTACACCCGTATAGAAGTAGTTGAAAAATTTATATACAAGGTTTAATCATAGATAAGAAAACTTAAGTTTAATTGTCATGTTTATAAAATTAAAATAATTGGTATTCTGTGCCGAACCAAAAATATATTTCCACTAAAGATTAGGCTAACAATATACAAACATCTTTTTTCGTCATATTTGAACTATAGCATTTTTAAAAGGTACCCATACGGGAAAAAGCGCATTGAAATTTTACAAAAAAAAGCATTGAAAATTGTTTTTATCTCAAATATAGAGACCATACTGGTGCTATTTTTTGTGAAAACAATCTTTTATGGCAGAAAGACTTATTATATCTTGAGTAGCTATGTTTTTGTTTAAAAACTTAACCACTCATTTACATAATGTCTTTGGCAACTTTATTAAATTAAACCTAGTAGTACTTTACGAAACTAGAAATGTAAATCAAACAATAAGGGTGACTACAGACTTAAGGGCTCTAATATTTCTATTATTAAAAAACTAATGAATTCTCAAAAAATATTATTTTTTTATTTGACAAATTTAATGTTTCTCAATTATCTCTCAAAAAAGAGTAAAGCATTACCTCTTATCCTTAGATAAAGTTATTATTAAATTTTATATTTGTGTCAAAGATATTGTGGTGACCCAAGTTGGAAGGCTTGGACAAATTGATGTTAATAATAACTATTATGATAATTATTAAAATTGTAAATTTTAGTAATATTATTATAATTATTATTATTATAATTTATATTATTACAATAATAAAAAAATTATATTCAAAGTTATACTAAAACTTATACTTTATAAATATAATAATGATAATATTAATAATAATAATTATTATAATAGTAATTATAATAATAATATTACTAATATTAATAAATAAAAATACTAATAATAATAATTAATATCATAGTAAATATTATAAAATGGTAATAAATATAATAATGAAAATATTAATAATACTAAGAGTAATAATAAAAATGAATACTAATAATATTAAAATTAATAATTAAAAATAAAACACTAAGAAATGTAATACTGATAATAATAATAGTAATTATAATAATATTACTAAAATTAATAATTTAAAATAATAGTAATATATAAGATTAATAATACTAAAATTAATAATGTAAAATAATAGTAACATATAAGATTAATAATAATATCTATTACAAATATATTATAATTACAAAATTTGATCATAATTTTGTTATTAACGTCAATTTGTCCAATCGATCCAAGCGTTCCAACTTGGGTCATGACAATATCATTCTCTTTCTGAAAAATCTAATAACGGCCATTCTTTACTTTTTATTTTTTATTAATATAAATTGATTTGAATATAAAAACATGTGCACTAAAAAATTCATATGCATTCATACTTTATAACATTCTCTGATATTGAATTTATGAATATATATGTTTAAATTTTTGTTTCTCTTAATGTTTTTAATTGTATACTCGTTTACTGATGGAATTATGTATCTGAAATTGTATAAACCTTCTTTTTCTCCAGAGATGTAATGGAAAATAACCAATAAAAAGGAAGAAAGAAAATAAAACATAAGAATGAAAGCGGGTAAAGTTTAGGAAACGGATACTCCTGAGAAAAGATAAACAGAAGGCTATTACTGGAAATTATTTTTTGAATATTTCCAAAATTATAAATTCAGGCTAGAATTTCTCCCTTAACCACCCTGATTTTCCCCCTGGGGGGAATTTCCCCCCGGTTGGGAACCACTGTTATTGAGTCTAGTCTGCGAGTATGGCCTGATAGTCAGCGTAACATTGGTCCCGTCATACTGCAACATTGCTGATCAGCTGTCACAGGTGCCTCGCAAATGGTACGATCTAATAAAAGCGGGTTGTAAGCCCGTTCATCAAACATGCGCTGTTAGAGTGAGCTCGATAAGCTATCAGTCGATAGACAACATACACAAACATAGCAGACATCTGTATTTCCTGAGGCGCGTAAAGCAAGCAGTGCAAAACAAGAAGTTTTATTTACTCCTCCCCAGGAGTTAGGCAGTTTTATCTTACTCCCACAAGTAAGATATGACCCAAGATCGGGTCGAGAAAGTGGGGTTTGAAAAGCCAGCGCTCGAGAGGTGAGCACTCTGGCCATTTAAAAATTGCCTGGGTAGCCCCGTCGACATTCCCCGGTAGGGGCGCCTCAGACAGTAAGCAATAAACGTACTCCTCCCCAAAGAGGGGAGGCAAAGCCTGGGAGGGTGGACCTCCTAGAACTGCACAGGACAAGCGTGCAGTATCCATCGGAACAGATACTACACTTTGATCTTAGCCAAAAGGCCAAGAAGCCCACAAGTCATCAAGCACTGTGATGTATCAGTCAATTGACCCAGCACTAGCGCGGAAGCAAGTGACGCATGACAATGGGTGGGAATAAATGCCACGCATTATAATCGCAACCATTTTCTTACCTTCATCGACTGTGGACCAACCCGTTTTGTGGTTCGACAGCCAATTGCACGCCAAGACTTGGCAAGCTTTATTCGACCACTATTGCCTGTCTTTTACGAAAGGGGAGCACGGCAGGAGAGTTTGGTCTATACCGATTTAGAAGAGGAAACTTCGTCAGACGATTCAGAAGCGAAAGCTGAGGTGTATGTCACACTTCGAAGAAGCGCACGAATCAAAACGCAGCCACCATCCTGCATCATGTGTGATCAGGAGGTCAGGGGTGTAGCAGCCATTATGCAGGTCGACAGGGTAAACCAGTGCATTGTTTATCAGGGATTGAACCAAGAGTGTTCCCGTTAAAAATGGAAACTTGTAACATTTGTCACACGACAAGAGTTCACGTAAGCAAATAAGGTTTTGTTTGCATGGGCTAATTATCGCTGTGATACAAAAAGTTAACACTTTGCTCTAATGAGATGGTAGATAAAGGTTGAGGTTCTGACTACGTCGAGTGCTGAGAGAGAGAAAGAGAGAAGGAAAGAGAGAGAGAAAATACGAAAGAGAAAAAAGGAATTGGATATTTGACTAGACGTTTGGTTGTTGACATGTGTATGGGACTTTAGTTGGTAAGAAGAACAGAAAGAATAAGTCGGCCTCTCGTGTTAACCCAGTGGTAAACCATTTATTAACTCTTCCTTACACAAATGTTCGAATTTTAGTCATATTTTACGAATTACGTGAAAGGTATATTGCACTACCTCTTCCACGCTCAGCACTTTATAATAGGTCTAAAAGAGTTTAGATTGATGTCGAAAGTATCGTGGAAGATCAACGGGTTCTAGCTAATACTGATATATTTTATGTATTTTCCAACGGATTTCCTATCACAAGCTAATCTGTATATCTGCATATCTATTAACATATCTACTTAGTTATTGATGACTTTATTTACTTGCATATTTTCTTTTAATAAGGGGCAATTTTGTCTCATAAAATAAACAAGAACATATTGATGATGCATAAACCAAATTGCACATCTCGTGTTATCCACAGCCGAGATACGGAATTTAAATAACGGTTTTAATAATTTATATATCTTGCTCGACTAATCCAAGAATATATATTTTTAATTCACTTTTATAAACACCTATTTAGCGAAGCCGTCAATATGCAGATTTAAGATTTCCCAGTTGCATATGTGTATGGGCTCACAAATACAACATATAATGATACAGATGAAAGTGACTTCCGAACAAATTATATATCTTCAGAAATTTAAAGCAGCGATAATAACAATAATAATAATAATAATAATAATAATAATAATGATAATAATAATAATAATTATAATTATAATAATAATAATTATTATAATTATAGTTATAATTTTAATTATAATTTTAATTGTAATAATAATTATAATTATAATTATAATAATAATGCATATACAAAAAAAAATAAACATCTAAAAATTCAAACTTCTATGAGTAATAAGTGACACCATGTTGCGAATTAAGAACAGCACATAATACACACACACACACCTGCACACACATACACATATACATATAATGTATCATATATATATACATATCGAGAGAGAGAAAAAGAAAGAAAGACAGACAGACAGACAGACAGATAGAGAGAGAGAGATAGAGAGGTTATGTGAAGGAGTGAGTAATGTCTCCACATAATGCAGAAATGTCATACGTTTTTATCTTAATCGTTGAAATGACTACGGGGAGATTGGTGATCGTCACATCAGTCAGAGGTGTTCTCCTGGATGAGCTTAACTCTATTCTGATATGTATCTGCTGGGTCATCCCAAAGATAATGTATATCGAATCAACATCCTTACTATTTTTTAAATGAAGAGGGTCATCATAACAAATGGGTGCAGTACCAAACGCGAACTGTATCAGGGTAATTAACAATCGCTCACTTCCTATCCAGGTGTGCTTGTAATGTAAAGGTTGACATTTAAAGCATAATATTGACCGGCAATAACGGTAGAGACTATGGGGACTTCACAAATGGGAATGTTGTACGAATCTGGCATGGGCAGAAGTGTATTTTGAACAGCTGTGATTTGATTTCAGAATATATTGTGGTTATTATAAACGATTCTATCGGTGTCTTTTTTCAAGTGGCATGTAATAAATCGTATTATTCCTAATAAAAA
This sequence comes from Sepiola atlantica, assembly GCA_963556195.1. NCBI lineage: Eukaryota > Metazoa > Mollusca > Cephalopoda > Sepiida > Sepiolidae > Sepiola > Sepiola atlantica. The sequence goes on along the minus strand of OY744530.1, from coordinate 44,931,215 downwards.
AACTATATATAATCATGAGTAGCATCAAGAAAAATGAGAAAAATATCATCATCAGCATGATGCTGATCATTATAATATTTGTGAGAATATAATGTCGATACAATCTAGTGTACTTATCGATACATAAATAAAATAAATAATTGACTGCTCTTACTCTAGCCGATGTACTGTGTATTTGCCTTTCACATTTTACCAATTCAAGCGGCGGCTAAAATCAGCTTTGTCAAATAGTATATACTAAATCAGCTTAGTATACTGCTAACTTATAAATAATATAGTTGAATCTGTTCACACGTGTCCGTTTACAAAGCGCATTATAATGAAAATATGTCTTTCTTGTGTCAATAACTTATTTTAGTTGTATACTTCTATTACTCGATGGATATGATTTACATTCATGCATTATGTAGCTAGTTCTGTATTGTACTACATAAACAAGAATGTAATCTTTCGCCAGACGTTATTGTACTTTATCTCCCTTTTTCTCTCTCTGTCTTTTTCCTTTTTAGAAATAATATCGTTGTGTATTGATATTTTGGCGACTTTTCATAAATGTGTGTATCTATATATGAACACGTTCCAATGCTTAGCGTTCTTGTGTGTATGTTTGTAATTTTACATATTATATTTGTCTATTTGCATCTTTAAAAAATAAACTTGTTGTTCCATATGTTAACAAAATTGCACTTACTTTTATTTTTGTGTATATTAGCAAATCACACTTGTGATTTTCAGTGTCTTATCTTGCATTACATCTGTTTGGTAGGTCTTATTTTCATGTCCCGCTTACAAATATCCCTGAGATAATAGAGCGATATTCCAGTTTGTCTCAAACTGGCTTGCCATTAAGAAATTCTTCACGATTCTTCTATTTTTTATTATTATCTCATTTCAAACAAAGATAATCTTCATATACTTTTAATCAGATATTTATCTGTATATAAAATAATTTAAATAAATATTTTTTAATAATACAAATTTAAATGTATCTATTACGAACAATCTGATGTATATGAAGAAAATCTAAGTATTATTTCATATTTGGATTTACATAAACATGTTATCTAAATATCTAAATTAAACTAAATTCAGATTGATATAATTTTAATGCGAAGAATATACTATATATTAAATATAGCAATACATATTTCAAAATTATATATATATATATATATATATATATATATATATATATATATATATATATATATATATATATATATATATATATATATATATGAAAAATGTTATATAAAATAATTTTCGGGGAAATTCTAATCCATAAATAATAAACAAAGCAACATTAAATTAATAATAAGAAAACAAATAAAATAATTTAACGAACACACCCCAGAGCCTAACCAATGAATTATACCACTCAGTCATTACTAAATATACACACACTTTTAAGCAGTAAAACAGACAACACACATTATAAATAAGTAAATCAAGTTTAATATAACTAAACTACGATTAAAACCGATATATTATTTCAATTCTAAATAGTACCTATTTTAAAAGGGGCACGTCAACAACACACCGTTTTGAACGGTATGTTAAGACGCCGGCTCCCTTTACTTTCGTCCTAGATGATACCTTTAAAATACGAAAAAAACAATTATAAATATGTAAATAAAACACCACACAAAATAAAAGCATCGAAACACAAAACTAAAAATAAAATAAATAATGCACCTGATACATAAATGTAAACGCCGTATCACCATGAAAAAGATATTCTAATATTACAACCTTTAAACAACGTATTCAACCGCCCCCTTGTTATGACACTTTCTATGACACCGTGATATGCTACACTCTACAAAAACACCTTCAAATTAATATAAAAAGACCGAACTTCAAGTGAATACAAAAATAAAACACTTAGTCGAATAAAATAAAAAACTATAAATAATGAATAAAACAAAACTCAACTATTTCTACATATATATTTATTTTTTCAAGAGGGACTTTCATAAAATACACCGGATGTGTATCGATATAACGCCATTTCTCATCATGGGTTTACCTGATTATGAACGTTGAGAATCCTACTGGGCATAGAGATTTTTTTTTAAATGTAAAAAGTCAGCCCACTTGGATGAAACCGCGGCACGTCTCTTAAATATGTATCATATACTTTTTAAATAAGTTATATATATATATATATATATATATATATATATATATATATATATATATATATATATACTCGTGCTGGTCAAAAAAATAGAAAATCATGTTTTTTACGCTAAATTCTTATTGAGGGCAATCTTTGAAATGTAAGTTGTGCTAAAATATTCCTATCATGCTAAACTAACTGAAATAGTTGTTTTACGATAGAAACCTTTTTTTCATATAAATTGCAATGTCAGTTTTTCAATATTTCGCGTTTCAAAATAATAGAACAAGAAAGCTAAGTAAACAAAATAGTTTTTTATTAACTTAAATACAAATAAAAATTAATCAATATTTAGTAGCAGCACCTTTTGCCTTGATAACAGCATCAATTTGCCGGGGCATGGAATCAACACGCTTCTCGCAATTCTGTGTAGACACCGAATCCCATGTATTCTGTATTGCAATCTTCATGGCTGCAAGTGTAGTAGGTTTTTCTTTGCGAAGCTTCCTTCTCATCTGATCCCACAAGGCTTCAATAACGTTCAAATCTGGCGAGTTCGCCGACCATTCAAGAACAGGGATCGATCGTTCTCGGAGCCAGGAAGTTGTGAACTTGGCAGAGTGTGCCGGTGCCAAGTCATGTTGAAAAATGATGTCTGTGGCGTCACTGTCAAACTGATTATCCAGCACTTGCAGTAAATTAGTTTCCAGGATATATTGATACACTGTTGCGTTTACATTTCCTTTGATGAAGCAAAAATTACCAACACCCTTAGCACTCATAAAGCCCCAAACCATGCAAGACTGCGGTAACTTCACAGACTTTTTGACGCATTCTTGGTTATACCGTTCCGTGGTTCTTCGCCAAACACGTTGCCCTTGGTCGCCAAAGGAGATACAAAATCGAGAATCATCTGAAAACATCACACGCCGCCATTCGTCTGTAGTCCAGGTTTGATGAGCAGTTGCCCATCGTAGCCTCTTCAACATCTGTTTTTTGTTAAGGAGCGGTTTGGTGGCAGCTATACGATTTTGGTATCCCAGTTGCCGGAGCCTTCGGTAGGTAGTGCTTCGTGAAACGTCGGTACCAGACGCCTGTTTCCACTCTTTTGTAATGTGGCTTGTTGACTGGAATCGACTTTTCTTTGCCACCTTGTCCAGTGCCCGGACTTGTCTTTCAGTGGTGCTTTTCTTTCGTCCGCATTTCTTTCGATTGCTGTTGGAACCCCCCTTAACATCTTTCTGGAGCACTTTGGTCACTACCGATCTTGAACATCGGACCTAGGTTGCGATTTCCATGTGCGTCTTTCCTACTTCCCACAAATCGATGATTCGCTGCTTCTCAGGCAAAGATATGTCTTTAGAGCGACACATAATGAGAGATTATGATTAAATTACTTGCAAAATCTTTTTGAACACAGAATTTTTTTGAGTTTAAGATTACTCAACGAATTATGTTCTATTAAATTGAAACGTTGAATTTCCCAATGTGACAATAAACTACTCTGTGACAATAAAGTCTGGCATATGCAAATATGAGAAATGATTAAAAATATGTGTAATTGTTATTTACATATAGAATATTTCGCCTACACAATTTAAAAGCCGAAAATTATCTCAAACGGAATGATTTTTACGGTTTTATACATATGTTCTATTCTTTTGACCAGCACGAGTATATATATATATATATATATATATATATATATATATATATATATATATATATATATGATATATAATTGAAAAGCGAAACATTTAAATTGTTGCCACTTTTAGTTTTTCCCGCGATAAAGATCATGCAACGAAATAATTAAAACGGCTACTCTTCATCATATTGCTTATAATACACAGAATGTAACAAACCTTCCACGATGTTCATTATTTTATACGGCGCTCGAATGTGTTCCTACACTTAGTATAGGAACGGATTATGACAATAAATATCATGAATTCGCTCGGTTTTATTTGGAGGATTGCGTTAGCTTATAGTGAAAATGTTCCAATGGCGAACTACTGACACATCTGGAAAGGTACTGCTTGGAGAAAACTCGCCTTGACAGTGTACATACTTCATTTCCACTAGATTTCTAAGTTGACTGTCTTCTTCCTCACAAAAAAATGTAATAGCTAGTTTTTTGTATATTCTATAGTTATTTCCATGATAGTTGTTAAACTCGACTACAATCTCTAGCATCTCATGTAAAACATGCAGAGCAAGAACTCGTCTATCTACAACTACAGGAGATATTTTTCTCTTTTTTCTATGTATACATAAAATAAAACAGATCTTCCATGAACACATTTTATTTCCGAGAATTCCACATATATAGAACAAATTATTACGGGGATGCTTTCCAGCTGAATACAATATGATTGTTACTAAGTCCAATGTTAATAAATACTTATCGAGCCGTCTTCGTAACTAATCAAATCCTTCCAATTTCACCCATTAGTTATAATCTTCTCAATGTGTTGTAAATCATCCAACTGACAATCTTATTAAACGAATGGCCCCGGGGTATTGATAATGATAGCCTATTTGTAAAAACAAGACCTATAAGAAAGCTCCAACTAATATTATTAATTTTATCAACACGTTCACAAAAGAAAACAAAATTACTGTCCGATTAATTCAAATTAATTCAATTTAATTACTTCAATACATAATGTGCAAACAACACACATTTTACACTTTCTTACTTGCTTATTTACAGAGAAAACTAATATTTTCAACTTGCAGAAATGTACAGAAAAAATGAGAAAATACCGCAATAATTATATCTGTATAACACACTATTACGTTAGATGATCTTAATATATGTAGATTATTATAATAAAACCATTACGCATGAGAGAGCGCTAAATGTTTTTGAATGGCATATAGAAGAACTATACTTGAAGCTAAATTGAACGATAAACTAAGACATTTATATGTAAAATAAACTTAATATTTATAGTTCCATCCAAAAAGAAATTATGGAAGTTAGACATGTTTCTCAGCTACTGAAACCCAACGATTTAACGAAATACTACAAAGAATATTTCATCAGAGAAAGATCAAAAGAACGACCATCAAAGAACTAGGATGAACAGATAAGTTGTAAGACTGGAATGCTTCTCCTGACATCAACAAATCTGCTCTAAACTATGATAGGTGGCGGAGTTTTGTATTTAAGCATGTGACGAAGCTTTATGGAATACGCAAATAAGTCAGTAAAACATTTAATAAGCTTTCTTCTTTCAACTAGAAATAAATACTTTTCAGGTATATGGACACAATATCAACAGACTTGCCGTTATATCTGACACGAAAACTTTACTAACAAAATATTTTAAAAACGAAACTTTATTCCTATTCCATTTATTCTTTGATAATGTACCTTATACGTTTTTCAGGAATTACTTTCGTGTTATATATCATCTTAAATCTTACGAAAACGTTAGTACAAAACAAATACGTGTCTGATATTTTCAAAATTCACGGATAGAAGATGACACATAGTACATCGTAAGTTGTTTCTCTGTTTCATTTTTGAACAGTTTCATGTTTCCATCGAAATGAATATTATATTGTCTTAAAACTAATCGATGCCAAATTTAAATAATACGTATTAGACGTCAATAAATAAATATCCTCCAGATTTCAGTTTCGTTTTATTAATAAAATGTATTTATTTGAAAAAATATTTGCACAATTAAAATATTACTGTCTACATATATTTAGGTATGTGTATATATGTATATACTTTCATGCACAACATTCACTTCTAAACTAATTAACCGATCATTATGAATATTGGAAAATAGCTAGACATAAGGCGTCTTTATTTGGCCTTCTTCAGTTTAATGTCATTTTTAGGTGAAGTTGTAAAACATGGTTGTAAGCTCTTCCTGAAAATGCAGATATATTCGTTTTTTTTGTAATTTTAACAATACATATTGAAGATGAATCAATAAGCCTTTTCCCGAATTTCAGTTTGTTTGGATAAATTAGTGTTTTTGAAATTAATATGTGAACAATTAAAATATATCAGATTTCAATTAATTGTATTCATAGTCATACGACAGTGACGAGAAAGGATTCCATCGATGTGAAAACCTCTTAATCTTCCGCATTCAATTCTTGGCAATTTTGCATGAAAATCAGGTAATAGATTGTAATCGAAATGTAATTCAGAGTTAACATAACATTTGGTATCATTATATATTGGTTTTTATCTTCGTAAAGGGAAATAAACGTGGTGAAAAAAGTGTACTTTTCGAACCATCAATTTTACCCATCCTGTGGCGTGTATTTTCTGGTTATATTATAATATTACTGTACATATATATGATGTAGTTATACATGAATGTAAATATACATGTCTATTTATCTTAAGCTATTGTATGTTGTTTCTCTTTTTTTTCACTTTCTTCGAATATTTGTATCCTTATTCTCTCTCCCACTTCCCCTCATTCTCTTTCACTTTCCCGGTCTCTCTTCAGAAAAATGTCTATATTTCAGAACGTGTACATCTAAGTATTCCAGATTGCATACTACTTTTTTATCCCCATGTTTCTCGTACACAATCTAAAACATACGTACACAAAACTTCCACTGTTCCGTCCTCACTGTCTTTTCTATAAAAGCCTGAAATATACGAAGCCAAATAAAAGCTCTCTTATGAGATTATTTTTCTTCTCAGACCATACTTATGCATTATTTTAGTTTATATTGTGTGTGTTATTGTAATCGTATATTTTGTATTTTGTATCATTAGATTTTTGCATTGACTTTTTTCAGATTTCTGAAAAGTGTTTTTGTTTTTTAAAACTTGCAAGATATCAGTTATGTTTTACACTAAGCTTATGAATCGTATGGTTTTTACAGTAAGAAGTTTAGAGTTTCCACTTGAAATAACATTATACAACACGTTATGCTAGTGTTTCCAAGAGATGTTTGCAATTAAAACAATTCGTACAACATTTTGTAAAACATATTATATAACATAAGAAAGTATAGTTTGTTTGTATTCAATAATTTGTGAAAGAAAATGATAAAAATAGGGACAAACCGATTAGGTAAGAATTATTACTTATAAGCGTGTCAATCAATCTATATAAACTTAGCTATGTATATATATATATATATATATGTGGGGGGTGAGTGGAAAGTAAATTAATAAACTAATTAACCGTTCATAGTAAGAAATACAATAAAGATTCGATACTAAGTGTGTATGGCATTATATCTTCACAATAGCACATGAAAGTTGTGCAAAACTGTTCTGTTCTTGGAATTATTTTACTTTTTCTGAGACGGTTAATATTACTGTTGAAGATATATTTGATTTTAAGTGAATAGAATGCGTAAAATAAACTAAGAAAACTTATATAGATTCTCTATATAATTATATTTATATAATAAGTCATTAATAAAATGTATAAACGAAATAAAATATTCAGAAATGATAGCAAGTTATATTAATATAATAGTAAAACTCAAATAATATTACTTGTTTGTTTGAACATCGAAATTTAAAGATGGTGGGATTAAGTTGTTTATTGTCTAGAATAGGTGATAAGAAGACGCTTAACATCATATGTAAGTTGTGGAACAGTTTCCAGTGTATCAACTTCAACTAGAATCTTTTATTTATTCGATTTTGACTGGAGACGAATTTACACCGTCTACTGCCATTTTAAAATTTGAGCTGATTCATGACCAATGTAAAATGCATGGTAAAATATGGGTCGCCCTTTTTTATTGTTCATATCTTTTAACCATCACAGTTTACAAAAAACAAAATGAAGCTGAAATAAATCTAACAAATACATACGTAAGTACGAATGTTAAAATAGCATGTGGCTTCAATATAGATGAACATGAAAGAAGTAAATTTACACGTCTTCTTGTCTTCATAAATCATCTAGAAATTTATGGTGGCACAGGTTGAGCTTCATAATGTTTTTTTCTTAAGACTTATTGTATATGTGGCCTGTGAAATCTACACATTGAATTCTAATAACTGGAGCAGTTGTGCCTTTCCATTGTCTAAGTTATATGATCATCTTCACATTTTTCTGATAAGTACAACTAGTGCTACAGCTTCTCATTCAATAGCATGAGTTGTGAGCAAGTTTTACTCTTAGATCCGCCACGATCTCTCTATGCCTACAAATATTAACAGTGTAAACGCAACAACGACGTGTCTTGTCAACACACACGAATGGTTATTTGCTAAAGAGATGCAATAATCTACGTATCACATAGTGCATGTATCCATGTAAACCGGTCGTGAACAGCACAGAGTGCAACCTGGAGAAGTACTACGCGTTTGTAACCCCTTTATATCATAGACATGTAGACACACTTATTATCAGTAATAACGAAGACAACTTAAACTTAACTCTAACTATAACAAAATTGACCTAGACAAGAGTATATTGATTATTTTCCATCGCAAAACAATTGGAAAATCACTCGTTTACAAAGTGGAAAGTCGGATAACAAGGTTCGGCGCGAGTTTACGCTGATTAAGTGCACCTTTCTATTAACATATAATATGGCCTCTCTAATGCTCTGAGAATTCTGATGCTTATTTGGCCGATGTCGTTCTTAAATAGTAATATATGAAAAACATATTTACATCAGAAACACAAACGATGTCAATTAGTGTAAATTATCTATATTTCATACATTTACTTTTGATTTTAATTCAATTCAATAAATTTAGAAGAAACTAGTAGAACATTTCTTCAGCTACATTGTAGAGAAAGAGCACATAGATGATACGGACGAGCTTACAGTTACCTGTCTAATTTCGACTTGAATTGAAATGATGTGTACGGCACTGGGTGCTAGCTATCGGTGATCAAAGCAGAAACCTTTAATATGTATGAATTATGTTTGTGCAGTGTCTGTTTTCTTCGTTCAGGTCGGTGTATAAAATAAGCATTTATTTAAAATTCGGTTTAAATTTTGAAAAATACCTAGCCTACAAACTATCAAGTATCAGAAAATGGCCAACGATTTTGTGTAGATAAATCCCTCCTCATTAAATATGTAAGAGAAATAATAATAGTAACTAGCAATTATTTAAAAACCTAAAACATAGAATGAAAAATAAGAAAAACATCATCATAACGAACATGTTGACCCTAGTAAACCAAAAGTCTTATAACATGATTTTATAATATGAACTCAACATATCTCCAAAAATAAGAAAAGTTTCACTTCACAATTTAACAGGCTCACTTTCTGGTGCACACAAGCATATAAAAAAAGAGAAAAGGTTAAGATCACTTTGCAGCTATTGTCATTGCCAGCTCTTCGGTATATACTATTCGAAATTACATTTTGCTTGGATACCAAATTGTTCATATGTGTCTCACATGAAGTACGAATGCAGTTTATTAATATGTGTTTGATAAACTTTAAATCACTATATTGTTTATGTATTTAAGACCATAGGGTTTGTAAAATTGAATTATATACTTCTAGTTCAATATTATTTGTTATTTAACCATTAGTCGGGGCTTCTAATTGAAAATAGCCAATTGCCCTGTCTGAAACAATTGAACATATAGCCCAAAGATAACACTTTGTAATTAACAATAAAAGGGACACATATTCGAGTGTTCCACAGAAGGTTGACTAATGTATAGCATATATTAATTTTCAGTAATGTCGGAAACGTTTATATTTAACAACATGAATTTTAGTTTAGAACACGGTCATGATTATTGAGCATTCTGTGTACAACTACATCATTCTTCTAGTAAAGGTTTTCGAGTGGCAAGTTTCCTAATTAGACTATAAAGCACACTATTCGGTGTTAGTATTTTAAAATCTGGTGACACATCTGGAAAGGTACTGCTTGGAGAATACTCCTCGCCTTGACAGTGTACATAGTTCATTTCCACTAGATTTAACGTGAGAGCAAAGCGTATCTTTATTAAGACGTTTTTATATATTATATATTGAACGATGTAACTTTTCTGGGTGTAACAATATATGCTCTTTTATAAAGATGTTTGGTAGATGTATTGTTTTCTCAGTAATTAAGAAAAAACAAACAACTCACTATCTTCCTTTTTCCTTCTCCGCTTCTCTCTCTCTGCCTCTCTCTTACTCTATCTCTCTCTATATATAAATATATATACATATAAATATATACACATATATATATATATATATATATATATATATATATATAATTTCAATGTGTGTGTGCGTTCTATATAAGGGAAAAGATTAAAGAATCTAAATTAAACATAAAAATGTATTTATAAGTAAGGTATTCCTGAGAAGACAATGAAAATATTCCCGATCCCCGCAGTGCAATGCTAATGAAGCTATGCCAACAGTTACTCACTTAATGCTGTAAATATATCCTATTTTAATGTAATTTACATCATATCTACACAACGTTATGTGGAAGACAATGGAAGTGGCCCCGAACATTTAACTGCAACCCTACAGGGTCTAGACCCCCTTTAAATACACATATATTTATAACATATGAATTAAACCTTTCTATGGAAGATGATGCACTTAGTTTCGAATTTTTACCGATTCTTTAAGGTACTATTGGAGTATAAATTCTCTTAAAAGTCTAAATATTTGTAATGTAATTAAAATCATATGAATAAAATTCTCCACGAAAGACGATGTTAATCGTCCGAAATGTGTATAATTTTTGTGTGCCCTTCTATGAAGGAAATGAGGCCGAAACCGTTAAAAATATCAAATACATATATAAGCTTTTAAGGAAATTTTAAATATATGTAAAATATATTTGTTCAAAGCGATTTCCAAAACTTAATTTTTTCCGGCTATATTAGAAGGCGTAGGATACGAAAGTAAAAAAAGGTAATATAATGTCATGCGTTTAATGAAAAAGCGCATAGTGTTCCTCAGTAAATCCCGGGCTGGTTTCCCTGTAATTGGTTATATATTGATTTGGCTATTTTAGCATATCTATATTAAAAAGTTATTTACTTCTGAAATAAAATACGTAGTAATAAACTCTTTGATTGTTCAGATAAATTCATCGGCAATAAGTCCTTGATTAATGGTGTTGACGTATGCTGACCTAAAACTCTTGGTTTCCTGATTACAAATGAGTGTACTGACTCGAATCAACTGGAAGAAGCGTTAACGGCCTGGGTCTTCATCTCCGAGCTGAGTGATTCTCTGTGAAAAAAACGGGAAAAAACCCATCGGTTATCCCCACAGAGAAAATATATGGCGACGGTTCATTAATCGCAAATACGGAAAATGCTATTATATGTACGCCGCAGAACGCAGGATTTCAATATTCGGATAATCCGGAAATTTGGCAAGGCCACAATTTATACGTGCATTGTTAAACGAAAAAAAAAGGAACATATGGTCTATGTTGATCGAAAACAACCTGTTCACAACGAGAACTGTATACCTGGTATACTTTTCTCCGATGATGTAGCATTCAATGAAACAACGTCTTTGTAATTAGATATTTATTATGCAGAAGATGTTTCTACAACAACACCGTTCTTAATACCGATCTCAGAGACAACGAGCTCGTTATTGAAACTTTGTTACACTGTATACAGATCTATATCGCTTAAATAACTTAGCATTTCGAGTATTAAAACGACTTCTGTATACTTTGATTATTACGTCTTGTATCGATTGCAAGGCACACTAACTACGTATAACGTATAACGTATAAATAATATGTTTCGATAGTGTGCTTGTATTGTCTAACATCAAGGTTCTACGCACTATGTAAATACGGGCTATTTATGAAGGCGATAAAGTAAGTCAGCACAAGTTCAACTATTCGAAGCATGTTCTTGGGTATCATGTCCGCCACAACTAATCTACCCATAATTACAGAAACTGTAGATTCATACAATCTCAAACTGTGTCGATGTATAATTGAACAGAATAGGTCCGATTAAATCTTGACACAGTTTATTCTATAGTCGGTAAGTTTTTTCATGACAACAACTGCTTGTATGCTTGAACTGCTTAACTATAAAATTAATATCGTATGTTTCAGAAAGAAGATAGTTTTATTTATTGTACTTTCAGATAATAATTTAGTCCTGTAAAGTTATTTAATCAATTTAAAACAATACTTTAAATTGTGTACCTCTACGTTTCTTTTCGCTATCTCCCGGATCGAGAAACATCTTGCACGCATGTTGGTTCACTAAATGTTATTAGTCGTTGGGTTAGAACAACCCACAATCTACTCTCCTTATATAGATTATACAAGTAATTACACTAAGTACTCAATATAACACCTCAATAGCACTAGATTCTTAGATTATCTGGATGTCAGCTTTAACATCTGCAGAAAAAAAACATAACTACTAAATTTTACATGTATCCCGCCTGTAGAAGCATATTAAAACAATATGGATCGGCCCTCTTTCGAAAAGCCAAAATAGGCTATGGTGGGAACGAGTTACACTGCATCCGTAATAAATGCAGCAAGAGTGTGACAATATAATCTGCAGCAAGAAATTCCAGCAAGTTCAGGAGATTAATGCATTCCCTCCACCGACTATTGAAAATCTTAAAAAAACACCGGGGACAGACGCGACACAATCTTTTTAACATCTTCTTCTTAAAGCTGCACCACTGCAACGACTAGGTAACAAAGGCTATCTGCTAATCTATACGTAAAGAGGGTATCAATATTCAGTTAATAAACATCGAACTATCACTGCGGCTCCAGGTAACAACACGCCACACCCATTAAAACAATACACTCTAGCGAACTGCCCTATGAAGACCACAGGCATACACTCCCTCTTACACTATATATTGCATACAGTGCACTACATTCATCAGATTCTACATCAGCTGTTCAGTAAGTCCACTACATATAAGAATATAAGAACGCCTATAAACACGCACTTGTTCATTCAACAAACACACACCCATGCAATAACATCATGAAATCAATCAATATAGATACTCGAGCAATCTTCGAATAAAGAGATGTATACTGATAGCAAAATAGCACACGGAAATAAATGACCTACTCGAATTAGGATCATCATTTTTAGTCTAATACATGCAGTTTGACATCTGAAAGTTCACATACGTACACTTCAGATATGAAAAAAGAAAAAAAGTAAACTAGTCTATACACATAATATAACAAATTATAAAATGTGAATGTCGACCTGAAATAGTCAACATTCCGGCGACAACTACTAACAATAATGAACAAGCCAAAATCACTACATACAGTAGCAGTCTGAAAACTCAAACGTTCTCATTTAATAAATAGATAGATAGTAGAATAGTTAAAAACAGAACATCATTTATAGCGTCAAACAAATACTTTGGAATAACAAAAAATTAAATAAATAGTGTTGATCCTTAAATAAATACTTAAAACCCAATAAGCTAAAGCCGAAAATGATCATAATAAGTAACTTATACTGACCATAAAAGGACTAATACAGTAACTCGTCTTGGCCGAGTTGCGTAACTTTGGCCAGTAGCTTATTGATTTAAATAAACGCTGAAAGGAGCAATAAATAAATAAAATCAGATTTTAAATAAAATATAAAAAACTTATGAAATATACATAATTATTTTTTTTTAGTAACAACTATTAATGCTGACACGGACACTTATAAGTTTAAAGATTTAAAATATATTTAAAGCAACATTTTAAAAATAATTAGTTTGATTTAAAAAACAGTTTAATTTGTGCCGAATAGCACTCGCTTATAACGGCCTCGATCCGAACGGTAAAATTAGGGGTGAAAATACATGTGCCGAATGTAAAATGTTTCCGAAATATCATTTAATACGGACCTTCTGTCAGGTGTGTCTGCTAAGGAAGACTATAATATAAAATGAAAACACACACACATATATATATTATATATATATATATATATATATATATATATATATATATATATATATATATATATATATATATATATATATATATATATATGGGAAGAGAAAGATGAAGGTAATCCGACGTGATGGGAAAATGAAAAAGGAAAACCAAAAAAATGGATGTTTTTTTATGTCTACATCAACGTTTCGTCTTTATTTATAAGACTACATCAGGATGATAATATAGAGAAAAAATGTCATGCAAGTACAGATACATGTAGGGAAGACATATTTGGAGGAAAATAAAATAAAATAATGGCCACTACTGGGTGGACGTCCGTACTTGTTGGAGAATAAACATGAATGTTGAAGAAAATGAGTGGTGAAAAAATGGAAGGATGGGGTGAGCAAGGACTACTGTGGCTGGTGGTAAGGGAAATGGGTGGGGGATTAGCAGGGGTAAAGTGGATGGCAGAGAGGGAGTGGAGGAGAAGGAGAGGGAGGTGTTTGACCAGATGGCTGCGGTCAAGATTGAAGGGGAAAAGTAAGTTGGAATGTTCGTGTATGGGGGGTGTATGCAGGGAAAGGAGGATGGGTAGAGAGGAAAGGGGGCTGTGATTTTGGTGGATGGGCGAAAGTTATGGTTTTAGAGAGCGTTTGTAGAAAATGAGGGAATTTAAGAAGGGGTATGGGAGAAAATAGATGAGAGGGGGAGCGGGAGGATTTGTTGTGATAGGGTGTGAAATATTTGAAATATTTGGAGAATGATAGCAATGAGTGAGGGAGTAGAGGGGTGGAGGAGGGCGGTGATTGAAAGGGTGGGTATGGAATATTTGAAATATTATGAACATGAGAAAGTTTATTTGGACTGCAGTGTTAAAAATGTGAGGGAAAAACGGAAAAAGTAAGGAGAAAGTGAAGATTCAAGGAGAAAAAGAAGGGTGTGAGTAAATGGAAGAGTGTCATAAAGGTTAGAGATGAAAATAAAAGTTAACTATGATCAGGAAAGAGTCTTTGTTCTGTGAGGATGATCTTGCTTATTAAGGGTGATAGGTTAAAGAAACCATTTCGTTGCTTGATGGTGGTGGAGGCGGTGATGAGGGCAGTTTCCAATAATCTTCGCCGAGATTTGTTGTGGATGTATTTAGTGATTTTGGCTTGTTCAAATTTGAACGCATGCCCATGTTCTAGTGCATGGGAGAAAAGTGCACTAAGAGGGTAGTTGTTTTGTATGTCCCTTTTGTGTTCATTTAATTGTTTCTTTAATCCACGTTGTGTTTCTCCCACGTAAAATTGATGGCAATCATTGCAAGGGACAGTATATAAGCCGGCATGGGATGTGGGTGTTTTTTGGAAATGTCTGGATGTGTTTAAAGTTTGTTTTATGGATTGAGATGTGGTTTGTACTGTAGGAATGCCTAGTTTGTTAAGCGTGTTGCATATGGATGTGTTATTGGAATGCATCGGTAGGAGAAGGGGTCTGTCTATGAGAGAGGTGTTAGGAGTTTAATTTCTTTGTGTAGTGTTTCTGGAGAATATTTGGAAGGCTTTTTTCTTCGCATTTAATATAAAATGTGTGGGGTATTGCAATGTTTTTAAGGAATTAAAAATGTACTTTATTTCGGTTATCTATGTGTAGGGGGCTAAATATTCTAAGGGCGCATAGGAAGAAGCCTATAATTATACCTGTTTTGATCTTGCTATGGTGGTGGGAGTAGAAATGTATGTAGTCATTTTTGTGAGTGTTTCTGCGGTGTACCTTAAATTCTAGTTTGTTGTTGGACTTAATTATAAGAGTATCAAGGAACGGAATGGAGCCGTTTATTTCAGGCTACTGGGTGAATTTTATGGAGGGTTCTACTGTGTTGAGTTTATCTTTAACATTATTGATTTGTATGTCTGTGGGGAGGAAAATTAAAATATCATCTATATATCTAAAGTATTCGATGATAAACTATAAACATTGCAATACCCCACACATTTTATATTAAATGCCAAGAATAAAGCCTTCCAAATATTCTCCAGAAACACCACACAAAAAAATCAAACTCCTAACACCTCACGCATAGACAGACCCCTTCTCCTACCCACGCATTCCAATAACACATCCATATGCAACACGCTTAACAAACTAGGCATTTCAACAGTACACACCACATCTCAATCCATAAAACAAACTTTAAACACATCCAGACATTTCCAAAAAACACCCACATCCCATGCCGGCTTATATACTGTCCCTTGCAATGATTGCCATCAATTTTACGTAGGAGAAACACAACGTGAATTAAAGAAACGATTAAATGAACACAAAAGGGACATAAAAAAACAACAACACTCTTAGTGCACTTTTCTCCCATGCACTAGAACATGGTCATGCGTTCAAATTTGAACAAGCCAAAATCACTAAATACATCCACAACAAATCTCGGCGAAGATTATTGGAAACTGCCCTCATCACCGCCTCCACCACCATCAAGCAACGAAATGGTTTCTTTAACCTATCACCCTTAATAAGCAAGATCATCCTCACAGAACAAAGACTCTTTCCTGATCATAGTTAACTTTTATTTTCATCTCTAACCTTTATGACACTCTTCCATTTACTCACACCCTTCTTTTTCTCCTTGAATCTTCACTTTCTCCTTACTTTTTCCGTTTTTCCCTCACATTTTTAACACTGCAGTCCAAATAAACTTTCTCATGTTCCAAATATTTCAAATATTCCATACCCACCCTTTCAATCACCGCCCTCCTCCACCCCTCCACTCCCTCACTCATTGCTATCATTCTCCAAATATTTCAAATATTTCACACCCTATCAAAACATACCTCCCGCTCCCCCTCTCATCTATTTTCTCCCATACCCCCTTCTTAAATTCCCTCATTTTCTCAAAACGCTCTCTAAGACCATAACTGTCGCCCATCCACCAAAATCACAGCACCCCTTTCCTCTCTACCCATCCTCCTTTCCCTGCATACACTCCCCATACACAAACATTCTAACTTACTTTTCCCCTTCAATCTTGATCGCAGCCATCTGGTCAAACACCTCCCTCCCCCCTCTCCTCCACTCCCTCTTTGCCATCCACTTTACCCCTGCTCATCCCCCACCTCTTCCTCTTTCCACCAGCCACAGTAGTCCTTGCTCACCCCATTCTTTCCATTGTTTCCCCACTCATTTTCTTCAACATTCATTTTTATTCATCAACAAGTACGGACGACCACCCAGTAGTGGCCATTATTTAATTTTATTTTTCCTCCCACTATGTCTACCCTACATGTATCTGTACTTGCATGACATATTTTTCTCTATATTATCATCCTGATGTAGTCTTATAAATAAAGACGAAACGTTGATGTACACATAAAAAACATCCATTTTTTTGGTTTTCCTTTTTCATCTTCCCATATATATATATATATATATTGTATTTATAAATAGGTGAAATCTGTAACTCATTTTAACGATATAATTTGTTTTAGTTTAGGCTTATCCATTACACCTCTGCATTGTTATGATCTTTTTATACATAATTATCAATGCTTCAAGAAAACTATATTAGCATATTATATACCTCTCTTTTTCTCTCTCTCTCTCTCTCTCTCTCTCTCACTATATATATATATATATATATATATATATATATATATATATATATATATATATATATATAGATAGATAGATAGATAGATAGATATATAGATAGATAACTAGATAGATAGATAGAACCGGAGAGAGAGAATGAAAGAGAGAAAATATCTCATGTATTTGTATCTAATTTATATGCAAATGATAATAAAATAGCATCGGAACTTATAACGCTACACACTCATGGATACGATTGCTGTTTTTTTTTTAAAAAAACAGATAATAGTTTAAATCTATTTCTCCGTTCGTAGATATCTATTCTTCCAAGCAGGTCAGCATCTACGAGAAATAAAATCCGAAATAGCGACCCGAACATTCTCCACACGTGGAATCCGTATCAATCCGCTCAGAAGAACACTATTTGTTAACTTAATATGTATTAGCTTGTTTTGCAACAACCCAGGTTCATTAAACTAGCTACCCACTGATTCAAGCCACGTTATACAAGCTAATTCACAAAAAGGCAGACACCAGTCAAATCAATATTCTGTCAGCAACCGGTGTTATACGGTTTGTTTATTTCCACCTACTGTATTTATGTTTACTTATAGATCAATATGTATGATAAAGTACCAAAACGCACGCGAATACAACGAAAATATACTTAACATTCTAAGAAAAAGCGAATAGCACGAGAATATACTGAAATAAATTTCCATCATTCAATAAATGTCCTTGGTCATCACGTCCACCACATCAGACTAAACCTCATAGCTATTCGACAAAAAAGCTTGTAAATGTGTTCAGACAAATTATAGTACACAAGAAACTGCTTTGTATTTTTAAAGTGAAACGTCTTCCACAGACTTTTCGTAGAAATGTGGATTAAGGTGCATTTCATATGTAATTCCTTCACAACACTGACATTTACAATTTGAAATAGATGAATTGAAGTAAATCGTTTTTATTTAACAGATAATTTTTATCGTAAATTATAATTCTTCTACTGCAAATAAAGAGAATATTTAGTCATTTAGTAGAAAATTTAACCTCCTGTGTTACCTAATGTGCTAAAAATAAATTGTTTAAATCAG
This sequence comes from Sepiola atlantica, assembly GCA_963556195.1. Taxonomy (NCBI): domain Eukaryota; kingdom Metazoa; phylum Mollusca; class Cephalopoda; order Sepiida; family Sepiolidae; genus Sepiola; species Sepiola atlantica. The sequence goes on along the minus strand of OY744530.1, from coordinate 44,912,560 downwards.
AACGTGTGTTTGCAAAGAAAGTTAAATATGAAAAATAAACAGACACAATTCAAAATTAGGCTTCTTTTTGTCGCTGTATAGCTTTTTTTGTCGCTATTTTCTTTTCCGATTATCGGTTTAATAATATTAGTGAATGTGGCGATACTACCTTTTCTTTATAATAGTACATATCTGTGGGTGCGTAAGCTAGTAGGCATTGGTTGAATCGTGTTCGTAGGAAGATTTGAACGTAAACACGATGCATCGTATACTAGGGGTTGTCATTTGTCATGCGGTTACCATTTTGGGGTAATTGGCGCAGTGAAAACAAAACCTTTGGGTAACTGACGTCAAATGACAGATGTGAGACGTCATGATAAGTCAGAGTTCAGATGAAACAAACGCAGCATACACACCTTGAAATTGGGTTGATCCAAGTTATGCGCGTCTAATAACTGTCTCTTTTTGCACATATGTCGTTGCCCCTCCTACTTATTGCATTACATCCTAAAGACGAACTCTAAACATATCGTCTTCCATGATAATATGTCCATTGCTTGATTAATTAGAATTATCTACTTGTGGTTGCCGTCTCGGCATTTGATTAGAAGCTATCGAATTATCCTCTGTCCAAGAGGGAGGTGAGACATGAACATATATTTACTGTACGGTAGAGAAAAATATTCTTTGATACGAGATGGACTGTGATATAAGTTTTCAACGCATGTATCGGAGTACACTCAGCTAGTTTCTTATTTAAAAATAATCGACTTTTTATTATTTTTATTTCTTTACTTCTTTCGACTGTTAATACATCAATACAATATAGAGTGACAGATGTGAGAGTTATAGACTATGTACTGAATCAGTGCGAAGTGTCAGAAAACATAATATGAGCGAGGATTAGAGTAATAAATAGTTTTACTGCTTAAAAGGTGTATTAATTTTAAGGAATAATTGTGTTGTATAGTTTATTGATTATGCTCTGGTTCAAATGTATAACGTTAACAGACAACATCCATGATAAATAGTTCAATTAATTTTAATAAAACTTAATTACGATTAAGACCCATATATTATATTTAATCATGACCCAGTACTTCTTTCAAAAGGGGCACGACAACAATAAACTGTTTACACGAATAATTCATTTTTTTTAAATAAATAATAAACAAAATAAAACCCAATGAATCACATCATACGCATAAAATTGACCTTGTAACTCCTTCAAAGGGGACTTCGGAAATACACTGTTTTAAACGATGACTTCACACCTCCTTTGTTTTAATTTTTGAAAACGCCGAAGATCTCCAGCGATCTACGGACGATCTTCAAAGTGCAATTTTTTAAAAATAAAAATACGAAAATTCAAAAAAATAATTAAATAAAACACTTAGTAGACAAAAATTAAAAACCTTTAAAAACACAACTCTATAAATAATAAATAAAATCATAATCAATGAATCCAAACTAATACACTTTTTCAAAAGAGACATTTATTCTAACGATGAAACAAACGCCATTTCTATTATGTGTTATTTTGCTCTCCTTTCGATACGCTGACAATTTCCTGTGGGTATGGATTAAACCACGGACGATTGTGAAATATTTTACATATAGCCTTTAAATATATTATTCATATATATATATATATATATATATATATATATATATATATATATATCCATATATATATATATATATATATATACATATTATTTTTTCTTATTCATACAGACATTGACAAATAGCCGCCACGCTGGCGTGTAGATGCTATCGACCAACAGTTATTAGAAATTAAAATCTCATGAAGGGGAAAAATGTCATGTTGGCGTCTTGCCTCTACTGTATATTTTGTTTTTTCTTTTACATATATATATATATATATATATATATATATATATATATATATATATATATTCTGCTATATTATATTTTTTCTGTGTTGATATTTTTCTTTTGAAATGCGAATCGTTTGCAAGTGGTGTATTCAAAAAGTTCAATTATTTCACAATATGACAACGGAAATCGCTTCAAGTACAACATTCGTTGGCAAATAGAGTAAATCAAATCTACGGTCGAGACATCCAAAAAATGGTGAAACTTCCGGACCAATTTCGGTGGCAAATCAAAAGCAGCCGCTTGTCTTCGAATGTTGACATTTGTTATATGTATTATTTCCAAATCAAATATGTGTGTCACTTTCTTACTTAATTCCCGGAGATCACCGTTTCATAAAATAGGTAATACGGAAATGTAACGCTTTGTGAAGATTGCTCTTTAATAATATCAATCCAATCTATAACGGCATAAATGGAATATTTCTACTGGTGATGAATACGACTGCGTGGATAGCATAACCCACTTGCATTTCAATAGACAGAACATTCCTTCTGAACGTGTACATCTAAGTACATTTCTAGAGCTATGACAACGAGCCTTTTCTATTGCTTATAACATTCGGAATCAATAGTTTGTTATGGAAAAATAAACGTGTCGCAAAACTGTTCTGATCGAGATTTTTATTTTCACCTGAATTATTTCGCAAGAAAATATAGTAATATTGACATGTTTTTACCCGTATTCTAACCATTCAACTAGTAGCATAGTTGATTGATGCGTTTAATTGCAATTAGGCTGGACTAATCGGGAAAATTGTACAACTAATATAGATGGTAACTGCAATTTTTACGTTGGTAATCAATATTTGATTGTTAGACTTCAGTATGTAAAGATGTTGTTCTCTCTCTCTCTCTCTCCTTTTCTCTCTCTCTCTCTCTCTCTGTGTCTTTCTTTCTGTATATATATATATATATATATATATATATATATATATACATATATATATATCGTGTGTAATTGGCAGCATTTTTATTTACTAATACGTTGTTGTATATCACTGAAAAAATCTTCTTTTATCAATCTTTCAGACAATCATTCTTTTATTATTGTCTAGATGATAGATGCAAGCTCCGTGGTTGTTTTGTTCCATTTTTGTCTCGATGGTCTTCCCTCAATCTTCTTCAGGCGGACGTTTGACGTTAATATTCATGATTGCTAAGTTCGAGTTGTGAAGGTATATTTATAACGTTTTAAATAACGTATATGTGATTAGACTCAGTATGTGATATATATATATATATATATATATATATATATATATATATATAAATATGTATATATATATATATATATATCATACATGTGTCATTGAAGACCACGGAGTTTGCTTTCTTTGCTATCTTTGTGGATTATGGCGCCTAACGTTGTATCTTGGGCCATTACTCGAGTGCTTTCGGTCACATGACCGTCTTCAGGAGGCTGTCTCTTATTATTATTAGAGAGCCGTATTCATGGTTTTATTTTTGGTTATATCTATTAATTTACATATATATATCTATATATATATATATATATATATATATATATATATATATATATATATATATTCTTTTAAGCGCCATAATCCACCAATTGACACCGGAAAACCGACGAATCGCTTGCCGCGTCGAGAAATTAACCAGAAAGATAACAAAGAAAGAAAACTCCGTTGTCTTCAATGACACATGTATAATTAATGACTTGCTGCCAAAATATACATATATATATATATATATATATATATAGAGAGAGAGAGAGAGAGAGAGAGAGAGAGAGAAAGAGAGAGAGATAGAAGAAAAAAGAGTGATAAATATGCGACGATTGTCTAAATTTATTTCAAATTTCAATTGTTCAATGCAAGGTGTAATCAGTAATAAACTAGTGTATATTTTTCTTTCCTTAAGCCAAGGCTTTTCAAAGATCGAAATCTTATCATCAGAGGAGAAATACAGATGAATTTGTTGGCTTTCGAGAAAACCAAAGTTCAAACATTTGAAAATTATGAGAGTTGTTATTAAAAAAACGTATTGAATGAAGAGAAAAGTTCTGTGAAAAGATAAGCAAAAATGTCCGGGTGGTAAATTTCCGTTGAAAAAAAGTCCGGTGAAAAATTGTAGAAAGTGAAGAAAAACTCTTTGTGTGGGAGCAGATTAGAGGAAGTGCTCAAAGTGTAGGTGAGTCCAGATGCACTTAAAGGAGGTTGAAAAGAGGAAGACAGGCCCTTTTTTGATTTACTTCCGGGCCTAGTAAAACAGTAGAGTCTCGTACAAGGTTTAACTCTAAATGAGACAAAAGGCAGAAATTGTAAAAGTAAAAGATTTGGGGATTATGAGGGGAGGGATGGGGGTTATGAAGTACAGGGTAGTTTAAAAAGTCGCTTTGTGGATTGGGGGAAAAGGAGAAGGAGGAAGGGTAGGTATGGGGATATAGTTAAAGTGACAGGTGGGTTAAGGGTGTGGGCGAGCGGTAGGATGTAGGTTTTGGGGGTGTTATTAATCTTAAGTGGGAAAGTGGGTATAGAAATAGTTGATTCTAAAAATAGAAATCAAAAGAGTGAGCTTCTAATATTTCAGGCAGCTAAAAGCAGAATAAATTGTAGTTATCAGATATGGTTTTTGGGGGTTTAAAGAATAAAGTAGAATTAGTTAGTTAAAATAAATAGAGGAATGTTAGAGAGTGGATGGTTAAAATAAAAAATACAATTTAAAATTTAAAAGAAGCTAGGGAATAGTTAATTAGAAAAAAAATGTTATTTATTTATTTTTAATGTAAAGACAAAAATTAAGGGTTAGATGAATAATTTGGAGGGACATTAAATGACTAAGGAGACCAGAGGGGGAAATAAATTAATGGGAAAAGGGTTAGTGAAATTAAAGATCAAGTCTGTTCTACTCAGTTATATTGAAATTTAGGAGAGGTGAACAGTGTAAGGGATAAGGATAGATTGTTTGAAACAATTAATCTCGATTACTAGTAATAGGGGTGGAATTGGGTTGGTTCAAAACCTTGAGTGCTGTGACAATTTTATAATCTATGGTTTAAATGGTGAGTGAGTCGTAACAGGGTAACAATTAACGGTTACAGTTAAATTTAATTAGATATATAAGGGGACTTGCAAGGGGTTTCCAAGTAGTATGAAAATATGATTTGGGGGGATGGGGGTGAGATTGGTCAAAGATAGGAGTTGAACAAATAGAGAATGGGCCGATAGAAAATGGCTCGCGAGTATTTAGAGGGATTAGGATTATTCAAAAATAGGCCAAAATAAGTAGTTATATAACTAGCTCGAATCAATCAAAATAGTAAAAAAGATTTCTCAAAGGGGGTTATGGAGGCTATTAAGGAGATAAAACAGAAATGCTAGTAACAGTTGATATTATATAAGTGTTATGGGCCAGGGTTGGATTGAAAAATTAAGCAGACTATCGATTTGAAGCTAGTGAGTTAGAGAACTGATAAGAATTACAGTGGGGTATTAATGGACCAAATTAGAGGGGAGTTCAAGTTCGTAGTTGAAAGGAGAAAATGAGTTCAATATAAGGGGTTAAGAGTGGAGCTGAAGTTAAAGGATAATAGGAGCTATATTGCAGGTGAGGAATATAAGTCCAGATATTAGATATGTTAATGATCGGTGGAAAGTAGGGGGAGTAATGTTAGTTCAATCTACTAAAAGTGTTCCGGGTAGAAGTAGTTGTGAGTTGTAATGGGGATGAAAAATTAATTGGGAGGGTTAATTAGTGAGATTAGGGGCGTTAAGAATAGAAGTTACAAAATTCCCCTGGGTATAGTTTAGAGATTTGTCAGATGCTAAAGAATGGGTGGAGTTATTGGTTGGGAGGAGGAGTGTCAGAGGGAGTGATGAAATTAATGTATTTAAATTTTCGTTTGTGTCTGCAATTTGAAATAAGTTCATTTTTGGAGTTGATGATGTTTAAGTTCTTGTGTGCAGTAGCTATCATATAAGTTTCCAAGGAACATAGTTGGCAGAATGCAGAACCGGGAGTATATGAGTTTGACTTTTTTAATATCGACCAACTTAGGGTATAGGGGATATTTTTGATGTTAAAGCTTTTTATAAGGTTGGAAAGAGAGGTGCTAGTGGTACTGTTATTATTGTGTTTAAAAGAGTAGATATGGTTAGAGATTCGGGTTTTTATGTGGAAAGCACTGGCACCAATATAGGTATGAATTTTGTGGGGGGTTGTTGTTGTATTATTTGAGTTGTTTATATTATTGGGGGTGCTTACGGTTTGTATACTCGGATTCAAGTCAAGGTTTAAGTAAGGGTTATTGGTTGGGGAAGATGGGGTGTCTTGGGGGATGAGATCGGATCCCTTATTAGTTGGTGGTAGTTGTTGGTCAGTGTGGAGGGTGTTATTTAGTGGAGGGGGTTGCTGATGGGGATGGTTGAGGGGAAAAGGGGGATATTGTATGTTGGCATTATTTTGCATATTGGTCTTAATTTGTGTAGTTGTGTATTGTTTTACAGTACAGGAATATATGACGTTACTTTGTATGCAATCACCGTTTAATGGGCATTCTCTAGATTGTTGGCAGTTGCAGTTATTAGTGGGGTGTATGGTAGGTGCTGTTAGTAGGGCAGATTTAATTTTTTTATTGTTAGATGTGATGATGGTTTGTGCTATATTGGGCATTGTAAAGTAAATTATTTTAATAGAGTTCTTGTTTAAAATAGTGCTGTATTTATGTGGGTGCTTGAACGAGTTATCTAAAATTAGTTTTTACATTGCAATTATAGGGTGGGTTAAACCAAATATTATCCTTTCTTCTAGTTTTTTTAATTTTTATTTTCACTATGTTCTTGAGGGTTAGCTGTTTTAACGATATTAATAGTTTTAGTATGTCTATTTGCATATTTCTTTGGTTTTTTGGGTATCGTGGTGCTAGTTCTTTGTCTATCTTGTGTAGCCATTTTGTAGGTAATAACATTTAAAGGTTTATTCCCCTGGAGAGGGGGATTATTTTCATATTTAATTTTATCAGTGTATCCCGAGTTAAAGAGGTGCGTTATTATAGAAACTAGAATTTTGATCGGAGATAGGTTTATTAGCTGAAAGTCTTGAAATTCTATTTGAAATTGAAGGGACTATTGAGTTAATGATGGATTTAGGGTGGTTAGAGTGCTTATGTACGTAAAATAAGGTTAGATTAGGTTTGTGGTAGGGGCTAAATGATTCGCAGTTAAAGTCTAGTGTTAGGTCAAGGAAATTAGATATTCTTTTCTCGGGTTCTATGGTTATGGTTAATCCGAAGTTTTTAAAGAAATTGTGTAGGTTTTTTTTTGTGTTGTTGTATTGTCTGGGTCTCTCCTTGGAGATAAAGAGCGCATCGTCTCTGTAAAGTCCACCGTGTAAGAGCCCGAATTCAAGCTTTAATTGTCTCAATAAATATAATCCTACTAGGTCAGTAACTTGGGCAGAGTCTGAAGCTCCCATGGTGATATCAAAGTTGTTAGGGCTATCTTTCCTAGTCCAAAATTTATTGTCAAATTCTAAGAGGGATCTCCTGGCTAAAATTATTAGATTTTTTTCAGAGTCTGTGATATCCGAATTATTCTTAGCGAAAATAAGAGCTTTGTTAAGTAGGATAGGGGAAATGGACTGATAATAATTGTCAATGTCATATATATATATATATATATATATGTGTGTGTGGGGGGTGCATGTGTGTATGTGTGTGTACAGAAAGAAAAGGAGAGAAAAACATAATTTTTGTTATGGATTAACGAATATGCAACAGAATTTGCATATCATTTTATATTTTACCGAAGTGTTTAACAGTTTACATTGTATCTAAATGTATTGTTTTTGTCGAAAATATACTTTTCTTGGCCATTGTTTTCTTTTATAGATGGGTACACATCAATATATTGCTGTGAATGATAACAAATACATATCGTCCGGAAACAGCGTCTAACTAATTTGATATTATGATGTGAATCCTTTTTTTGAAATATGATTTTAAAATAATTTTTTTCAGCTGACTGATCTTTCTAGTGTTCGACATATTACTATAGCTTGACACTGATAGCGCATTCAAGCCGAATTCGAAAGCATAAATATGATCGTCGTCACGCATCTCACTTTTGGTCTAACACGCCTTTTTAGTTGATAAGATTATGATTATTTCTTGTTAGATTCTACGTTACTGGTAACGTTAAGACAACTTTTAATATGATATATGTAATAGAAGAGTGTTTTTTAGGCCACGTGAAAACTATAATTATACCAACCAGAGTGGTTCACCCGTCTTTAAGGACGAATATATATATATATATATATATATATATATATACACATATATATATATATATATATATATATATATATATATATATATATATATATATATATATATAAAAATTAAAGTAAAAGTTCGATGTATTATTGTAGAAGTTTAACCTTATCGTGAAATGATTTTAGCTCGATTTCCATGATAGAGCAATAAGATAGATAAATGAAAAAGAGAAGTAAATAAATGTAAAAGTGACAAATCTATTTCATCTCCAGTTGTATTCAATAGAAAATATGTTTATTTTTTCTATCCCTTAATTAAAAAATAAGTATCATTTTATTAAATACACATTGTATTGAACAAATAGAGGTGAAATAGATTTCCATTTTTACATTTTTATTTCTTTATTTTCTATCTATCTATCAATCTAACTATCTATCCATATATATATATATATATATATATATATATATATATATATATATACTAGACTTAAATATACGGGCGCATGTGTATTTATACTCTTAAATATAAACCCGGAAAAGTGCAGAACAAGTAGAATAACCTTTACAATATTGAAGCTAGAATTAAGACTTGAAGAATAAAATGTAAACTCAATCGCACTGGATCACAAGGCTGCTAAAATGTCAGACATATGCAATAGTTTTTCTTAGCTCTTTCTTAAATATTCGTATTTTTATTAACTGAAGAATGACATAAGACACCCACATATATGTTCTCTAATTATACAGTAGATTTCGTCTAAATAGACACATCTAGTAAACAGGAAAAGTGATGACTTAGGCAAATTAACAAGTTAGGCTAACTGATTTGGACTCAATTAAGTGATTCAAAGATTTAGTGACTCAAAGAGTTAGTGACTCAAATATTTAGTGACTTAATCACTGAACTGTTATCACTTGATCAGTTTATAAGTACATGTTTAAATTTAAAGTTTCGATAGACATTGAATTAATGGCAAGCCCAAGAATTGGTCACGATTGGGCAAATGTTGATCTTAAGCATATCATTCACACACGACAGTGTGTGAATGATATATATATATATATATATATATATATATATATATATATATATATATATATATGCATGTATAGATAGAGAGATATAGAAGGGAAATATAAAAATAGTAAAAAAGTAAATGTTTATCATCAGTATCAGGTTTTGAAACAAAAATATAATAAAATCATCTTTGATCCAAAAATGTTCAAAGAATTATTCTGATCCTTAGAAAGAGAAAATCAATACATGTCTAATGATTTGTAAATATTAATGTGAAGATTTGCTTAAAGCATCTTCCTATCACGATAGGATCTAATATAAGTAATATAAAATAATTTATTTTATAGTATTCAATATATATATATATATATATATATATATATATATATATATATATATATATATATATATAATGATACACACGCACACATATATCTTAGAATTACCTACTCGAGCACATCCGTGAGTGTATTCTGTCTCCCTGTAACAGGCGTTGTTCGAAAGACCTGAACTAAATATATTCTTCCTTACATGCAGACCCTGACCAAATATTCAAAATAACACTGTAATACAGGCCCAAGTAAGATAACAGTTTGACTAAACGCCTATAGGATGAACGGTGCACCTTCTCCTTGTGGTATTACCTCCAGTAACAGCACTTAGCTTCATATTACACCTGGCTAGTTAAATTCTTTTCTTAGAATCCGGTAAGACCAAGAGATTAAATGAAATATATACACTATAACATTATCATCTTGTTAATCTGGAAAAGCAAATTTAATGTTCTAAACTTCTAAACAACATGAACACTTGAGAGGTAAAGTAGAACATGAATGGAACGCTCGAATATCTATGTAGCGTTTATAGATATCAAGTGTTTACCGCGGAAAAATACCCTAAATGTGTGAGAACTTCGACTGAAGTAAAATAAAATTTTAAAAAGTATGTATATATATATGTATATATATATACATACATACATTTAGAAACTATTTTTCTAGTCTTCTAAGACAATATATATCTGATTTATTGTTCTTGATCTAGAAGTATACAGTGGAGCATATGTAACGCAATCCCAATCTGCTCCCTTCCTTAACCATCATTCCAAGGTGAAAATAATATTCATAAATATGTATATATATATACACACTTAAATGGACACAATAAGTTGACAATCATTATTCTTGTATGTAGATATACATATATATTTCTTGAATGCTTTTGTTTCTGATTAGAGGTTATTTCAATTTAATATATATATATATATATATATATATATATATATATATATATGTATATATATGTATATATATGTATATATATATATATATATATATATATATATATATATATATATATATATATATATATATATATATGTGTGTGTGTTTGCTTATTGCACAAAATAAAGAATCCCATAATTTGGAATCCTGTATTACTTGAAAACATCGTTTGATGTGAGTAAATTTCGAAACATTTGTAAACTGATTTTCTATAACTTATAAGCTATTTGAATCCACATATATATATATATATATATATATATATATATATATATATATATATATATATATATATATATATATATATATATTAAACTCCGTTTTATCGTAAGAAGAATAATGAGCTTCTATTTACTTCAACATAAATTCAATTTTAAAAGCTCCGTAAGATATTAACTTAAAGTTAATTTTAGATAATTTATGCAATCTTAAATATATATATATATATACATACACATATATATGTATATATATATATATGTATATATATATGTATATATATATATATATATATATATAGTGTGTAGATTTCAATTTTGTGTGTAGAATCTGAATAACAGAGCTCAATGTAATTTAAACAGAGCAAAACAGAATTATAAAAAGAAAAAACTATTTTGTTTTTTTACGTGGTTGTTTATACATCTTAGGAGACCTAATTACGGGGTCGAAATAAGTTATAATGTGTACAACCTTAATGTGTGCATAGTTTTTTGTTTTTATAATTATATATATATATATATATATATATATATAGATTTTCATCAGACATGGACCAGTGGTTTCTGACAAGAAAAGGGTTTAAATCCCCAATTCCGTCTCCGTAAGCATTGTCTGAAATAGTAAAATGATAGAATTTCTTCAAAAAACATTTTTAACCGTTATGAAACGCTATGCACAAAGAATTTGAAATGAAGAGGCGGTGAGACGCTTAAATCAGAAAATAGCCGTTAAGTTAGAGATTCTATATTTAGAAGTGAGGAAAAAGAGAGAAGGAAAGAAAGAAAGAAAGAAAGAAAGAAGAGAATGGAAAATAAAATAAATAACATTAAAATGAAAATTAATAATAATAAAAGAAAGGTAAATATTATTTATATATAAAAAAACCATGGTTAAAGGTACGTAACTCTAATTAAATTAGATATCTAAAAAAGGGGAGGTAACTATTTATTATTATATAATATCTATATATGTATATACATTTCACGATGGTTTCAATTAATAAACAAAAAGTATATATAAATAAAAAATAAAAAATAAAAAATCGAATAAAGCATCAAATAAAAATAAAAATAAAAATATAAATATATATATATATAATAAAAATATGAATGAATATATAAATAAAAATATCAATATATAATAAAAAAATCAATATATAATGAAAAAATCAATATATAAATAAAAAAAAAATTCTTTTAAATAAAATAAAATTTAAAAAATAAAAAAAATGTAAAAAATATAAAAAAAAATATATATAAAAAATATATATATAAAACAATCAATATATAAATAAAAGAATCAATATATAAATAAAAAAATAAAAAAATAAAAAATCCATATATAAATTAAAAATCTATATATGAATAAAAAATAAAATATCAATATATACATAAAAAATCAATATATAAATAAAAAATAAATATATAAATAAAAATTAATTAATAAATAAATAAATAAATAAAAAAATAAGTAGAAATTCTAAAAATAAAATTTTAAGAAGGTGGTGAGAAAGGGAAAAAGGAAAAAGGAAAAAATGGAGAAAAGAAAAAAGAACTGTGATCAGGTTTGTAGACGAGAAGACTGCAGTTGAGAATAAAGGCATATAACACAGGACCTTTTTATAAATGTATTGGTTGTAAGCTGAAACAATTGTATGCCGGAAATAAAAAAATAACAGTTATTTGAGAGATGGTGTGACTATTTTCTTCTTCACATTTGACGTGGTTTAAATGAAATAAAAATATTATATATATATATATATATATATATTCATATATACAAATGCATATATATATACATATGCATATATATACACATATATACATATTAATATATACATATATATATACACATATACATACATATATGTATATATATATATATTTACATATATATACATATATACATATTTACATATATATACATATATACATATATATATTCATATATATATATACACAAATATATATATGCATATACATATATATACATATACATCTAATCTATATATATATACATAATATATATATATACATATATATATATACATATATATACATATATATATATGTATATATACATATATATATACATATATATACATATATATATATATATATATATATATATATATATACAATAACTTCTGCATAAAGCTTGTCTTTTATGGATGCTATTATTTGCGATGGCAATATTACTTAACAAGACATGGTTTAGTTCGCACAGCTGCATGTAAGCAAATCATACAACTTAATTACGATAGGATTCGTACATTGTTGTATTATTGGCTTATATTATACCTCTCATGCATAATAAGAGTATGTTTATTTATATTATCTTTGCGCACAATCGAAACAACAATAAAATAACTTAATTATAACATGATGTATATCGCTGGAAATTTTATTTCTATATTTTGTTATATATATATATATATATATATATATATATATATATATATATATATATATATATATATATATACATATATAAACACATTGTGTCTTTCTATAGTATGAAGTTCATGTGTTTAACTCCAAATAAGGTAGGTCGCTAATAATTCTAAAACATAAAATACCTCCAAGCTTTTAGTAAATAACAACATCGATTGCTTCCTTAGCTATAAGGAAACAGAACTACTGTTAAATGAAAGCACGTGTTTGATCGACCAACAAAAGTAAATTTACGGTTAAAAATTGGCTTCAGTAAAAGAAAATGAACATTGTCATTTTCTTGAATATCGTCTAAATATACCAAAGATACGTAGCATAGAAATTAATCTGTATTTGCATTGTTATATTTATTTCACATAATGATGTCTATGTATTTACAGAAGAGAGCATCATCGTCAGAATATATGTATATCTATGAGAATTCGAGTCATAACCGCAGATCAATACTTTTATAGTCTATCAGTTCTCAGTTCCATCTTGGTAGAAATTAATGCTTGTGTTTCGTACAGCGTTTCCTTAATACAATTCCAGATTCGTCAGAAAGAAGGCGAGAAAGGTCAATAGGCAATAATCCTCACCGAAAAATAATGATATATTATAGATGTTCATTTATATTTATATGTCAGTCTATAATCCAGAAACTAATACGAATGGACATTGTCCTTTTATGTGTATCTGCCTTTCTTACACCTTTTTTTCCTCCACTGGCTATCACGCCTAATCAATTTTAGAACGATGTTTGTCTACCGCTATTTTTATTGAATACTAAGATGAAGATATAATGAGTGATTGTAAAGCAATGTTATATACTTTACTGAAAGTTTTCTTATATGTGTAAACTTACTTATTAATACTAGTTTTAACTGATTGCGATAGGTTGGTATGTATGTATGTATGTATGTATGTATACATGTATGTGTGTCTGCTGAAGGCTCTGATAATTCTCGACATAACCTAATGTGTTATCTTTTTCAGCGGGGTAATTTCCGACACATGTCTTAATTAGAAAAACAAATATTTAAAAGGCAGTAAAATTATCACGTTTTCGTTAAGAGGTGGGGCAATTCTTTCGTTTTTTCGCTATTTGTTCAATTTACGCATGCGCAAATTATTTGCAAATTATTTACTAGCTTCCGTTTATACAACAACACATATACTTTTTCTTCTACAGCGGAGATAGTTTTTCCACTACAGTTCTTTTTATTTTAAAAGTAAAACGGAAAAGATTTTAAAATGGTACTTCCAAAAATCTACATTTTTTTTCACGGTTTTTAACTAACGTTAAAAATAAATAAATATAAAACGAGCTGATTAATTACACCGACTTCAAACCTTTTGTTTATATATGATAAGCAAAACATCCTTCTCTCTCACGTGTATACGATAAACAAAAAAAAACTACTGCTTTAAAATGAATTTATAAACGTTTTTCTCTAAGCAAAACGTTTAAACAAACGAAAACTCAATATATGTTCTTGTCTACGGCCAGTGAAAGAGAAAGCAATTTCATTTTTTTACTTTGCGAAGAGAATGTGGGACGCTGACACTGTACATTATGATTATCTTTCTTCTGTGAATGGCACCCAAAAACATTTGTATCAGTCTATAAAGATTGCTTCCTTACTGAACGATTACAAAATGCATTCAAAGTATAATATCACTGTGTTTAGTCATTTAAAAAGCGTTAACATTTATGTTTCAAACGTAATACTAAATTGTTTTTATCTCTTTTTCTAAAACTCGCAAAACTGTAATCTCTTCGTAAAACTTATATTTTCTTACAGATTCCTTACGCATTTACCTACTGACCAATACCGTCCTTGATTCTTTCGGTCTTAGTAGAGTTCTAGGAAGAAAGAGGTCCACTTTCCCAAGCATTACTTTACCCGTGTCATTCCTACATCTAATCAGGAAATGACGTCGTAGGGAGTTGTTTCCGTGATTTTAATAATCAAACCGACTTTCAAAGTACCTCGAGGAACATCCTAGGAATTCAGCCCTGTCAGCATTACCGAATAGGGTCGCCTCAGGCAATTACCAATTCTTCTTTTTTCATCTTCTGATATTTCGTCTTCTTTTTTCTTTTTGTTCCTTTATCTTCTGCTTCATCATCTTTATTAGTGCTCTGCAGGCTTCCTTAATTTTATTTGAATGATTCATTAGCGCTCTGGAGTTTTATTTTTTTTATTCCTCACTTATAAAAAAGGGCATTTCTTGACAAAATATAGCGAGGAAGAAACTTGGTTTGAGTAGTGCTATGGAGGCCTCCTTAATTTTAAAAGTTCTCATTGTCTTAGATAAAGCAGGTGTTTTAAACGAGATAAATAACGTTTTCCTTGTATACGGGATCCAAAGAGTTTAATGTCCTAATAAGGGCAGGTAGTAACCTAAAAGCACCGACTCAATACATCAGATGCAGCAGGTCATTTTACACTCAGTGTTGCTCGATATAAAAAAAAATGTCTTTACTGGATCATATATCCAAAGTGATTAATATCTTGGATAAGATAGGGGGTAGCAATAACTTTGTTTTAGTAGTGCTGTGGTGGCCACCTTAATTCCTTAATTTTCTTCTTCTTCTTCTTTTTTTTTTTCTTCTTCGTTGTCTTCTTCGTTTTTCTTTTTCTTCTTTCTGTGTTTCTATTTTTTTCTTTTATCTACTTTTTCATCTTTTTCTTCGTTTTTCTTTTTTTTCTTCTTCTGCCTCATCTGCTTACTTATTCTTTTTTTTTTCTTATCTTCTTTCATTCTCTCTTCTTCTTTTTTTTCTTCTTCTTCTTTCATTTTCCTATGTGTTATTAATCCTCTGCAGGCTTTTATTCGTCTTTTTTTCTTTTCTTTTTTCTGTTTTCTTCTGGTTCTTCTTTTTTCTTTCTTCTTATTGTACAACTATTTTTCTTCTTCTTCTCTTTCTTTTTCTCTTCTTCTTTGTTAATGCTACACAGGCAATTTTTATTTCATTTGATTGTTTCAGTAGCGCTCTGGAAGTATCCCGAGTGTTATTGTTTTCTATACCTTACTTATAAAAAAGAAACTGGAATTGATATACACACGATAACTGGGGAAGGCAATTATTTTTCTTTTTATTCTTTATAGTCTTTATTAGTGATCTGCATTCTTCCTTAAATTTATTTGAGTCTGTTATTCTTTATTTACATCTCCTTTATTCTTCTTTTTCTGTTTCTTCTTCCTTTTCTTTCCTTTTCTTCTTTCTTATTCTTCTTATTTCTTCTTCTTTTTTAAAACTTTGTTCACCCTAAACTAGGCAAGTTGGATCTGTAAACGCTGGGGCTGCTGATAATTTGGATGAAAGTTGAGGAAGGTTATCCTAAAGTAGGAGTTGTGTAGCAATATGTATGTGTAAATTAGTTTTAAATTTCTACATTTCGGTACAGTTCAGGGAGGGAGTACTCAAGTGTGAAAGCTCGAAGAACCAACCTATTGTAGTAGAAGGCACTTCAGCATCTGAGGACCTCCACAGTGAATGCACGGGTTGGTCGAGTGTATTTACGTCGAGGGAGCAGCGGCGACCCATTTTTGGACCTTGTCTAAGATGGCGAGCCGAGTGGATAGTGCACCAGCCCAGAGTGACAACAATACTCCATGCATGAGAGGATGGTGGCTTTGTAGAGATATGGGATACTGTCAGCTGGGAAAAGATTTCTAGCACGGAAAAAGAAGCCCACTTTCGTTGCAGCATACTTGGCAATGTAGTCTACGTATTTATTCCAATCCATGTTACATATGGATTTTAGGCTGAGGAGTTTTGACGTTGGACTCTCAGATATGGTGTTATACGCCATGGCCATCGGTGGTTGAAGAAGTTTATTGTAGTTGTTGAAGGAAAGGAGTCTTGTCTAAGCAGCATTAAATATGTCCATCCATGAATGGCCTTTCTATGGATGCAGCCATTGACTCTGATATGTGCGCGTCCGTTTTCATACGATAATAGAGCGTGTTGTCGTCAGCAAATATTCCCATCTCAGACACAATGCATCAGGGAGATCGTTTATAAAAAGCCAGAAATATAGAGGTCCAAAGATCGATCTCTGGTGTACGTCTGCATTTGTCATATTGTTAGCATGAACGGCCATCGAGCACAGCCTGGATCTTTCTTTTTGATAGAATGGATCTGATTATATTAAATATTCCTCCAGTAATATAATATGAATTATTTTTTCTGAGTAGATCTATATGCTAGACCCTGTCGAAGGTTTTGGACATATCAAGCGCTACCGCATTAGCTTCACCTGCCTTTTCCAGTGAATGTTATATGCGTTCAGAGATGATCGTTAGGATATCCTTAGTAGACCCTAATTGCCTAAATCCATACTGATTGTCAGAAATAAGGTTAGCATTAACGAGGTGCCGAACTATCGTCAGATTGATTACGGATTCACAGAGTTAAGCGTAGAGTGCGAGTAGACTCATAGGTCGATAATTTTGAGGGTCAGTTCTATCTCCAGAATGCTTAAAGACTGGTAACATAGAGGAAATTTTACTGCTATCATAGAAGCAATATTCAGTAAGGCATTTTAAGTTTTTATAGAGATCAGGGACCAGTTCAGCAGATCAGTGTTTTATTACTATTACTGGTATAAGATCAGGCCTATATGCTTTGGACCTATCCCGGACAGAAATAGGGTGATGGTCAGATCATCAAGTGTGACTTCATTCCACAATAGGAAATTTGGAATAGAGCGGTTCGCAGAGCCCAAACTGGAGTTAGGTTAAATGCTGGGCAAGTTGTTCAGTCTTACTAGTTGCCGTGCAAACAACATCATTGTGGTTAGATAGCTTCTTCTTTTTTTCTCTTTTTTTCTCCTTTAGTCATTGTCTTTTTTCTTCTTCTTCTTCTTCTTCTTCTTTCTTCTTCTTTCTTCTTCTTTCACATTATGTTTCTTTTTTGTCTACTTTTTTTATCTTGTTCTTTCTTATTTTCTTCTTCTTCATGTTTTTGTCTACTACTTCTTTCCTTCTTTCTTCTCATTTTTCTTTTTATGCTTCTTTATTAGTGCTCGGCAGACCCTTAATTTTATTTGAGTGTTTTAGTAGCGCTCTGGGGAGACGTGCGTTTATTTTTTTCATTCCTCACCTATAATAAAGAGAGGTTATTACCAAAAGATAGCGGAGATAGTTATACTTAGTTTTGTATATTTCAACAGTGCTCATTATCCTCGACGGAGTAGGTGTGTTTAAACGAGATAAACAACTTCTTGCATTTTATACGGGATACATAATACAAAGTACTTAATATCCTGATTAAAACAGGTAGTGACCTACAAGCACTGAACAATGCTCAGTATACTATATAGAGCAGGTCTGTTTGAACTCCGTTTTACCGGTGATAAAGCACTACTATCTTTATGGCAGCCATAATCAAAAGTGATCGATCTATAATTTTAGAAGTGACCATCATCTTTGATAGAGCAAGTGTGTCAAACGAGGGCTAAGTATGCTGTATAGGGCAAGTAGCTACCCAAAAATGCTGAAAAAAGTGAGCCATGTCCTGGATAGAGGAAGAGTGTGTAAACTCAGTGTTGCCTAGGATAAAGAACTTATATGTCTTTTTTAATAATGTTGTTGCACACAAGTTATAATCCAAAGTGGTCAATATCATGGATGAAACAGGTAGTAACGCAAAAGTGGATAGAGCAGGCTTGTTTAAACGCTCCGTTTCCCGCGAAAAAAAAATCACTATGTGTTGTTATACATTTTAATACAAGAAAATCTACTCGGCTTTTCGATGGAGTCATTGTTAAGTGGTAGAAGTAACTCAATAAAAAGTGCTCAGTAGTCTGGATAAAGCGGGTATGTTTACAGGCCGCGTTGTTCGTAAAAATAACATTATTTTTTTTTTGTTATACTATTTTATATAACAATATCTATAAGGCGTTAGCTGGTGGTCATAATAGTTACATTACACTATTTCATATAGGTAGTGGTATATAGTGATAAAAGTGCTCAATATCCGTGATAGAGCAGGGGTGTTTAAACGCAGTGTTGCCCGGAAGAAAATACATATATTTCTATTTTTTGTTGTATAATAGGCAATGTACATGGTGTTACCCGGGAATCAAGAATCACGAATAACAAAACATTATAATATCTGGGGAGGGCACGGTGGCTAAGTGTTTGAATCCAGTTCCTTTCACAAAAACACTTCCATCAAAACGCACACCTGACCTTGTACATGAAGCTCTTGAGAGAAGGTAAATCAGTACATTATTATATCATGTAAGTATTATAAGTTTGTTTATCCAAATTACCCAATATTCTGGATAAGGAAAATACCTTTAAAGACCGCGTGGCTTTGGAAAAAGATCATTGGTTTTTATTATACTATTTTATACGAGAACATATATTCTCCGTCGGTCGGGAGTAATAATAGTTGCATTACACTATTTCATGTGGGAAGTGGTATATAGTAATCAACAAGTGCTCAATACCAATCATAGAGAAAGTGTGCTAAAACGCAGCGTTACCCGAGAGAAATAACTTATTTGTATTTTGTAATTTTGTTGTTTAATAGATAAAGTACATGGTGTTGCTCAGGAGTCATAATAGTAACAATACATTGTAATATCGAGTAAGTAGTATAAGTTAGCTATTCCAAAGTGCTCAATAACCAGGATAGAGCAGATATGTTTTCAGGTAGCGTTGCCCGGGAAAAAATAAATAATTGATTTGTGTTATACTATTTTATACAAGAAAATCGAACGAGATTGCTCGGAAATCATAATAGCAACATTACAGTATTTCGTATTAGAAGTAAGATATAGTTATCCAAAAAGTGGTCATATTCTAGATCTAGAAGGTGCGTTTAAACTCAATGTTGCCTGGGATAAAAATATTTGTATGTTGTTATTATATTGTATACTAGACAAAGGACATGGTGTTGCCCAGAAGTCATACTATTAAAAATACATCATAATATTTGGTAAATAGTATAAGTTTGTCAAATCCAAAGTGGTCAATATCCTGGAAATAGGAAGTAACTCAATCGATAACCGCACTCATTATCAACGTGAGTTTGCAGGGAAGCAACGGTTTATCACTTCTTAACAGTGCGTCTTTAGTGAAGAAATCAGAGTCGGAGGTTTAAGAAGGTGGCAGAGTCGGGGGTTTGGGAAGAGTCAGAGTCATAGGTGTTGTGAGGAGGTGTGGGAAGGAGTCAGAGTCTAAGGTGTGCTTAATTCAAATCGCACATCTTTTTAAACACTGGCTGTAGTAGAACAATGGTTACTCAATCAAGACCAGCAGCTATTCTGAACATAAGTCTAAAGTGAAGCAATTATAGGTCAATGTTCATCTTTTTTTATCGATTTATTTTTCATTCTATTTTTTTCATTCATTTTTCATTCAATTTGTTCATTCATTTTCATTCGATTGTTTAAATTTATATTTTTATTTAGTTCTTATATTTATTCTTTCTTTCTTTTTTTCATTCATCTTTTCATCCATTTTTAGTTCAAATTTAATTATTCTATTTGTAATATTCAATTTTTTATTCAGTTTTCATTTATTTGTTTTGATTAGTTTTTTTCTTCATTCAATTTTATTTCATTTTTTCCTTGAATTGTTTTTCAATTGTCAGCCTTCATTTGTTCATACATTTTCATCATTCATTTATTTTCATTAGTTTTTAATTTACTTTTTTCATTCATTATTTTCCTTTCATTGTTATTTATTTTTTAGCATTCATTTTGTTTTCATTAAGTTTTGTCATTCATTTATTTGCATTCATTTTTGCATTCATTTTTTCATTCAATTTCTTTCATTCACTTTTCATTTGTTTTATACACTCATTTTTTATTCACATTTTCACTCAGTTGTTTCATTCATTTTTTCATTCAATTTTCTTTCATTCATTGATACTAATTTCTCATTTATTTTTTATTAATTATTTTGATTCCTTTTGTACATTCATCTTTTATTCAATATTTTCATTTATTAATTATCATTCATATTACATTAATTTTGTCTCATTTTATTGTTTCATTTATGTTTTTCTTTCATATGAATATCCATAATAGAGCAAGTAGTAACCCAAAAGTGCTCATAACATTTTTTTAAATGATGTATACAACCACGAGTAATAATTCAAAGTTTTGAATATCCTTTATCTTTATATTATTGTTTAATGGGTGGGTGAACAAGAAAGAAGTACTTTACAAGGACTATATGTAGACTCGGCATTGTCCAGGATCAAACATTGTAAGATTACATTCTTACTTTTGGTAAAAAATATATAGTAAATCTCTTTGGACTATTTAATTAATCCATATCATGTATAGTCTTAATATGTTGAAATAGAGAGGCAAATAAATTAAGAATTAGCCGTGACCATTTGCGTTTTTTTTTTCAGTATTGTAATTGTAAAAGTGCATTATTAATTTCGTTAACAGGTATATATTAACTCTTTTCGGACTATTGATTTCATCAACGTCACGTATGTTCTTAATATGTTTAAAGAGTAGAGAATTGGACCAGAAATTAGTTATAGATATGAACTATTTGTTCTACTCGGTGTTATCAGGGATTTAAGATTGTATGATTATTGTATTACTTCAGGTAACTGGTATATAATATATCTCTTCAGACTATTGTCTTTGTCAACATCATGTTTCTTAATATTATTGTGAACTAGGGGGACAACAAATTATGAATGTTCCAAGACTATACATTCTACTTATCGTTGTCCGGAATCGATAATCATTATCAACATTGTTTATCTGCATACTTTGGTGTTAACGTACTTTTGGCAGTTATGTGAAAGTCTCCCTACTTATATTTCATTATTTTTTTTATTAAATTATAAGGTTTTTTTGTTCTACTCACGTTGTCCAGGAGCAAATACATCGTCATTATAAACATAATTTCATCCTATACTTTTATGTAAACCGAACTTTTGGCAGTAATATGAAGGACTCTTTACTAACATTACAGTAGTATATACGGTAAATGAGGCGGGAGGAGTAACAGTAACGTTGGTTTTTTGAGAGAAAAAAATTGTCATTATTTACATTATTGTATTATATTTAGTAAAAAACATGCCTGGGGGAAACAGAATTGTTTGTTCTACTTGGAGTAGTCCAGAAGCATTAATGTAAATTACAGTATTATATTTAAATCTATTTGGATGATTTTCATTATAAACATTCTTTTCTCTTCATATTATTATTAAAGCGGTGGGGTGAACGGAATTATTCGGCATAAAGAATGTAAGCTTGTTTTTCTCAACTCGACGTTGTTCACGAGCAATGAATGTAAGATTAGAGTCTTACATTTAAGAGAGATATATCCGGTAAATGAATTAATTTTTTTAAACACATTAACCAGGAGAGAAGGATGAGCCGAGGAGGAAGAGAAGGTTGGAGAGATGAACGGCAAAATAGGGAGAGTTAGGGGTAGACAGATAAAGACGGCTAGAATCAGAAACAGATAAGAAGAGAGATAGAATTTTAATATAAGGATGTACACACGGTATTTAACATTTTCTATTTTATTTTTATGTACCCGGGATAGTGTAATACAATGGGCAATCATGTGTTATTTTTTTATCACACTAACGATATGTGAAAGTCAAAGGTTTCTAAGATGCAACCGGAACGTTACAATGTTCGTATTTATTTACTGCACACTATTAGAAATGTATCGACCTGAATACACGTATTAAGATGGCCAGATGACTGATAGAAAATAATAATGAATTATATGCATATATATATATATATATATATATATATATATATATATATATATATTAATATATTTATATTTTTATTTACACAAACATTTACCAAAGAGAGTGTCTGCCCTGTAGTTATTAAAAACTATGACTGCTTCAGGCTTTTCTTTAGTTGTTCATATTTTTTTAAATAAAGGAAGAAAAAACTTTAATAAATAGATTCAAAACACAAAGGTCCCATTATCAAATTAAAAACCATGTTAAAATAAACCGTCTGTATATCTTCCGTTAAGTGTAAAGAAGTAACCTATTTTTAGTGTTGAATGTGTGTCGTTTAATTTGAAGTGCGCTAGATAGTTAGATTATGCGTTTAAAAAGGGGAGAAAGGTTTGATGTTACAGTTCATAGTAAGTGTGAAGGAAGTTATCAGGTAGCATATACTAAAAAAATAAAAATAAAATATTAAATATTCTTGATTTTGTTTAACCTTTATAACAATATGCGAGAAAAAAAATCAAAACAGTTTTTCGTCCATTGTTGAAATATTCCTTTGTTTGTAAGTGAAATTATCTATCGTAATCCCTGTATAAGTTAGCTTCCAAGAATCTACGATAGACTAAACATTATTGTAGGGATAATAAGTTGTTTATCATGGAAATCTGTTTCGTGGACGTCACACCAGCACGGCTTGTAAAACGCTATAAACCTCCCAACACTCTAAAGAGCTAGACATAACCCCTTATCTGCTGTCTGACTGCGAACTACAAGCTCTTCACTAGCCTGGTTAAAGAATAGCATCTATACACTCTTTTCTGAAGCGTACCTAAAAAACAGGCAGTATGTAAGAGTGAGTGTTTAAGCAGCAAACAAAACAGTTGTGGCTTAGTAAGAGAATATTTGAGGACAGTTGAAAGGGGCAAAGTAACCTAGACATGGCTTGTATTGATTACCCAAAGCTATTGCGATGTCTTCAATTATATCAGATTCATCCGGTAATCAATAAACACATCGTTGTCCATATAATAATGTGTAAAACAACGATGGCATTAAGCGACACCAATTGAACAATAACAATCCTTGAAGTCAACATTCGAATAAGAATCCTTGTATGAGAGTTTATATCCTTTACTATTCTACCTTACGGTAGATTGGCCAAGTAAGCTACTGAATAAATGCCGGAATTCCTACAACCTGACCTAGAGCCACCGACAAACACCCTAAAAGAGTCAATTACCTGCTCTCTATGGATGACCTCAAGCTGTAATCCATCGCACACACTGACTTAAGTCGACTCTTGCGGGTTGTACCTACCTTCTTTAAAGATATTGAAATGAAGCTTGGTCTGGACAATTGTGACAAGTGCTTCTCTAAAACTGGGAAAAATATAAAAACAGAAAACATACAGCTTCATGATGGCATTGGCATGACAAAATTCAGAAGACTTTGAACAATACAAATACATTGGCATAGAAGGAAACAGTTTAATTAAAATGCCAAGATAAGAGAAAACATTGGCAGAAAATAGGTACGCCGTGTAAGAAGAATTCGCAAAATACATCTAACAACCAAAGATGTACCATTAACCAACTTACATTATTAGTGATAACATACAGTTTTTCCATCATTGACTTGCAAAAAAACGACATTAACAGGCTGGGCACTAATACGAAAAAATAACACTCTTCGGGGTAATACACAGAGACCAATGTGTGCCAAGGCTGTATCTGACCAGAAGAGCAAGACGGTTTTAGTCCTTCATAAATAGAGTGAGCACCGGCCAGTATCTTATAGGCCCTCAGAATCCAAACCTTTTGATGAAACATTAACATCACGAAACAAGAGCGAGTAGAACAACTTACATAACTAAACTGGCCGAACATTTTGCACAATACTTTTCCCCAAACGGAACAGAAACCACCAAACAAGTTTGCTAGTGTAATAGCCAGAGGAGCAGCCAGAAATACATCAAGATGTTTCATTGCAGCAAACTAGAAATAGTGGCCAACCAACAACGTGTAAAATATTTTCTGGATGCAAATATCTATTGATCAGGAAGGTTTTGTCGATTATCTGAAAAGTTCAGCGGTCCACTATGATCAAGGGAGGGTGATAATGTCTGCCCAAGATCAAAACTTGATGACTAATGCTTTAAAGAAAATACGTTGTCTCAATAACAACAACAAGTGTAGGTTCTGTTTTACATGAAATTGAGAATGTAATCCACCTGACACCCGTGGTAAGGTTTGGATTGAAGGACGTCAACCATACGAAATAGAGTGTTTAAATATCTCCAATGGAATAACTGTGAAAAGTTGAATATACAGTGTAACAGCAAGTCCCGGAAAGATAAAACCAGCTTTAATGAGAAGATGAGATAAATGCGAAAAGCATCACTGAAGAACAAATGAAATGTGAATGCGAGCTAATCTCTAACGCAGCATTCACATGAAGGACTTTGAAATGAACAACTCCTGCAATCTCCTGTGCACGGACTGGGTGAGAATATTTCAAGTATATCATATGCCATATACAGTGTGGCGCAAAAGCCGCGCATTGGTTTGTTTAGGTGATAAAAACTACAACAGTTCAAGTAATTTACAAGGCGTTTCTGATAAATAATACATTTACTTGCTAATTTTGTGGCAGTAGTTTTTAAAAATTATATCTTTTAAATGGGCACCATTTTCAGCCTCACAAAGACGGGCTCTAGTTATGGCCTTTTCCATCACAGTCCTTAGAATAACTGGCTCTAGTTCTTGGATTTTATGTCTGATATTGTTTTTAAGCTCTTGAATCGTTGTAGGCTTGTTCACATATACCCTTTCCTTAAGATAACCACAAAGTCAGGTGCTGTTAAATCTGGTGAACGTGAAGGCCAGTTAAAATCAGAAAATCTGCTAATTCAGCGTTCGCCAAACTATCCCCTTAAGAGCGCCATACTTTGTCGGGCAGTGTGAGCAGTAGCTCCATCTTGTTGGACCCACATTTCTGGGTTGTCCTGAACAGCTGGCCTTAAAAAAATGTTCAATCATTTGTTGATATCGCTGTGCAGTTATCGTCACCGCGATACTTTCTTCGTCTTCAAAGAAATATGGAGCGATCACTTTTTCCGAGGTAACACCACACCATACGGTACATTTTAGTGGTTGTAATTCACGCTGATGAACGGTTCATGGATGTTCAATGGCCCATATTCTGCAGTTCGTCTTATTTACGAACCCATTCAGATGAAAATTGGTTCGTCGCTCATTATCAGCTTATTAATGAACTCATTTTGTTCTCTGGTTAATTGCTGAATGTGAACAGTATAAGCTACGCGTGATTGCAAATCTATGGGTTGTAATGCCTGTACCAATTGGATTTTGTATGGAAACAGATGCAATTCACGCAAAATTCTTTGAAGTAACCTTCTGGACATCCCAATCTGAGTGGCCTGTCTTCGAGTTAAGGTATCTGGATTTTCAGCAATGCTATCCTCAACGAGTGCTACATTTACCGCTGTCCGTACTGAACGTTGTCTGCCAGATCGTGGAAGACTACTGACTGAACTCTGCTGCGGAAATCGAGCCACAAGACGATCAATTGTGGTCTGACTGGGAGATTGTCTGACATTATAATGCCGACGATAGGCTTTTTGGGTTAAGATTATTGAACAATGGTTTCCGAAGTAAAGTTCAATAATTCTGGTTTTCCATGATAAATTATCAATGTTTATATCTGTAATATTCTAAGAAATAAAGAGAAAATTTAGTTAAATGTGAAAGTTGTTACTAGTTCAAACTAATGCGTCACTTTTGCGCCACCCTGTACTATTTATATCAAATAATTGAAATTTTAAATCCCTTAGCAGAGAGACCAAAGAAAGAATTAAGCGACACTTTTCAGAAGTTTTCTCTGATAAACTGTGAATATATAGACACTGACTGCCAAGTTTTAATTAAAACAAAATATTTAACCTGTTTTCAAATAGAAAATGTGTTAAACGACTATTTTTTAAACATAAAAGATAAAAGAATAGGAAAATACCGGCGATCGCGTGGTTATTCCTGCAGCATTACAGAAAAGAATACTAAACGAATTAAAACATTTGGAGAATGAAATGTCTTGTGAGAAACTTTGTGTATAAGACAAGTATGCAGAAAGATATTGACGGTGTAGTGAAACTATGCAAAGCTTGTGTTTTGCCACAAAAGGCACCCTCTATAAATTTCAGACACTGGCCGAAACTGATCGGCCGTAGTCAAAAATCCGCATAGATGTTGGTGATTTACTGGATGGTTTCTATTACCTAATAGTCATAGGCAGTTTCTCAAAATGGCCGGAAATACTTAAATGTAAGAAACAAATAACGGAATTAATCATAAGATTTTACATGCATGGTTGACTAATTTCGGAGTCGTTGACTTTATTGTATCAGACAACGAAACGAAATTCACGCCTGGTTAATTACAAATGGTATATCGAAGATTTCTATTGAAGCCTATCACGACCACACTGTACCATCCAAGAAGCAATCGTCGGCATAACGGTTTACGGATACGTTTTAAAGAGCGATTCAGAAAACCAAGGGTACACCTCCCGAAAACGCAATTTAATGATTTTACAGGTATATACGATGACCCTAACTAACACTGTTCATCATCTATGACGCCATCAAGAGCATTGTTGGCAAAAACGATTAAAGCAATGTGTGTTTGATTTTTTCTAGCCAAACGAAACAAGGACGTGACAAAATGTTACGAAGCGCCGCTTCAAAGTTTGAGAAACAAAAACATAAATCTTACTCGTAAACTAGGATAGTTGAATAACGTATTTGGTACATGATTTACATGGTAAAGGTACACAAGTTTACTCACAAAAGAAACATGAATCGGATGAGGAAACAATATTCAGATGGTGTCGAAAATTCTACTCAAGATTTAAGACTAATGGATGTTGTGTTCCACACATGTGCTATACCAATCCCGCACAAAGGTTCTGAACAGTGTAACTTCAAAGGAAAACGTAAGATTACTGACTTGATTTAAATAAATGCTATAAAGAAAAGGTATTGACACTATTCGATGGACAGGGAAATAATAGAAGAAATAAATGGTGTCATGGATTATTCATTTATTTCGTGACTATAGAGACGCTTCTAGGCACTATTTATAAAGGATCCCAAAACGAACGATAGATCACATTCCGAGTAGCATTTCTCTAACATAATATGCTGTACTGCTCTAAATACCCACTAGTTTAAGTGTACCACCGTGTAATCTTATTTAGTATTTGTTCTTCAAGGTTACAACATATTTTAGGTTTTAAAAAAGATCCAAAACCTCCGACATTGAGAAAAACATACGATGAAATGTGTTTTATGTAAACCTTCACTTGGTTTGGCTCGTCGATGAATCTTTTAATAGTGATGCTGCGACAAATTCAAAAATACGGTCTACTTTGCTTTATATATATATATATATATATATATATATATGTATATATATATATATATATATATATATATTAATATCATTCGTTCCTGTAATTTCAATTTATTAACATTCATCATTTGATTTCTATATTCATAAGAGGATCTGCGTGAGGTTCATTTTTTCTATGCAAGTACTTTTTTACGTAAGCATCTTGATGTCGTTCGTTTTATACCAGCTTCTTCCTCAAATAAAGCAAGGTTGTTGGAATGAGAATATATTTTGAAGTTGAGATAATGAAAGGTAAAAGGAATAAAAACCAGTATTTGGTATCAGTATTACCGAGCATCGATCCTTTTTTATATCTGCTAAGCAATTTTATTATAGGAGACAGTTCTCAGTTTTAAAACTTAGTATTCAGTCCATCAAAAAGATTTTCCTGTTGTCCGAAGCCGTTTCTAAAACACCTGTCAGATTCATAGTGATCACGTTTCAAATCGACTTCTATCATCAAATAAAGGTGCCTGATATTCATATAAGCAGACCCACGTAATTGACAACATGAAGATGAATCTGTCAATACTAATCATGTAGAACGAACAAAGATGTAAGTCATCTGCTGACCATTGAAGATAAGCAGCATTAAGTTTCTCGACTACACTAGCATTGTAAAAAAATAACATTTCTACGGAAACCGACGTATTAGTTTTTAGCATGATATAAATACACTGACAACAGATAGTAACAACTGTGGTGTTCTACACGAAAACGCAATAGATTGGACAAAGATAAAATGATTAAAATATTAAAGTAATACGTTAATTGATTACTGAAAGTTAAACATGTGTGCATATGATAGCCATTATTTCAACTCTAGATATTTATGTGGCATAAAAAATAAGATAACAACATTCTTAATTGCATTACTGCACAATTGTATTAAGGTTAAGCTTTAAAATCCTATCACTATTAACGTGTTGCTTATTCAGTCTGTTTTTACTATACCCACTATTGCCATTTAATTTCATTATGTAATGTTATTGTTTTAATTACTTTAATCAATATCTAAATATAAATATACATTATTATACTGGTGGCGTATCTGGTCTAATTTTTGACTGTCGAGAAAAACGCCCTGGATTCAATCTCAGGCTGAATTGATTGTTATGTAGCTGTGATATAATGAAACAGTATATGGATGAAAGTATATATATATATATATATATATATATATATATAATATTAAATATTAGATGCTTACGTTAAGGTCTCCTGCTTTTGTTTCACTGTTAGATACTTAATCGCTCTTTTTATTTTATTTACTTACTATTATATATTATTTATTTATGAATTTTCCAACAAATGTTAAGTGTACACTATTTTGGATTTAGTTAGTTTCTTTGGGAATTTAAACTTAATTTTCCTTTTTTTTGTCTTTTTGTTTAAAATAACTCAAAGCTTCTTTAGACTATATATATATATATATATATATATATATGAAGAATTCTAATGTAAAATCGATAAATCCAACATCTCAAAATTGAGAAAGTAGACAGTACAAATACATCTATTTCAAATCTAACATTCGACTGTAAAAGATAATTTTAATTAAAAGCAAGAATTGTAAGCTAATATCACATTAATTTAACAAAATGTCTTTGAGGGTGTTAGAGTGAGTAAATGCAACATATTTTGTAGCAGAAATGTAACACTTTTGAAGATGGCGTTTATCGCGTGTTGCATTCGAACTCCTCATATATATACATTTATATACACATATATATATATATATATATATATATAAATATATATACATATATATATATAAATATATATATATATATATATATATATATATATATATATATATATATATATATATGAACGTGTAGTCATTTATACATGAAAATAAAACACACTATTTATGAACCTAAGCTAAAGAATATAGACAAGACCCCAAATATATCTCACGAATAATCCATCCAATACAAGAACATTTTCCCATTTCGTATTCTTTGCTGACAGTATAACTATGATAAGGAAGATATATTATTCTAACAAGTTTAGATCTTTGAGATACAAACTAAATCTACAAATTGCAGAATTAGAAATTGTATAAGGCAACATTCAGCGTAGAAAAGTTAACAAAATACAGAAGAGGCTATCTCTATAAGTTGCTAAATATGAGAAGGCGCCCCAAACATAAAACGTGAAATGGAAAGGGGATATTTAAGCATTAAGAAAACAAAGTATATATATATATATATATATATATATATATATATATATATATGTATATATCAGAAGAATACAAAATTCATGACATAATTAATATTTTAAAATAATGCTTTGAATATGTGACCACTAAAAATAAATACTATTTGTTACTGTTCATTATTTCGGAGCATGATTACAAAATAATTATTATGCCATACATCTCTCATTCTATTGAGTAATAACATATGAGTTCTGTTGTATTTATAGTCTTAATAATTTAGCTAAATATCACCTGAAGTACTTAGTTGTATCGTGGAGATGTTGAATATTTTCTATTTTCTATGAATATGACAAAATTGGTGCATTTTGTTTCATTGTGAAATAACTGAAGGTATAATGTTTGAACTCGACTTTTCTTTAAACACCCACACACACACACAGATATATATATATATATATATATATATATATATATATATATATATATATATATATATATATATATAGTATGTTTTTAAATAGCATTAGGCAATTCAAATTTCGGGTAAGATGTAAGCTAGAACGAACTAAAATAATACATCAAATACAGAATTGGGTTTACTATTTATTTTTTCTTTAAAAACTTACATAACAGACAGTGTGTGGTGTTAGTTGTTTGTGTGATGCTCGGATAAGTATTAAATATCATTTTATTAATATTTCGTCAAAAATAAGAAACACCAGAGGAAATTTCCGTATGTAAAGATAATCTACCAAAATAAATATATATATATATATATATATATATATATATATATATATGTATATATATATATATATATGTATGTATACGTATATATGTATATATATATATATATATATTGGTTTTGGTAGATTCTCTGCACAGACGGAATTTTCCTCCTCTGAAGTTTATATATATATATATATATATATATATATATATATATGAACTTTAGAAGGGTTCACCACACAATACTGTTGGTTCCGTTACTAACAAGAGACTCTGTAAAAAACATTTGCATTACAATCAAAGGAATCCCTTTTCCAACATATTCTTTTTAAAGCATGAGGTTTTTCATCCGACACCCGTTGTTCGCGAAAGTATTTAGACTATGTGATCAAATTTTCTGTAAAATATATGTAAAAATATTACGCTCTTATAGAATAACCAAGTACTATATTTCATTTATTTCTATTTAACAAGGCACTCACATATATATACACATATATATATATATATATATATATATATATATATATATATATATATATATATAATTCTTGATTGCAATTTGAGAAGAAAGTAGAGGCCGACGCTAGCGGTTATAAAATGCGATACCAGTGAACTATTATGAACGCAAATAGATCACAATTGACTCTTATATGTTAAAAGTTTAGGAAGAGTCTTGGAATTATTAATGAGTAATAAATTATTTCTTTTTCATGTAATGGAAATTAATAATTTGTGTTATGATGAAAGAAAGTCCACTTGATTGTAAACAAATAACAATTGCCTCAGTCTACAAGGAGTTGTGCTTTACTGAATACGAACAGAAGAGACTGAGATAAGAATAACATTGAAATAAAACGAACAGAAAATAAAGAAATTAGGATGTCTGTTCTTGCAATAGATGCCCACTCGATAGGAGCACAATAATAGTTGCCTCAGTCAAGAATTATTTCTTCTTCACTGACCGCGAAAGGTTCACGGATATTTATGGGTCACATTTACTGTTTGTATATTGTGGTGCAGTGATTTTCATCGTTAGGTATAACAAGAAAGGGGGAGAGAGAAGTTACTGAAAATATACAGATATACAGGGTGTTTCAAAAGTCTTGGGAACATAACGATTTTTAATAACTCAAAAACTATTAGGAGTTGAAAAATGAAATTGGTACCGTTGGAAAGGTTTAAGTATCAAGTTTTGTGGGGAATCTTCAAGGTTGCTACATATGAGCACCATTCGTCACACGGCAGATATCTAGTCGATAGTCCATTTCCAGCCAAACGCGTTCCAGCATCTTGACGCCAATGGTTCCCACAACTGCCGTTACTCGAGCCTTTAGTTCGTCAATATCTCTTGGAAGGGGCGGCACATAGACTTGTTGCTTGACAAAGCCCCAAAGGAAAAAGTCACACAGGGTAAGATCTGGAGACCTAGGAGGCCAGGGCATGAGAACGTCATCACCTCGCCCAGATCTCCCAATCTATCTACCAGGCAGCCTTGTGTTAAGAAACTGCCTTACTCTAAGACTCCAGTGTGGTGGTGCACCATCTTGTTGAAAAATGAAGTCATCAGATTCTGCTTGTTCCAACTGAGCCATTAACTAGTCTTCCAGCATGTTGAGATAGGATTCACCAGTGATAGTTGCCTCTTCAAAGAAGAACGGTCCATAGACACCTTTCTTGGAAATTGCACAAAACACGTTCACTTTTGGTGAATCTCGCTCGTGCTCAAGAGGTTCATGAGGATTTTCAGTACCCCATATGCGAGTGTTATGCTTGTTAACTTTGCCATTCAGATTGAAGGTCGCCTCATCGCTAAAAACAAGCCGGTCATCAAAGCCGTTATCTTCCAACTTCTCTTGCATTGCAATGCAAAAGTCACGGCGAAGTGGCTTATCAGTGTCCTTCAACTTTTGGACCAACTTGAGCTTGTAAGGTACCATTTGCAGTCGTTTCCTTAAGACACGCCAGACAGTTGCTGAAGCAAGCTGAAGTTCCCTGCTGGCTCTTCTCACTGATTTACGGGGGCTCCGCTGAAAGGCTGTCCGAACTTGCTCAACTGCATCTTCTGAAGTTGAAGGGCGACCTGTTCGCTTACTTGGGCACAAACACCCATCTGTCACAAATTTAGCATGCCATCTGACAATGGATTTCCTTTCAGGGGCTTCTTTTTTAAATTTCCTGCGAAATGCACGCTGAACACATGTCCACGATTCAGTCTTTGCAAATTGGAGGACGCAAAATGCCTTATCTTGTTTAGAGAACGCCATTACTGCATCTGGAAAGATAACACGAAAATCATTAGTATGACCAAAAACTTAATTAAGCAAGCTTTAAAATGGCACCAGTTTCATTTTTCTACCTTGAATAGTTCATGAGATATACGCATTTGTAATGTTCCCAAGACTTTTGAAACACCCTGTATATTGTGTTTTTTTATAATTTATCCTCTATCATGTAATTTTATTATATTGGATCATTATTTTATATTTCCCAATACCAGCACAAATTAGATTAGTATTTGATATTTTTCTGGGGCAAAGCCGGGTCACGTTCTGCTAGTTTTAATTAAAATTTAAATAAAATTTAAAAATAGATATTTAATTTATGAGGGAAAATGAACATTTATATATTTGTATGATTTCCTAACTAATTAAGAACGTACTTACACTAGCGTGCGCCTTGAGAAGCGATTTGTGTAAATGAAATACTTCATAAAAATATGAATGTTATTTCACGAAGTAATTACTTGAAGCTACTGAAGTGTTTGATAAGCAGATGAAATTATAATAGAGTTATGGTGTCGTAATGCATTATAATTGACTTAAGATATTCACCAAATTGTTTCATGCAAATAAGTAATTGTGTCTAAATAGAATCTTTCATATCACAAAGTAATTCAGTGAAAGGATGATTTATTTTCTAAAAATACATTATAGCGGAATAACTTAACTAGTCAATATTTTCTTTAATAATAGATGATGTGACATTTATGGGTGTATCATAACAAAGTCTACCATCTTTTGGGAATTTTGTAACTGACTTTTTATTTGATCCATTTAGTATATAGCTCTTAATCTGCACTAAAGTTGATTCCGCGGGGATTATAATCATGTAGGATTAACTGTAGAATATCCAATAATAAGCGCATAACTTTTATGTAGTAAGAAGGAGACAATGCATTTGGAGAAGGCCGAAAAGCTACAACGTCTGACACATTGTAAAAATGGCAGTCACTATTTTAAGTCCTAAATAGTTACCACTCCAGACTTCGCATCCCAAGGTAAACGACAATACATAAATGATGTAAAACGCAAGAGAAAGAAAATTTTTAAGCGAACCCGGTTAATTTTAATATATAAAATCTTTTTAAGCAGTAAAATTACAGAAAAGTAAACACTCAAGAACTCGTGAACCTCCTTCTTCCAACATGACAAAAACCACCGTTTCTTAAGTGCGGAATCAATTTGTAAGATATTTTTTAAAACAATAAGACAGATCACTTATCAATTCCAAACTTAAAAACAAACCGGGTACGGTAAAAAAGAATTATTCTAATCATTTTTATATATTAATATGTGTTGTTTGGAGTGGTTACGAGTTGTCAATTGTTAACCATTCTGTACGTTTAACTATTATTTTATGCTGCATACCATTAACCTTAATAGGATATAAACATGGTTGATGCGACTCTGCTTGCAAATAGATGCCCTTTGTGTAGGGCGTACTCTAAGGTTAAGGCAAATAGCTTAATACATTAGCCAACATCAGTGATGTCCAACATAGACCATTAAGATTCTGGGAGATCCACGTACATTACTTTGACGCCTCTCGGATCAAAGTGTTGTATCTGTTCTGATGGATACTGCACCACATAGACTGGCATTGTCTTGGCTTTCGGGGTTTGATTTACGCCGGTCTATGGGTATGTCCTGTGCAGTTCTAGGAGGTCAACCCTCCCAGGCTTTGCCTCCCCTCTTTGGGGAAGAGTAAGTTTATTGCTTACTGCCTGAGGCGCCCCTACCGGGGAATGCCGACGGGGCTGCCCAGGCAATTTTTAATGGCCAGAGTGCTCACCTTCTCGGGCGTTGGCTTTTTAAGCCCCACTTTCCGACCCGACCTTGGGTCACATCTTACCTTGTGGGAGTAAGATAAAAATGGTATTGTGCCTTACCTCCTGAAGAGGAGGTAAATAATACTTTGACTCCGCAGATTTCCTTGAATATTAGCCATTATTAAACAATTTTAATGTAACTATGTAGACGATGACGAATTAGTAAATCGATGTTGAGGAACTGTCACACTTTAAAATGATATTATTTCAATTAGCTTAGAATGTACATCAGTTAGAACATAAATAGAAGGTTGAAAAATCTCTTGACCAAGATTACATTTCTCAAGCGATAAAAGGAAGTATACAGAGCCAAACATGTTCATCGAGATCCGGAATAGAAACGTCCGTCGGACAACATCTTTCAATCAGCTGCCAACTCTGCTGGCCCCTGTCCTTCCATTTTAATGCACATCTCTACCTAAAATCTTAATATGTTTACTCTGCTCACTGATCTAAGTCTTCTCTCAACAATAGCTTATAAATATAATTTCCTTTCCTCTTCGATCACGCCGAGCTACGGCAAGGTTCGCTTACAAACTCGGGAGTCACGAACACGCGGAGAAAGTCTGAGCAGGTGATTGGTGGAGGCGAATGGAATTTGAAATGTCCACATATCCATTCATTGCTCTACCGCGCAGGGTTGAAGGATCAAATAAACAATTTTCAATCACACTGACAATGTGTAGCTATATTCCTGTTCCTAGCGACAGAGATGTGCGCATGA
>OY744530.1:44821583-44871583 GCA_963556195.1 Sepiola atlantica | reverse complement strand
ACAAATTTTAAAGTATTAGCAAGCAAAAACACTCTGTGTTATTTAATAATATTTGCTTATATATATATATATACATATATATATATAGAGAGAGAGAGAGAGAGAGAAATAGAGAGAGGGGGAGAGAGATTCATGAAAACAGAGAAATAAAAAATATAAGAATGACAAATCTATTTAATCTTCAGTTATTCAATGCAAGGTTTATTCAGTAAAAGCATGCTTTTTTATTTCATTAAACGGGGCTTATCATCAGACGAACTACATAGATAGATAAGTGTGCAGGGAAGTAGCATAACATCATAATTTGAATAATTTTAGAAAATTATGAAAACAAAAATATCGGATGTGAGTGTGTATGATTGTTGACAAAATATAAACCATGTCCAGTTAGAAAAATGTCCAGTTAGAAAAAAGTCAAGTGAGAATAATGTCCAGTGAGAAAAATTCCCAGTGAGGAAAAGGGTTAAGAACAGAAAGACAATAAAATCACCGTTAAATTAAAAGTACGTGGAAACTGCGTCAAATGTGGTCGAAATATTGTAAATCCAGGATTAATTCCTCCAAGAAAATAATATGTGGTTCTTCCGTAGAGAAAAAGTTGGTAAGGGTGTAGGTTCGAGAATTAAGCCCACTTGAAATATTCCATGGACTTTAGTAAATATTTATAAGGACTTGAGTTCAACTATGTGTAGAGATTTCAAGTAGACTCCAATCTGATGTTTAAAAGTTTGTCCGATTGCCTATAGATATTGAAACAGGTTGTTAGGTGAAATTCGAGGCCGGTGATGATTGGGGATCGGATAGATGTATATGATGTGAGAAAGAACGTGTCTACCGAAGGATACTCTGGCTGACGCCTGGTTTGAAGTGGGATTAGTGGTTGTTTGGATACATATCATTATTAGTAATTAAAAATAGATTTTAGTAACTGTTGCTTGATTTAACCTAGAAGGGTAGGATATAATTAAAGAGTTAAGGTGCATTTAAAATAATACAGTAGCATGGCTAGCATTAAGTCAACAGTTTGGGGAATACATTATTCATATTGAGATGAAATTAAACTTAGAGTAACATATGATAAAATCTGAATAGTTAGAGCGCGTTTATAGTAAATATATGATGGCTAATCTGTTGTAGCACTATGAGTAAGGCAAATTATATATAATCCAGAAAGTTTAAGAGTGTTCATAGTGGGATTAGGAGTCAAATGATTAGATATGTGGGAATATATGTGTTTAAGAAGTAACTATTTCGACATAGTTTATATTTCAAGGTTTAAAAAGTTTATATATTTCACAGTTAGTTAAAGATTATGAGCTTAATTCGAAGGTGGTTTATATGTTAAGATAACATCACTGACACACTATTTTCTAGCTCCGTAGGTATCGGAGTTTTATAGTCAATTAAACAGGTTTATTTATATTCGGGTATATAGAATTTAAATGAATAGTGTCATGGTTAGAGGAATGGGGTGGCAAATTATCATAGTTAAAATATTACTAATTTTTGGATATCGGCGGTGGTTGCGTTATTTAGTCAGGGATCAATATACAAAGTTATATGGGGATTATGTGGATTATGCAGGAAAAGTATGACATGGAGTATTCTGAGTGCGGATTGATTATATAGATGTGACTGGAAAAGGTGGTTTATAGTTTAAAGACTATTAGGAGTAGAGTATCGCCGGTGCGCGTTATATCAATAAATTTGACGGATTGTGTTCAAAAAGAGATATGAAAGCCAATGGATAATTTGTGAGAGGGTTTGCTAATAATTGAGAATATATTTAAATGTAAAGTGCTGCACAAGAGCGAGTATGGATTAAGGGTGGAATTAAATCTAATATTAGTTTTCAATATGCATTAAAAATTATGGTGTTATGACATGATTAGATGCACAGAAAGAAAACGATATGTTAGTGGGGTGATTTATTGTAAAGTGAAACAGTTAAATCTAATATTAGTTTTCAATATGCATTAAAGATTATGGTGTTATGACCTGATTAGATGCACAGAAAGAAAACGATATGTTAGTGGGGTGATTTATTGTAAAGTGAAACAGTTAAAAGGTTAAAGTAGAGTTACTAGGGGATAGTTATTAGCTACGGGAAGGGGTTACAGAGGGGACAATAAAATTGATATAATTATATTTTCTGTGCGTGCCTGCATTTATAAACAAGTTCGTGTTTAGAATTAATAATGTGTTTATGATGTGAAAAGCATTTGCCCCAATGTAGGTGTGTATTTTATATTGGGTCGTTATTGTATGTTTTGCATTATATGCAGTATTGGATGTTGATGTTTTAACTGCGAGCAAAGGTTGAGTTAGAGTTTTTGGTTGACGAATGTAGGAGGGTTAGGGGCGTCAGATCAAGCTTATTATTAGTTAGTGGGAGTGGTTAATTAGTGCTGAGGATGCTATTTTCGGTGTCGTGTAGTAATGATGGTTGTGGAGGTAATGTGTTATGGAGTGAGGAGAGAGTTTGTATATTGGTGTTGGTTCATGTATTAACATTTTGGGGAAATTATTGTTCAGTGTATGCGTATATGACGTCACTTTGTATGCACTTGCTGTTTAATGAACATGCTCTGGATGTTTCGCAGTTACAATTATCAGCAGGGAGTATGCTAAATGTTGGTGACTGAGCAGACTTAATTTTCTTATTATTAGAGGTGATGAGAGTTTACGGTATATTGGGCATTGTAAAGTAAGACATTTTTACAAAAAGTGTGTTCAAGATCGTGCCGTATCTATGTAGATGTTTAAAAGATTCAGCTATAATTTTGAAAAATTCCTTAGAGATATTGGTTTTAAAATTGAACTAATAGGGTGGATTACACCAACTATTATTATTTCTCATTAGTCTTTTATTTGGTCTATGTTCGATTCTTTTACTGAATAAACCTTGTATTGAACTGTTTATTTGTTTTTGTTTTCATTCATTTATATAACTGCTCCATCCTGTATATTGAGCTTTAATCACTTCACGATAGGTTCAAATTTCTAAATGTATACATTGTACTTTTAGTTTCATACTTATATATATATATATATATATATATATATATATAGTAATGGCAGTTTCTCAACCATTAAAACTATATTAAAAAAAAAAAAACCTTAAGTCCCAAGTCGTTCAGAGGAAAACCACTCAAGTAAGTCAATTTAACTTTTACAGTCATTATATTAGTTTGCTTCTAACATTATTTAAGGGATCATCAGTTGTTTATTATAAAAAACTGTTTCGGGAATTTAATTTACTAAAACTGTTTATATATATATATATATATATATATATATATATATATATATATATATATATATATATATATATATACATACAGGGGTTTGATTGCTAGAGCATCATGAACGTTCTTTTACCTCTCAAACAAATTGATGGGTAAGCTTATAATTTTGTGACGCCATCTACTGTACCCAGTTCTGGACCAATGAATTCCGACATTTTTTTTTTATTTAAAGTAACTTTCAGTGCCCTGTTATCAAAACCTTATTTGAATTGATGACGTAATAAACGGGTTCACATTTTGTGGGACGAGGTCAATATGACGAGAGGTGGTGACAGTAGAAGAATATTGGGAGGAAGATATATGAATCACGAAAAATCATATATATGTTAATTTTAGCCCTGGACGTGTGAGCACATTTTATTTATTTAATTACCTACCCCTACATCATTATTCTTTTATATATCCATAAAGAAACTCGTTATGTGAATAATGTATCTCTTAAATAAACTTTAATTATATTTAGCTTATTTTTCTCAATGCTGAGTGGATATTGATATGAAAGAATGCCATGCTTATCATGTAATAAGTGTTCACATGAAGAACTTTATTTCATTTAAAACTTGAAAATGACAGAACATTATAAAAATTAGTAAGATAGTTTACAGCAGAAAACTCCAGTGTATTCATTGATTATTCGGTAACGGCAGCTAGGCTTCTATTTCGCTCTATATATCTTTCTCTCTCCTCCATTCACTTTCTACTTTTGTTAAGCAAACATAAGAACGGTGACACGGCCACATAAAAACGTTCCTTGTGACGGAAAGGTCAAATAGATAAGTACAAAGTAACTGGACGAGTATTAAATTAGTACATACGTACCTGAAAAGTAGATATCCGTTCCTGTGACAGATTACTGCGAGGACTAGAAATGCTTTTAGCAAGACATGATCTCATTCTTCATGCACAAAAAATTGTAAGGAGTGTCGGACAGCATTACTCTTTTTTATTCTTAAATCCTGACAGTGCAAATAAGACCAGACAAGGAAATAGTGAAATACTCCAGACAAGTATATTACTTAGATTTTCAATTCTGGTTGGATATGGCATCGGACAAATGTTGCCCGTGTCTTCAAAAGTCGAAACGCGAAAATGTATCGGACAAAAATTCAAAAAAATGTTTATTTCGAAAGTTGTACTTTAACTTAAACGATCTGGGTAGAAAATATTTACTTCCAATACCGTAGAATTAAAGATGAAAGGTCAACTGTTAACGTACTTAAACATCCAGTTGTTGAGATAATCTTAGTTCGATAATTTTAATTAGAAATTACACCAATCTTAATCGACACAGAACAATCTTGTCCAACGCCTGTGTCCTCTTACGAATATAAACATCAATATATTATGCTACGGAAATTCATGTTTAGAATTTTTTTTTCAAATTTTAAATCCATTAACTGATCTTTATGCTAGAAAAGGTCTATAATATTTTCCGTCTTAAGAAGAAAAGAAAATTCAGGTATATTTCTTAATGTGTGTATTATGATTATAAATCGTCGTCAATGCAAATCTTGGATATTTCATTTTTTTAAAGATGAGATTATGTTCATAGTATGCTACCTGAAGTATTTCAAAATAATTCAAACAACTTAAATTTGAGGAATAATTAGTTCTTGATATCTAATATAATAGATACATATTAGGAGTTTCAAAAATGTATAGTATCTAAGTTTTCATGATAGGTTTACCGTCCCACTGTGTTCCTTTTTTAAATGAAAACAAATATAGACTACATTACCAAGGCTAAGACCTATTCAGTTATGTTCCAAAATCTATATTGATCTGTTAATTTATTCAGAAGTTAATTCTGAACTTACAAATAGATAAAACTGCATACATACGTAATTTTAAATAATTAAAAATATACCCTAACATTTCCAGCTCACAATACAAACAAGATATACCATCATATATTTTAATAGACATCACATTTTCTTCAACATATGCACCCACAGAGTTAGATTGTTAACACCCGGAAATCAGGTCTGAACTCAGATGTTGGTGTTTTCAATATGTAAACATCTTTTACAGACGGTCGAAGGTATTAGTGCTGCATAATTATTTGTCAATTTAAATCGTGATTTGAAATTTACCAGAGCTAGATTGTCACGCGTACATAGATATGGTGACAGACGTAAAGTTCCCTATGTCGTTTGCAAGAAATATTTCATGCCGAGATGACAGGCGCGTAAAGACAATGAAATGTTATTTAAGTACATTTAAAATGCGCGCAGTGCGAGTTGGCAAAGTTCAGTTTTTCATGATATGTGTAAATTCAAACAAATCTTTCCGAAACATACTACATTTTTGATAAAGTAAAGATGAACGTTGAAAACATTAAAATTAACAATTATATTAAAACACATAATTTACATGATTTTTTAATAACGTAAATTAGCTTGCTGTAAAATCTTTCTGAAATTTGGTAAAAATAGTATTTAAAACATACACACACGTACTTATATATGTGATTATATATATATATATATATACATATATATATACATATATATATATATATATATATATATATATATATATATATATATATATATATATATATATATATATATATTGTCACGAATGCCGCCGGTCGGGACCACCGAAAGACATTTACGTGACAATGATAAAAAAAAAGTTTTTTAAAAAAGTTTTTAAAAAGTCCGGAGTGGCTCGTATTATGCCAGGTTCAAATAAAACGTGATATGAGATGGGGATTTCTCCAATATAAAATACTGTCAGGAAATACAACAAAAAGATGCGAAGAAACGACAAAAGACTTTAGGATTTAAATTTTATATTCATTTATTTAATGAAACTGTATACTAAAAAAAAACGGGAGTGTTTCTATAAAACAAAACAAAATAAAATATCAAAACAAAAGTATATTCTTAAGAAGAGGGGGGGGGGATTGTCTATCCTAGCCCTATAATAGCAGGATTCATTTCTACACAAAAAGTATACATACAACAGCCCTAGGGGGCGAATGTCCGTGAAGA
The DNA here is from genome assembly GCA_963556195.1 of Sepiola atlantica. Classification (NCBI taxonomy): domain Eukaryota; kingdom Metazoa; phylum Mollusca; class Cephalopoda; order Sepiida; family Sepiolidae; genus Sepiola; species Sepiola atlantica. Next base: position 44,865,276 of record OY744530.1, on the reverse strand, counting down.
GATATTAAGGTTGTTATTTACAACTGGATGCATTGTTCGATTTAGAATCGACATTTCCGGCATGTCGTCGTAGCCGCACCTCCTTGCACATGTAGTTTTGAAATACATTTTTTCTCAGGAAAAACAATTCCTGGCTGGTTACTTTTTCTCCGCTTAGTTCAGCGAGTCGTCTCGCCCGAGCCGAGGGCGGCTATAATTCCATTTTCATTTCTCCGCTTAGTTCAGCGGGTCGTCTCGCCCGAGCTGAGGGTGGCTATAATTCCATTTTTATTTCTCCGCTTAGTTTAGCGGGTCGTCTCGCCCGAGCCGAGGGCGGCTATAATTCCATTTTCAACAAGCTCTCTCGCCCGAGCTGAGGGCGGCTATAATTCCATTTTCAACAGGCTCTCTCGCCCGAGCCGAGGGTGGCTATAATTCCATTTCAACAGGCTCTCTCGCCCGAGCCGAGGGCGGCTATAATTCCATTTTCAAAAGGCTCCACTGCGATACTGTAGTTGCATATCGGTCGTCTCGCCCAAGCCAAGGGCGGATATAATTCCATCTTCAAATTCTATCTACAAAAGGCCCCTGCCTTTCCTCGCGACTTTCTTGTCGACGGTTGTTCATTTCTTCCCCGTTCAGCGCAGAGATACTCGGGAAGACTGACTATAGTTGTCCTCAAAGTATGTCCGTCTTAACCCGGCAGCTAACGTACTTCCTTGCCGGCATATTTCGTTCTCTGTCGCGTTAACTTCCTGTCGACTGTTCGGCTCCGCGTGCGGCTGAAGTGCGGCTGAAGTTTTTTCTTTTTCTTCACTCTCTCTTTTTATCTCCTTTCCTGACGTCATTCGAGTCGCATTATGTTAATTTCTAGGTCGTGTATAAATGTGCAAAAATGAATCCCATCTCTCTCCGTAAACCGGAGTCGTGAGCTCGAATCTCGATAGCTCTTCCTTACATTTTGTAACAATATATATATATATAATTTATAGTTGCACTCCATTGAACCCGGGAATAATAATCCAAAATCATAATTTTAATATTCACATCAATTTCCTTTATTTTAATATTTCAGCAAATAGCTGTATTTTTTCTTAAGTCATCAGACAAACCAAATCCATTTATTTTTTTAATTGTTTCCTTTATTTTATTTTTTTTCAAAATTAAAACATTTTTCTTACGCGCGTTTCAAAGCAACGTCAAGGGAAAATATATAGACTTGAGTCGAACTTTGTTGATTGTGACAGCAAGAAGTTAATTTGTAAAAATAGGAAAATATATTATTCCAAAAACAAGAAAACGGAAAATGCTAAAAATGCAAGACGACTTGACTAAAGGAAATGTGTCAAGCCGAAATACATGAGTAGTAGCTGTAACCAAAACACGTCTGCTTACAGTGAAAATCGCGTGCATATTGAAAAACCAAGTATCTGATTTTTAAAAAAAATCGTGGAAACCGAATGCCAGCATCAGAATTATGCAGGTGGCAAAAATTACATGTTCATTCGTATAAAAAGAAGTTCGAAATTAAATTTTAAATCTGATTAAAAAAATAAATACTTAAATTAATTCCGAAAGTATTATTCATCGTCATATAGAACGATTAATTTAATCTGTTAAAACGACTGATAACATTTTTAGAATGTATCTGCTCTTCTTTTAGGACTAACACACTGTCTCTTAAAATATATCAGAACTAGTCTTCCAGTGCCGGGCTTTGTTTCCTGACTCGGACAATGAATGCCGTCTCTCTTTCTCTCTATCTGGGCAACTTGAGGAAAGTTATTTCGTCACTAAGTCTTACATTACCGGTCTGGGTCTTTCTACTTCCGACAGTTCGAGGGTACAGGTTAGACAGCTTGTCTGGCTGTTGTTTCCGACTGACAGGGCAGGAGCCCAAACTCTTAGGTAGCGCTAAGAACGGCTGCTTGTATAATATCGTGGGTAACTGTATGTGCCATGTCGCGCATGGAAAGGGGTCCCACAGTTATCCCCGGTGGGCTTTCCGGAGGCCACAACCCCCATGGACCAGGTCGCAACTAATGGACTGGTTGTGTAATCTTATTTGCACCTAACATGAACCCATTTTGTCCACCCCCACTTTATGAAAAACAAACATTACATTGCAAATTAAAATAATAAAACCTAAACCTGAAAATTGTAACAATTAATATCGTTTAAAAACAATAAATAGTTTGTTCCACGTTGCTGTAAATATAATTGCTTGCTAACTATTTTCTTTAAAATAAAACAAAACGTAAGTCTGAACTTTTTTACTTAATTTATTTATGGTTATATTTTAAACCGTGTAATAATAAATAGTATTTGCTTTTTTACCGTAAACATAATTGTCAACTAAATAATCTTTGAATAAATATAACTAACATTAGTAAAAAAATACTTCATTTGCATTGTACTTACAGCCATCAGTTTACCCGAACGTACGGACGAACCTGCAAATTCCTTGGTATATAGATTGAAAACAAATATAAAAGTGATAAAAGCAAAAACATCCTACCATAACTTACGAAAACAATAGAAACATTAACAGATTAACGGTCAAATAAATGTAAAAAGCATACAATTAAGTGCGACCGACAGACAGGTACATAGAATGCGATGCTACATCTAAAACTATAGCTACCGCACCGTCAGCGGCATTAGTTGCAATATCCGCACTAATCAACACCTGTGATAAAACGATAAAATCTCCTTCAGATAGTGTGTCAGGATACACATGTCTGCTGACACATTTGTAGCCAGGTTTCTGCTGAATGACGATAACGCGAACCAAGTACCGGATGTACTGATCGCCATTACATTCAGTTGAATGTAGAGCACCGGAAGGCAACCATTCATGGAACGTTTCTGGTTTCAAGTAAATGTGAGTAATCACACTTTTGATGCCTCGAGTTCATGGGCCCCATCCGCTTCCGATATCGAGCTCTATGTTATATTATTGTTGCCTGAGATAACAAGTGTACTTGGTGGTAACTAAAATTAATACTGAAAGCTTTCTAAGTTTGTATTACGGATTTTGATAGCTCTGAAAAGAATATAGCGATAATGAAATTACTAAATAATGAAACGGTTCATACACTCTACCTTTCTCGATGCTTTTCTATTCTTTTATCCTCTCTCTCTCTCTCTCTCTCTCTCTCTCTTGATCTCTATCTCTCTCTACATATATATATATATATATATATAGAGAGAGAGAGAGAGAGAGAGAGAGAGTTAAATAAACAGTATATATCATGAAATGAAATACTATGAGGACATGATGCATGAAAAATAGAAAACAGAAAACAAATCACACACATGAATAAATCAATGACTAGCGATGAACAGGCTTCGTTCGGAGCAAAAAATGTCTTCATGAAAAGTGAAGATTTAAATGTATTGAATTAAAGCAAATCAAAGGAAAAACAACGAGACGCACAACTCGATGTTGTTAGAACGTGCGTAACTATTTGAATAATTATGCAGCGCTTGCAACAAAAACGTAAAATAGGAAGAATGGTCAGAAAAAAATAAAGAAAAAGAAAAAAATGGAAACATGGATGAAATGTTGTAAAAATAGATAGTACTTTCAGTGGTACAAAAGTTTGGCAGCCATTGGCGAGATATATCGCATTGCTTTTGTGTGATATTTGCCAAATGTTTACCCGGTTAAGAAAAACATATCAAAGCTCAAGCTATTCATTAAATTGTATGAGAAAAGTATTACATCACTTTTTATGAACCTGTGGCGTTGGAGAGCAGATTAATTAATATATATATATATATATATATATATATATATATATATAGAGAGAGAGAGAGAGAGAGATAATCATAATGATCGGATCTGTATAACCTTTTTATATGTATACTAAACAATACTGTAAGTAATATGGGCACATTATTTTAAGTAAATGTTAAAAATGTAGTCATTGCATATATATAAACTTGTATTTGTTTATTTACTTTTCATGATGAATTTTGGAATATATTCTTGGGAACACGGTAGGGAACATACACACATATTTTTTTTGTAAAATTAGCATTTGAGGATTGCGCCAACCAAAACTCGCACCGCTCTTAAAACAACTTGTTAAATAAGTTAAATAAAAAAAACGTAATAGAGAAAATTATTACTCTACATATAACGTTTCGTTATATACATTTTTGAAAGAATCAGTGCGCGTTCGTGGGCGTCGATAATATATGAATGTAATTGAGAAAATCATTATTTATTAAACTTATACTTATGAATCACAGGATATATATTTTAAGCTACACAGTGCGTAACGTAAGCACTTTAAAAATATATACTATTTAGGAGGGTACTACTGAAACCGTCTCATACTTCTCCAAGAAGCAGAAGAAATTACAATTTTAAACTAATGCTATATTTATTGATTATACCCGTGCTGAAACGATTATCTTACTATATATATATATATACTATATATATATATATATATATATATATATATATGTGTGTGTGTGTGTGTGTGTGTGTGGGTGTGTGTGTGTGTGGGTGGGTGTTAGTTTACATGTATATAAACACATAATATATTTGTACATATAAATATATATATATACATTTATATAAACATATATATATATATATATATATATATATATATATATATATATATATATATATATATATATATGTTATTTGTAGCTCATAGAAAACCCGTCTAGATTTGAACTGTCAGTGTAGAAGTAACACAGCATGACGTCGCTTGCTATATGTACATCGTTTCTTTCAATAAGTTGTAATGCTCTTATGACGTCAAGCCGCCGGATAAAGTGCTAAACTTATCACTATTCATTCGCTATTCAGCGTTAGCAGAGTAGTTCTAGACGTCAGGAATTTAGTTGCAAAACACTTTGAATCCGGGGTTTCGAATCGCATGACCAGTAGTAAATAGTCATATCTCTATGCTGATGAGTCCTGATTATAAATGGTGAATCCTATACATACTTAGATAATAAACAAAACAAATAATTAATTGAACCAAATGGTAATACAACAAGTTATTTATACTGTTAATTTATTATGAAACTGATATCTGAAGATGTAAATAGCTTCTCAAAATGTGTTAAGTATTTTAAGCAAGAAAAGCTTTGATTTTGACACTTCAAATTGTTGCAAATGTATGTCTAAGGAATTGATTTTAGTCTAAAGTTGAAATTGGTTGACTTATTTCGAAATTATTTATAATGAAATCATTTTTTCTCTTTTTTTAAAAACTAAATTTTTACAAATTCGTCTAATTTGAAGCAATTGTATTTTCGGCTTCGATAAATAATATATTAATACTGAATATAAAATAATATGTAAGGCTCGTGTGTGAGTGATACGATGACAAGAAGTTGCCCCATTATTTTATAATAGAGAAATTTCGAAGATGTACAGAAAAAATAATTAATTTTTATCAGTTTCTTCGTTCTTTTTAAGGCAAAGGAAACAGTATCAGTATAATGGTTGAAACGTGTGCGTTATATAAATTGTGAAGACACTTTGATATGGTTATTCTGCTTGAAATGTTAAACCAAGTATAAAGAGGAATAAGTAAATAAAAGCAACAATATTTTGTCGATCCAGCAGTTCATTTTTTGGTTAAATGATATTCATGTTGTACAAACTGATCATACAAAGTAAATGCTAGAGAGAGAGGGGGTAGAAAGATCTTAATATTGAGAGAGGAGCGTAAGAATTAGAACGCGAGAGAAAGAAAAACGGAGTTAAAAGAGAAGATACGTGCGAGTGCAAGAGATAAGTGGAAGAGGAAATGGTTTAGATAGAGAAATAGTATAAAAAGAGAGAGGGGAAAATAGTGTAGGGATAAGAAAACGACAGTAAGAAAAAGGGAGAAAAATGAAAAGAGGATACCCGAGGGTAAGAAAAAGGGAAAGAATAAGTAACTATACGAGAGAGAGAGAGAGAGAGAGAGAGAGAGAGAGAGAGAGAGAGAGGGGGAGAGAGAGAGAGAGAACGGAAAAAAAGAAATAATTAATAAATCTAAAATCTTTACAAATAAACAGATTTCTGGACGTTAGAGTACAAAACTGAAAATTAAAAAAGAATCACAAATGATAAGATTAATTATGGTGGCTACTTATAGAATGAAAATGTCTGATCGTGTGCCATAATCACAGACTCCTCAACAAAAAAAACGAATTCGGCATCATCAACATATAGTTCGGACATTCCTTTTTTCTTTCTCTTAAAAAATACAGATTCAATTTGGCATAGATTCATATCAAAAAGGAAAACAAACAATGAATGCCCAGACAATAAAAGAAGATGCGTGATCTTTGATCTGGTGACAGTCTGCAATTTTAGATCTGCTTTTCATCCTCAATGAAATGCAAATATCAATAACCGAAATTCAATAAAAAACAGACTCTGGAGCTAAGTTGGATGTTACATTTTAGTATTCGTTGTTTAAACAATTATAAATCAGTGTCTGAATCATTAAAAGAAAGAAAAAACGAATAACAAGTTTTATTTAAGCTTGAATGAATAAAAATCTCGTAGAATGTTAAAACTCTTTTCCGTTTCTTTTCGGATATATTCCTATAGTTGTCTCTTCTTAGAAAACTACTGGGGAAAGTAATAGGTCGTCTGGCGATGAACTATTAATAGGCAGCTCCAGTGATCCCCACAAGAATGAAGCCGCAAGTTCAGAAGTAGAAACTTTGTCAGTAGATTTAGAACGGAAACTTCATCGGACGATTCAGAAGCAGAAACTGAGATACATGTCCCACTTCGGAGAAGCCCACGAATCAAAAGGCCACTACCACCCTGCATTATGTGTGATCAAGAGATCAGGGGTGAATGTAGCAGCCATAACGCAGGTCCAGAAGGAAAGAGAGTGAGGGTTGCATTTTTGCGGCAAAAAAGGCTAAATAAAAGGCGGTGTTTTTGGGGTCGACAGCAGTTGAGTAGAGAACGTCTAGAAGTATGCATGCGTTTGGATAATACGGTTAAAAGAAGGTAAAACGTGTTGCCAGGAAGAAAAATGAACACAAGTCACTGTTACACTTATATTTTACACTAATGCGATAGAATGTCGCCGGTAAAACAAAAACTAGTGAGGATGTTGATCAACGTTACTTTAAACATTGTCAATAGACCTTTACTAATTTAGGGACTTTATTTTCCTTCTAACAAAAGTATTAGTAAGTCAAGAGACTGCATACTCGTAGTTATACCTTATGAAGTTTATTACTAAAAAATATTATCTGATCAGATTGAACTTTTCCATTGTGGTTACCAAAGAGCATCGGATACATACATCACATTTAGAAAAATCGGAATTTGATATTCCGTCGGAATTTCGATCGTAAAAATCTAAATCATGAAAAGATGGACAAAGCTGCGTGTATCTACGATGTCCAGAACCGAAGTTATCACCTATAGTGTGACACTCACATTTTCCATGAAAATTCTTTGTACTTTTGTCCTATATATCTCAAAATTAAATGATTTCTCAGTTAGATTATGACCGATATTTTGACCAAGTTCTGATACGATTAGTGTATCGATGTAAAGAGTAGGCTGTAGAAAAACAAACATAGTGACAAACTAACAAATTCTAGCGGAAACATAACCTTCTTTTGTGAGTGTAATAATATAATGTGACACTGTATGATCTACATTTCTGCTAGCTTATTTCTTCTAGCCAATGTTTCTTTATACATCAACATTCGTGAAACTACGTATTATGTTTCCAACCCTAGTCCCGCCCGGTCTCCTATGAGCCAGAGCATTTTTTCTTAATTGTATTTGTAGTTTAGAAAATGTTCAATCAAATATGTATAACAAGGAGTATATTTGCAATCTATTAGTAACATAAAGGCTCGAAAAATATTCGTCAGTGTAGTACTACATTTGAACATAACCACCCTTTGACACATGCAGTATTTTTAGCAGAATCGAAATTTATTGAACTTGAAGAGTTTTAAGATTCTGGTGCGGCAGACGTGCATGGTTACAATCAACGTACATCTACACCATGTAACTGCCACTATACTTAATATGCATCGATTTGAAAAATATACATTAACTAAAAAATATAAAGTCTGCACATGTGAATACCTTTTTTGTGGTAAATATGATTACAATAAACTCCTTAGTGTGTTGTTATTCATGCTAGATCCTGTATGAAATGCAAGACCACTTTATAGATTTCAGGTTCTCATTGAGTAAAAGGCATGTTTCAAAAATCAGAGAGAACACATGGGACTGAAAAGCATTGTCAAACTTGTAAATCTTGACAAACATCTTGTAAATACATATCAGAATATTCAATTAAATCAGACAGATAAGATGGGTTGACTGAACCACAGCAAGTAAATATTTTTTCTCGTAGATTTTTCGACAAATGTTATTTTTTTCACATACATGTTTTGGAGGAGAAACAACCGATTACAGTGTTGGGCCATAGTGACGGTATACGATACCTTATTTTATATAGTTATATATTCTATAAAACCTTTGCAGTTGGCTATTCTATGCCTATCTCTTAGACTTACAACGTGTGTATTTTCCATCCAAAAATTCATTTAAAAGCTATTATTATTGATGAGCCAACATTAGATGGGTAAAGGCAAACTTGAAATAAACTAGCCATAAGAAACATATACACAACTAAAGACCGTGGTAGTTGCTTTAGAATCAATTGCAGAATTGATGATATCACTGTACTATACAAGGCTATTATGGTAAAAACGAAAAAACAAAAATAAGTATACGAGATAGCTAATTAATTTTAACCAAAGAAATAGACACTGATAATTAATATACTCCACATAATGGCACTCAAGATTAATGCAGCTGATTTCCTAGCAGATGTTGTTACTGCTAGTTTAGAAGTGTCAAAGTTGTGTGAATACTACCAATAACGATATAGTGGGCACTACCGGTGCAAATAGTAGTTGAGATTAAATAAACATAAAAATACACACTATTAATCGTTTACTTCGTCAAAATGAACTCATATTTATAGTCATTTTAAAGTTAATTGTTAGAAAAACGAGACCTTCTACTACTGTTTTTGTTAATCTATGAAAACTTCGTGGCAATAATCAAACGTATTTCCCTCAAGTATAATCTTCCCAAATTACTGACCCTCTTGAAAATTAGTATCTCACCTCGGATGCAATAAATTGTTTAAGTGTTGATGAGCGATTTATTTCAAAAAGTGTTCCAGGCGTTCCTCCATGGAAAGTAAATCCTCTATTTGCTGCCTCTAAAATTTAGCTTCTGAATAAAGGATTTCAAACAAGTAATTGAGTGGAACTGATGTGCATATGTACTAACGCTCTCTGGTAAGTTACCCACAATTATCAAGTTAATAACTGCAGTGTACGTAGTTTGTTTGAGATCAAAAGGGACAATACATTCTTTAACACACAACTGTATATCTTTAATATGTTTCAGTGAGTAAACTAACGTTCGACTAAAATCCATAATTTTGCATTAAAAATTACAATGTAATTATTGTAACATTTATCCGGAGAGCATTCCCTCGTCAATGTTAAATTCCGATTAATTAGAAGTGACGAAAGAGTCCATAACACGATTTTGTCAGTTAGTTAAGTAAACACTAATTTAAACTTATTTATATAAAACAACAAATACGAGTTTGAGTTACATTGGGATTACATCACGAAAATATAATAAAGTAGGAGTAAATCTTCTGATATCAATATTGTGCTTTTTTTCCAAAATTGCGAACCACGAAAAAGAGTTTTAAAATTTCTGCTATCAATTTTGCAACCGCAACGGTGAATCTGTAGAAATTACGCTTATAGAAAGTTGCTCTTGCAATTAACTCATGAAATCCTTAATGGTATTCTTATATATGTCTTCACATTCACAAGGTGGATAAATAGCTGTCAAATAAATAACTAAAGTTTCATAAATTGTTACAAAAAGCATGATATACGCACATTCTAACCAACAGAAAATATACTGAACTCTTCATTTCGATTATAACATACTTTATATTATTTTATAGTGTAGTAAGTTTAGTTTTATTTGTAAAAAATGCAAATTCAAAGCATATGTGCCATGTAGTATTATAGTGAAATACATGTTTATTCATCTATTTTTGCAATTAATTATGTCCAAAATAAATGTCAAATACATAATACGTGATTATCATTTTTTGTGATATTTTCCAATTTTTACAATTATCGTTCAGTAAGTAAAGTTTAAAAAATATGGCTGATCTTACTAGCAGTTATTCATATTTAGAATTTCCGTTTCAATATAGTATCCATTAATTGCATCGTATGAAAAATGTGTATTTAAATAGTATAATCTTTAACGAAATACATCAGCAAGATGCTGTAAAAATTAAATATTTCTTTAAAGTTCCGTATGTAATTTTTAACTAATTGCTTCATTATTTTTGAAGTTAAGAATGTCGACAGGGCCCAACTGCTGTAAATCTAAAATACTAAACTAAATTGAATAAAAAAAAACTTTTTCTGGCTCAATAAAATAAAGGTGCGCTCAAATCAATAACATCAATGTCACTCGTCACTGTAGACGTTGTTTTTATTCGAGTCTTATTGCAGAAAGGAAGGAAAAAGACTTTCCTTATTATTCTGGTTTCATGGCCCGTATCTATATGTGTTGTCAACTCTCTGATTCGTCGTGAACTGATCTATGATTATGCGACGTTCTCCCTCTTCTTTAGAAACTTTCTTTTCGTCTAGTTGTTAACTCTTTCTTATATTCCTTTATTTATGACTTATCTGAGATTTTTAAACTTGCAAAAAACATGTCGTTGAACGATTAAAAGCACAATTGAAAGTAGTAGCCCTATAACTAAAAACTGTCTGACTTACCCGACAATAAATATATGACGCTTATGAGTTAAGATATACAGAATTAACTGGCATAAATAAAGTATACTGTAACCTGTGTTATAATAAGCGTTTTGTAGCAAGGAAAAAGGAGACGAAACAGAAGGAAAATTAAACAAATTGTATTGTTTCTAAATATATCAGATACAAAACGAAGTTGTTGTTGTTCGTTCGTGTGTACAGTTCTTCTCATTGTGATTCTGTCGTTGTAGAGTTGTTTCTGTTATTGTTATTGTTCTGCTGTGGTGGAGTTGTTGCTGATGTTATTGTGCTGTCGGGCCCCCGCTATTTAAGAGTAGTACGCCGACGGAATCGTAGACATCCGGCTCCCAAACGACAGGGACAAAAAATGGTACTTGACTTTAGAAAATCTTTGAAATCTTATTTCCTTCATAGCGAGCACGGCACATAAGTAATCCGCACACAGCTTTGTGGTGATGTTCATGAGTATGTGTTCCAACTATGATACAACCATGGTGACAAGGGAACAAGCCTCAGTGTACCTAATTCCACTTTTAAGCAGTTAGGAATCACAGAAATAAAGCACACTTGGACAGCGGTCACAAAACAAAATGTGATCTAAATCGTAAGACATGTAACCTTTTACTTATTCGTCTATATTTATTTTGTAGAATTGATAAACATACCTGCTATTCACACTAACATTTATACAGATAAAATTACATTAAATAATGCTTAATAATGTGTTAATCTTACGTTTAACCGAACTCACAAAGCGAAAATCCTATGTTTAAATGAAAGAAAAATATATGCATATCTTCAATTTATTTAAGATTCAAAACACGAAAACTCGGGATACATTTCCACAGTGCATCATAAGCGTTATCATAATTCTTATTTTTATTCTTCATCGTGTTTGTCTTTTTCTTTCTTCGCCTTCCTCCTTTTTTCATATTTCTTTTTAATATTATTAATAGTAAAATTTATTTTTGTAAATGAGATTAAAAAGTCGCATTGCTTCATAGAAACAAAAAAGCCTTCTTTTCGTCCATATCTCTTGACACAGACGTATCAGGGCAAAACCTTTTCTTCACAAGACGTACAAAAAAAAAACAATGAATGAAAACTTAACAAATTGCTCGATGTTTCTACATAATTCATGATCTTCACAATTTTTTATTGTTGGAAAAGGTGTTTTTATTCAAATTTCGCCATAAAGATATTCAGAGCGATGAAAATAGCCATGTATGTAATTGTTTTACTCTCATTTTCTGAAGTCATGAAAATAAAATGGCGTCTCCGTTTATCGACGAATTTCATAACTGCCTAATGTATTGTTTACCCTGTTTACTTGTGTTCAGCGCGGCGAAACGGCTTTTCTGCATTTCTTTTTGAAATGATGTTTTCTCTGTTTTCTATTATTATTATTGATCAGCTATTTTTTATTACTTTCTCCGAGTATAGGATATTAATAGTTTGCATGCTCTGATTTTTTTATAACAGTATCACCGTATACGGGGCAGTGATCCTATCGACCTATCTATCTAGCTATCAACAATACTTGATGAGATTGACATTCGCTGACTTCCAATATATGTGTATCTCGTATAAAACTGCATTCAAATCTAATAAAATGCATATTATTAAAGATTAAAATTCTGAATTTTATTTCATATTGCAAGAAATATAAAATAACAATACAGATAATTATTGGTATGTATATATAAATATAATCGACGGACCAGAATCATGTGAGTTACTCACATATTTCTGGTCAGTCCATTATATATAGAAGCCTAGAATCTCTATGTATTTAACATTATTTCAAGTTTCGAAATAATGCAATCCTCATATCTATATCAATATAAAGTTAGGTATTTATTTTTACATGTTTCTACGTATAGGATTAATTCTTTAACATATTAATATACATTTCTGAACAATCAGCTAGGCGTAAGTGTGTCTAATGTGGGCTATATTTAGTTTAACTTACTTTGATTCAAAGAGAGCAAAGAGTGTGTCGACACCCTTCGTAAAAAAATGCAGACAGTGTAAGGAACATAATTCAAGTCCCTTTCAACATCCAGGTGAATGTTTCTCGTAGATAAGTTAACCATGTCTCTATCGTCAAACATTAGTGTATATATATATATATATATATATATATATATATATATATATATATATTTAACAATGAATGAAAATGAATGATTACTGTTGGATTTTTAAATAATGACCTATCGTGATAATAGAAAGTTCAATATACTGGATAGAACGATACAAAGAATGATGAAAATTAATGTTAGAAGAATCACAAATATTATTAAATCATCAATACTAAAAATAAACAAGGAGGAATCTAAAATCCTAATACATAAGTAACCGGTCTTTCAGCGATAATGAAAATAATTGATGTTTAAAAATCTATAGATTAAAGATTTAAGAGTTCTCTTCATTTTTAAACTATTGATTATTTAATAACATTTGAAATTCTGTTTACTTTTATTTTCATCATTGTTTTAATTAAATCTCTCTACAATTAATAAATTGTAAGTTAAACTTAAAAATACCTTTTATATATATATATATATATATATGTTTGTATATATATATATATATATATATATATATATATATATATGTTTGTATAGAAAATGAATCTTTCATACTTTATATTTTTTTTTAATTTAAATGCTTTTCCTTTTTTGGAAGAGTATTTTCCGTTACCTCTTATCTAACACGCTATTTCCTTTAAATCCAATTGTATATATACATATAAATTGTTTTGTGTTTCGTATAATCTGTTTTGTTTTACCAATACAACTACTCCTATCATCTTATCTAATTTGCTGTATAATTGGAAGTGTTAAACTCATTGAACTCATTATTCAGATTGTTGGCTTCTAAGAAAAAAGTCTATACACTGTGCTTATAACACGATCGTGCACAAACTGTTTTTATGTGTGATTCTGCGAGTGTAAATATATGATTATGCCGTAATTAAGTTTACCTACTATATATATATAATCATATAAATATATATATATATAGATACATACACATATACACATATTATATGTACATATATATATATATATATATATATATACATATATACATATATATATACATATATATATAAACACACGTATATATACACGTACATATATACACATATATACACATATATATATGCATATATTTATATACACATATATATACACACATATATATATATATATTCACACACACACACATATACATATATATATATATAGATATATATATACATAAAAACACATATATATACTCGAGTATATAGGTTTGAAGAACTTAATTTGCTCGTTATGTTTGCCTATTGGATAACATTGTCCTACCGAGTGTAAACTCATCCTCGTGTGGCATCAGTGTGGGTTATTTGTCGTTTGATGACTACGCCACTTATTTAGCAGAGTGGGTACATTCTACAGTCGACCACTCGCTGCGGTTTCATTGATCATTAGACTTCCTTGTATGTGGTGTGATAGCTCAAACGGCAGAGTACTCGTCTTGCTACAAGTTACTAGGATATCAGATCATGAGTTCGGATGTATTCTACTGATGGAAAGAGGGCGAAACTCGACTTAACGGTTTACGGTATGTTGCTTTAAAGTTTTTGGGTGGGCTGCGGCGTTGTTCGATTGTAGAAATAACTATATTGAAAGCATGTATAGATGCGAGATTTATTAATAAAAAATATAATCAGGACAGATTTTGTAAAGTCTTATTTATTTTTACTTTGATCTTTTGACTCATCATTCTGCTTGTATACCTAGCTTATTACGAGTATGACGTTGTGTTTGTATTAACGGATTTCTTATTTTAAAAAAAATGACGTGATGGGCATGCACGCGGTTGTGTATAAAATTGGGATCGTTCATATATATATATATATATATATATATATATATATATATATATATATATGTATATATATATATATATATATATATTTAAACATTTTTTTAAAGAATTTCATGATAATAAATGAAGCTAAAAACCTTAAATCATGTTAAGATGCGATATTTATTAATAAAGATCATAACAGATTTTTTTTCATCTGTACTTTGGTCCTTTTAATAAGCATTTCGCTAGTATATCAAGCTTCTTCATGGTATCATTAGACTCTTGAAAATATATTTTTTTAATTATGAAGTCTCCCAATTTAATATATATATATATATATATATATATATATATATATATATATATGTGTGTGTGTGTGTGTTATATAGTGAAACACAAATGTATTGCTCAATTGATACAAGTTTACATTGTAATAATATTTATTTTCAGAACAGTTATTAACGTAGATATTTTCTGACAAAACTTATAAACAGCAATTTTTTTTGTCACATGTAAATTCTTTCATTCCTTAAATCTGATGAGAAAACTCACACGTTGTTTATATAAATGTCTCGTTTGTATTGACAATCTATGAAACGGCCGTATTTTTTACATATAAAAACAATTTTGCTTTTCATACGATTTCGTAATTCATTCGTAAAATATACCAATCTCTCATGTTTTTTTAAAATATATAATAATGGTTTCAAATATATCGATTCATAGAAAAGTCATGTTTGATAACACTTCTGCTACTACTAATAATAATACTACTACTAATAATAATAATGCTAAGGAATCACATATAAATTGAAATGGAAAAATAAATATAGAAATTAAGAACGAAAGAAAGGACATTACACGGAGCCAAGGATAATGAAACTATTTAATATCCCATGATGTGATATTGCTCCTCTCCAAATAATTGTAGCACATAGGTCGATGTGTTCTACGCAAAATTGACCGCGTGTAGAGTTAAAGATTATTGAATAACTGAATAATTAGGACCTATACTAGAAAAATGTGTACAGTTCTAGTATCGTGAGGGCTCATTTTAAGAGTTATCGCAAGACACAGATAATGCAAGAAGTCTAGAAAGATGTGCTGCAACTCATACTACAAAGATTCCCACTACTTACTACTACTGATAGTGAAACCTGTAGAAACTCTTGAGAGTAAATAAAAATACTTCAACTAAACTTGAAATATTGAGGGAAGATTACAAGTAACGAAAGGAGCAGAAACTAGCTTAGTAGATACGCCACATCATTGAATCTTAAATCGCCCTAAACAATATTAATACGGTGCTACCTGCATCGGTTTGTGCTACTTGGTCATGAAACAGACTAAAAACGTACATACAGTAAGAAGATTACCATGTAGTATTGGAATTATTATTAAGCGCAGTGAATTCTAAGTGCACTGTGATTGGATGAAAATCAGCCAATCACAGACCACTGCTTCAATCTCCGCAGAAAACAGAGAAGAGCGTCTTTTTTTTTTAAATAACGGTTACTTCCTCGTAGCCGATTAACATCGTTCGTCTTCGTAGTGTCTGGTGAGAGCGGGAAAATACTTTTTTAGCATATATAATACGCGCGAAGGCCTCTTGATTTTAACGACTACTCTTCACAGGATCCTGTTACAAGACAACTGGCATTTACAGTGAGTCCGCAAAGGCACTACTTTTGCAAGCAACATTCTATTCATTTCTTCTCTTTTTTCATCTATATAAATACACCTTTCTTCATCTACACATGTTGTTTGTTATCTCTGTTCTTGTCTAGTCACGTTTTTATGCCACCAACTTATCTTCCAGCGGACTAAAGTCTTCGTTTTAACGGGAAACATCCCAACATTTTGCAAAAGTAGTAATGCCTTTACTTTTTGGCATTATGAAGATAACTTTACTTTGCATTTTGCGAGCGTAAACTCGTTCGCAATTTGCAAGTTTAAATTCTGCGATTAAGTAGAAAATTATAAGGCTTTACGTGACTAGACTTGAAAGAGATGATTTGTCGTTTGCTTGTGGTGTGGTTATTAATGGCTATCGCTGTTTGTTTTAAGCCTGTTTGTGTACATTTTTAAAGTTACAAACAGTGTTATCCTGTGCCGGTGTAAACGTAAAAAAAGTCCACTAGTAAAGTGTTCCCTTTTAATTACCGTGGAATTATAACCGACTTTAAAAATTTTAAAGAGTTTAAATCCTTGTTTAAATCCTTGTTGTTCTTGAAAGAATCCCTAAAAAGGAAAATTACCTCCGTATTGAATATTATGCTATGTGAGGATTTCCTTAACAGCTCTTATTTCGTAAGACAGAAAGAGGTGATAAGCAAATTAATGTCGGACTTGGATTACGCAAACTCTAAGATAAACGAAATTTGCTATGAAGCAGATATTGTCTTAGAAAACAGTTGTTTACTTGAATCGGAAGTTGAAGAGTCCGATTATTTCTTATGTGTCTAAAAAACTTTCTAATATAGAAAATATGATATCGACCCCTTCGCCCCCAATCCCTCTCTCTCCTGGTGCCACAGAACAACATCTGTATACACACCGAAAATACAATGTTCGAAATTTTTGAGAGAAGAGTTAGGAAAATTTGAGTTCAAGAATTTATCGGCTCAATTTGAGAATTGTGTCACCTCGGTTTAATCCAAAAGGGTGAAGCTATCTCTCTGGAAGAGTTTTTTTTTTAACTCGCTACGCCTCACACTTGATTTTTAACCTCTCTCTATAGGATGACAACTATGACGTAGCCATTGAGTGGTTGAACAATTTTTTTTTAGACGTGCCTTTCCTCATAGATGAAATATTTAGGCAGATATTGGACTATAGTCCCAAATATGATCCAGACCTTACAAATGTATGGACATTTTTGTCTGGTGTCAATGCAGATTTATTGGAACTAAAATCCTCATTTGACTTGGATTTTTTTAATGAAATCTCTACCAGCTTTGAGCTAATCATCCATATTATTTTTTGCCAAATTGCCTCAAATATTTCAGAAGGAAGTAATTAGGAAGTTTGACAATAACTATCCAAAAATAAATCAGATTGTTGATAGTTATGACGAGGTTATAAAAACCTTACAGAGAACTAGACAACCCAAAAATAAGAAGAATAATACTACTCCTCACCGTCAAGATAAAGTTGAGTCACGGTAGGAATATTTTAATAAGAGCAATTTTTATAAACTTAGTGCTTCTACATTGGAAAATTTTTCTACGGGGGCCAGTAAGTCTGTTACCCACTGTAGACTTTGTACCGTCAATGGACACTTCATGGGTCATTGTGTTAGGTACTTCACCTATGAATCTAAGCGTTCTAGATGCAAAGAACTAGATATGTGCCTTCTTAGTGCAGCCGCAAATCATAAAACGGATAGCTGCCCTGGCCCAAAAAATAAGTTACCACATGCATGCAGATTCTGCAAATCAAGAGGTCATATAAGCCCTCTATGGAAACAGTCTTTTAATAATAAAGGCAATCCTGTTTCCACACATATGTGCACTGTAACCAAAGTTGAATCCCAACCGGTGATACCGTCTAATAAATATTCTGATTTTAATAAATTGATTAAGGTTATTGCCAATATCTTTAGGATCCGTAATAAGATAAAGCACTTAGATGAGGACCCCAACGATGATGCCAAAATTTATTTGCTTAAGGTAATGCAACAACAAAGCTTTCCTGCAGAATGTGCTTACCTTCAATCTCCCAAAGGTAAAAAGGTACCTGAACTGGTAAAGAACTTTAATCTATTCATAGATCAAAGGGAGATCGTCAGGACCAAGGGTAGAATGGGTAGAATCACTACCTATGACTATGAGGTTATCAACCCAGTTCTATAAGCTAAGGATCATTAGTTGACTGTACTTATTATTATGGAATACCACAAAAAGATGTAAACATCTAGGCTTTTGGTCAACATTGAACAGAATCCGCCTTTCAGGATTTTGGATACCCAGGGCAAGACAGGCCGTCAAAAAAGTTATTTCACGGTGCGTCTTGTGCCAACAGTTTAATAACTTAGCGTGTAAGTATCCTAAGGTTACCAATCTGTCCAAACACCGCGCGAATCTCGTTAAACCATTCTTACACACTGGGATTGACTACACTGGACATGTTTGGATAAAAGGTGATCAGGGGGTTACTAAAATGTATATACTCATATTTACTTGCCTCAACATTAGAGCAGTACATATAGAGCTGATTAAAGACATGAGTACCCACTCATTTATTCTTGCTCTGATTAGATTCACGAAAATACATGGAATTCCATCTCATATTTACAGCGACAATGCCAAATCATTTAAAGCAGGCTGTAATCTTATGGAGGAGGCTTTGCCTCCTCGGAGTTCAATGAACACTTCCAGGTGTATAATATCAAGCATATCAGAATACCTCTATATGCTGCTTGGGTTGGGAGTACATGGGAACGCATGATCAGAATAATTTAATCATGTTTGTATGAAACGATTGGCCGTTCCCAAATTAGTTATTTCGATTTCCTCACCGTAATCTCGGATGTGCAGAGTTTCAATAAACAAAATATCTCTCACTTATAGATCTTCTTCGGATTCAGGCCTCGAAGTATTTACTTCCAATTGCTTACTTCGTCCTAATGCTAACATGGGACTCACACTGAAGCTGGATGATCAGGATGTTTGGAAATCCGACCCTCCTTCCAGATTAGATTTAATCAAATACATTGAAGTTCGTGACTCTATGTTTTCCAGATTCCGCGAGATTCGGTATCAGGATTATCTGCTCAGTTTGAGGGAGCAGTGTAGAGATTTGCACGAGGTTAAATTTACGAACAAAATTAGTATTGATGATGTTTTTCTGGTGAAGAACCTTGCTAAGACTAGACCATTTTGGCTCCTGGGAAGAGTTCTGGAGTTAATAATGGGTAATGATGGAAAAGTTCGTTCCGTAAGGGTGACAAGAAGTGACGGCTCTGTTCAGATTCATTCCATTAAGTTGTTGTATCCACTGGAGCTGTCATTGACACATGCTCACCACCCTAATACTGTTCATAGCTCAGATGCACCTGCTTAAGGGGAAGCTAATACGTCTGAGTCAATGCAAATTGCAGATCCAGACACTACTTCTAGCCACATTTCACAGCGCCCTAGACGAAACAGAGGAATCAAAGGAAAACGCAACTCTCGGGACGACCCTTATATATATTACTAAGTTAATTATCAAAAATGAAAATAAAACCTTTTTAAAAGGTTTAAATCCTAGATTGACTATTTAACTTGACATTTTCCTTCTTCTTCTTTCCTCCCTTTGGATTTTTCCTTGTTGCAATTAAAAGAAAAAAACATTTTATGGCAAATTATGACTTAAAAAAAATGTTCACGTGTGAACTTTATGGCAATTTTCTCCCCCTTTAAAAAAAATAAATAAAAATAAGTTTCATGTTGGAACTTTCTTGTCTTTGGGGAGAGTTTCAAATTACAACTTGTCACCTTTACCTATCATTGCCTTCAAAACACAACACATGTGTAAACATTGCACTGGCTATTTGTGCCTTTACAAAACAAAACAAAAGAAAACAATGAAAATAAGGTTGTTCAAACTTTGTCAGATCGTCTGCCCCTTTCTCAAAAAAAATTCATTTTGTAAATACTTTGGTAAACTTCTGCCTCTTTCTATTTTCAAAAAAAGCAACAAAAAAAACAACGAAATGTAAGTTGTTAAAACATTGGCTAATTGTCTGCCCATTATTCAAAGAGAATTCATTTTGTAAACCTTTTGGCAACTTTCTGCCTCTTTCTATTTTCGGGAAAAACAACGATATTAAAGTTGTTAAAACTGGCAAATTGTCTGCCCCTTTTTCAAAGATAATTCATTTTGTGAACACTTTGGCAAACTTCTGCCTCTTTCTATCTTCAGAAAAAAACCCCAAAAAAACAACGAAATTTCAGTTGTTAAAACTTTTTCAAATTTTTTACCCATTTTTTTAAAAATGCACCTTGTAAACTTTTTTACAAATTCCTGCCCCTTTCCTTTTTCAGGAAAAACCTGCTTTGAGCTGTGTGGCAAATTATGTTGCAATGATTATCGAAATTTTGTGTGATGAGGAAATATGGAATTATTATTAAGCGCAGTGAATTCTAAGTGCACTGTGATTGGATGAAAATCAGCCAATCACAGACCACTGCTTCAATCTCCGCGGAAAACAGAGAAGAGCGCCTTTTTGAAAATAACTTTCTCCCAGTCCGTAGCCGATCAACATCGTTCTGCTCCGCTGTGTCTGGTGAGAGCGGGCAAATGCTTATTTAGCGTATATAATACGCGCGAAGGTCTCTTGATTTTAACGACTACTCTTCACAGGATCCTGTTACAAGACAACTGGCATTTATAGTGAGTCCGCAAAGGCACTACTTTTGCAAGCAACATTCTATTTATCTCTTCTCTTTTTCATCTATATAAATACACCTTTCTTCATCTACCCATGTTGTTTGTTATCTCTGTTCTTGTTTAGTCACGTTTTATGCCACCAACTTATCTTCCAGCGAACTAAAGTCTTCGTCCTTCATTTTAACGGGAACAATCCTAACAATAGATCTACACTGGAAGCGAAGAAAAAGTAATGAATTTCTTAGTAAGCCTATTGCCATCCATGTTCAAGATGACACCAGCGAACGGAATCAGCAAGACCCAATGATAAATGAATGTTCTGAAAGGCAAAGTAATGTTCAATGGTTTCGAAAGAAGCGGGGTGTTGGTACTTTAGGTAAACAAGTTGTCAATCAAACAACCACAGACTGATCACAAATAAATACTTGCGTGATTGTTCATACCAGAATTAGACCGGCCGAATCTAGGCCATTTTTTGAGGATGGCTTGTTCTCTGTCGGTTCTGAGCTATGGTCTTGGTAGATCTTTGGGGTCCACCTTACCAGGCTTAGCCTACACACACATTAAAAAAGGGTTAGTTCATTGCTCATCGTCTGATACGCCTCTACCCGGGAATGCCGACAGGCTGTCTAAGCAATTGTGGTTTGGCTAACGGGCTCCTCTTCTAGGGTGCTGGCTTACAAATCTTTGCGACTTTATGAAATATATTCCCTCCGTTGGAAGGAGATCAACACAAACACGTGCGATAGCTACGAGTAATAAAAATAATAGTAAGAAGTGCGGTTTTTCGTTATGCGTGGCTTTTCTTTCCAATGATGTGTATCTATGTAATAAAAGCCAATCTATGCAAGAAAACATAGATCTATGTACGACAGGTCAATACTACAATTTTAGAGGGGTTGATTAAGGTAAATATTTAGTGGCGAATGGCAAAAAGGCGAAGATATATTTATTCAAAAGAATCCTGCAGAAATACGCTATACAAGGTAATTACAGACGTATTACACGACTACTTAAGATGTTGCTGCAATTTATGACTCATTACGCATTCGTTGACTTTTACAGAAAATCCAAAACTACGAAGTAAAGGGGTTAAGTCAATGGCGTATTGATCTGAATAAAACGCTTAAAAGAAAAGAAATAAATCAATTCTTGTAAGTGGAGAAAAATCTTTAGAAAACCGTAATATGTATCCCATAACGTGGAGACAAGAATGCTAAGAAGTGCTGATTTAGCAAGTGTAGTCAATCCAGTTAAAAATAAATGGAGGGTAGTGTCTACACTTTGAATAAAAATGACAAAGACCGTTATAAAGAAATACGTTACTCAAAGATAACAATTAATACGTCCCATTGCATATTTCTCAACATTAAGTAACATGACCTGTACTCGATCTATTTATAGTGCCGCTTCCTTCTGTACACTTAGTCTATTTTCGATAAAATAATTTTATCTTCCGCTTTGCCTTTTTATAATAAAGAAGCCGCTCAAAACTGCCGCTTTTTAAAAAGATAAGTATCGCCTTATTCGGAGTTCATCTGTAAATTAAATAGCTTTTCTAAACATTCAACAAATTTACTAAATCATTTAAAGATACACACACACTCAATTCTTATTAGATTATTATCTATCACAGCTTATAACTAAGACAAAACAAACAAAAACAATAAATGATATATCAGCCAATATTTCCATTTTATTCATATTCTCTACCTTAAGTGTATCATTTCAGTCAAGATTAAAGCGACAAAATAAGCAACAAAACGCAGTTTTGTCTATCAGCTAGTGAAACGTAGAGCGACTCCCGCTCATGGCTTTTGTTATTTGCCTTTCAGCTCGGAGCAAAGTATATTAGCTGTTCTCTTACTGTACTTCATCTTTTCTCTCAACGAATAAATGAAAAATCTTTTTTGACTGACATAATTCGTATTTTGTCCTCATCCAGAGCTTCACCTTTTTGGTGAGCTATATTTCCCTATTAAAACGAAGTAGTGTCTAACTAAGCAAAGTGAGTTAAGTAAATATGCACTCCTGCTTACCATCTTCTATGCTTTATGTTCTGAACAAACAGCGTCGCCAAGAAGCGGTCCTTTCAAAATTTCTCAACTAACAACGAATATGCATCATTGTGCAACTATATGAATTCAGTAAATCCTTATGTTGTGTTATGTAGTATATTCTGTTATGAATCGTAATGACTTAATTTGGACTATCCACATGTAGAACATTTATCATTTTACAGAGGTTCGTCCTTTTTTCTTTGTCTGTAACGTGTATCGTATATATTGATGACTACGAACAATGTCGAATATTTAACATAAGTATTACATTATCTAATAAACAATCAATGATCAGTTGGTTGTCTCATACATTCGGAGATTTAGGTATACTTAGTTATTTCCCATAGACATTGAAACGGAGTTCCATCCTCGAGCGGATTCGGAGTTAAAAAGTGGTGATCCAATAGTAACAGACAAATGTTCTACTCAACAAGCTTTTTTTATTAGTCGCTTATAAACGTAATGAATCTAAGATATATTTGCCAAATTAAATTAATTACTATAAAAGTTTTCGGAAAAAATAAATCACGATGTTGGCTTGACCAAATATGTCGTTCGTAGTTTTGGCTTATGTAAGTTTATAGAAAACCCAAACATGAGATTTAGAAACATAACCACGTGTATGCAAATCATTTTCCACGCTTGATTTGGAAATCTTGAGAATATCTGCGAATTGTCTCGTTGTCAAACGGCAATATTGTTCAACTACGGCTTTCACTTGATCACTGTCGATCATATTTAACTGGTCAGAGCACGAATTTCTCACTGAAAGATTTCCTTTTCGGAATCGACCATACAATTTTTGACACACCCATTCTGTAACAGCATTCTTCACATCAACACGTAATATCATTATGCAGGTGTCTGGAGTGTTCTTCCTTCTTTTCTGTAGTAAAAAAGTATCAGATTTCGGTAATGATCTGCTTGATCTCCCATTTCACGGCCTAGAATACAAGCAAAAATCGAAGAACTCCTCTGCTCGGGGGCTTATTACACATTGATGGCATCATACTCGCTACGCCAAATACAGGATTTTTAGAATAGGAATTTAAAACAACTTTAGTTGGCCGGAAAGATGGCATTCGAAATAGACGAACGAACTCTTTTAGCCCATAGAATAGTTTTATTATTACATGTTTTACAAAGATCCAATAAACACATTTTAATACGTTTTGAAATCGTGCAATGACTTGCGTTTCCTGCATGCTAAGATAAATAAGCTGATAATAAAAACTCGACTTCGAAATCTAGTAGAAGATGATTCTTGTCGTCCCTACAACCTATGATACACAGAAGATATTTTGCCCGTCTCTCTCTCTATTTTATCCTTACATTCATAGCAGGTGCTCGACTGAGCTCAAATCAATAGTCCTTCTGTAAACATTCACAACAATAAATCGTTTAGGTACAACCACGGAAAACACTTGTCTTGCTCGCATTCTCTCTGTACCAAACACCAAACAAAACTTCAATGAAGAAATGCATTTCGAAAACATCTCATCTGTGAAACTTGATTCCACGAGACAGCTTTTTAACCGATTACAGCATAGTCGTCTTCAAGTCAAATACAAAAATATGCTGGTGGAGCCGTCTACTTAAAAACAATTATTAGAAGCAATTTTCTGCCTATTCCATCTATTATTTCTAATGAGCTTGTGAAAGCGACCATTGACCAATTGACAATATCTTTAACCTTCCTGCTTGAGTAGACCTCCGGTCCTGACAAGTGGTGACCTATTTGTAATATATATATATATATATATATATATATATATAAACCTTGTTTATCAGTTTAAATGCCCTTAAAAGAACCATTCCGGCCCACAATCGGAATTCCAAAAACTTCTACTAGAAAATACCATCTTAGAATATAGTACTAACAAACTAAAACTCCATATAGTAGAAGCCCTTTATATAAAACAAAAAAAACTATTAACTTTTATATCAGTATTAACCTATTAACTTTTATATCAGTAATATTATACTAAAATGTTTATAATTCTAACTATAGTTTGGTACTTATTACATAATTCCTGCAAAAACATTTTATATTACACATGATCTTTACCTGATTAATTTCATTCCTCTAAAGATGACCTGGATGGGTCCGAAAGTACTTGAAACACAAATCTAAACTATGGTTAATTCATCAGCTAATTCCCCCCACGAAACAAATACCATACTTTATTATTTAGACAGACAACGGTTTATTTTGTCAATTAGTAGAAAAAGTTCGCATGAAGTGACAACTACATTAAGACAAAGAATGCACGGGGAACACTTTTTTAAATTCGAATTTTTTTCGCAACAGTTCAAATTAAAATTATAATAACACGTACAATTTTACATGCTTCTAGGTTTTCCATAATACTCTTCTTACTGACAAATGTAATGTAATTAATCATTTTGAGCCAAGAAACGTAAGTATATATATATATATATATATATATATATATATATATATAGAGAGAGAGAGAGAGAGAGAGAGAGAGAGAAAGAATGAGAGAGATACAGATAGAGATAGACAGATAGACATATATTTTTTCGGGGACTCTCATGCTCCTTACGTCACCTGCAAAAAAAGTGGAAACATAAAAGGCCACAGTTAAATTTAAAGAGATACACATGCATTTCGACGTATACAAGTATCACTCTAGTGTAGTACAGCTAAATCGCTCAGAATATCACTTCTATAATATAATAACGTTTAAGTCAAAGTAAACATTGACCATTAATACTCTCTTCAAGTCTATACTTGTTATATTAATTTTAAGCAAGCTCAATTTACCAGGGCTTATGAATACTGCCAGATATGTTCCGAAAATAATTCTTTCCACCATCAACAAACTGCATTCTACTACCAAATGAAGGCATCTACAACAGAATGTTATAGGAACTAACAACACCTTCATTAGAAATATTAGATGGGGACATGTGTTTTTCTTTTTACCTGCAATAAGTTTTTATTATATATATATATATATATATATATATATATATATATATACATATATATATATAATTAAAGAAGTAGTAAATCTTAATATTTTTTTGTTTGACTTCTATGTGTTATCTTTTGTAAAAGCCACTTAAGAGAAACATATTAGAATTAAAAAGTAAAAAATGACAAAATGCATATTACTAATCGTCTTAGAAACGAGCGTACCACTAATCATTGTTGATGTTGAATTCTTGAAATAATTTTAATACTTTTTTTCTCAACGTACTCTACTATAATATATAATATGCATTTTTTATATCACCTTAATATACTTTTTATTTTTCTCTTTAAATCACTATCGAACTCGACGAGATTAACACCATTTTAATAGACATCTCTTAGCTATTATTCGTTGTCACGATGGCCGTGAGAAAGTTGGAAGTATTTCAGAGCCTTTAAATTGACGTCTCGAACATATATGTAGGAAACATAATTAGTCATGTAATACTATATTTACAAAAATAATATTCTGAAAATCTGGGCAAGCTCAGAACGTAACATGCATACGCAACATAAAGTTTTTTTTATGCGACGTGTACATGAAAAAAATCCCTTATTTAAACTTCAATCACCAATTTAATTTACCACATTAAATAAAATGATGTTTTGCTAACCGTATCTACCAAAATAACAGAGCATTCTGCTTACAGACAACACCCGGGAAACGCTGTAGTGTATATAGGCTGACATGTAAGATGAGAGTGTATATATATATATATATATATATATATATATAAGTGTTTTTATACCTACAAACGACGTCGTTTCGGGTGTTGTATTCCCCTCAGTGCAGGATAGGCGGTTAAAGGCGGTCGCATTGGTCAGAACAAAGGTCGTAAATTCAGCTTTGAATCACGAGCCTAACGACTATGCACACACGGCCACGAGAAATCGCCACGGACAGTAATAAAAATTAACGTACACTTATTCGAGAGGCGGGGGCAAACGTCTTGTTATCGATAGTGTTCGATGCTCGTGCCGGACATTGCATAATATCTAAGAGGACAACAATTTGTAATTCCAATCAGGGCTCTTCTATTATGAATATTACATCTAAAAGTGGCATTAAATATTCATATGTTTTAAATATTAAAGTTCTGTATTTCAATATATATATATATGTATATATATATATATATATATATATATATATATATATATATATACATGTGTGTATACCTGTTATTTTGTATAACAGTGTTTATTTATTAACTATAAAAAGTTAAACGTTATTTCACACATTTCTTAAAACTTCATAACATGAGCTTGGGGAATAAAAGAAGGAAAGAAAGAAATATTTGATGAAAATGTCTTTAACTTTCATGTTATCATACAGATCGATTGGTCATGTCTTGCATTAAATAAAACCTTGTATGCGTATTGATTAATAGTAATTCTAAAGTTAGTGGAAACAGATAAGAACAACATTTTTTTTCTTCATTTTCAAATTGATGTATATTGAACTGTGAAAGTAAGTAAATAAATATACATTAATCTTAAAGTTTCCCGCTTGTATAACTCGTATCTATATATCATCTAAAGAAAGAAAACTAAAATAAATGCTAAAATATTTTTGTTTTTATTAAAAAAACTACAATAAATGGCGAGATACGTTCTAAATCTAGTCGAAATCTTATATTGCAGTGTATTTCTGGAGGGAATTATTCTATGGTATCTCGATCCGTCTTATGGGAAATACAAACAGAAAGTTCGGCCAAGGAAGTTTTTTATTTAATAAAGAAAAAGGATATTGTTCGCGTTTCAAGAAGATGAAGTTTATTTTTCTTGTACCTAGGAAACTTAGTGTTTTTTTGTAAAGAAAACATACTCTACAAACTAAATGTGTTCTTTTTAACTTTAACTAGCCATTTACTGTCAGATAACGTATTTTCTACACATTTAGTCTAGAAATAAGAGATTCGAATACTTTTACATCTAGAAGGTTTTATTTATCATTTACCAAACATAACATTCCAAATTCGTTGCGAGTATTTTTCTACGTTCTTGTGTTTTACTTTAGATTTATTACATAAGAAATACACATAAATTGTAATAAATTAATACAGAACCTTTTTAACTTAGCTTAATTAAAAGTTTAAATGCTAACGTAAACATGTTACTGAACTTTCAAATGCATCATATAAATAACGTGGTAGCTTTATACTACTTAAGTTTTGTTAAAAATGTAATGTATAAGTTATATGAGATGTTTAAAGAATGCGAATAAAGGACATTTAGAGATATGTATCATCTCACTCGCCATCTATCTTTCATTACAAACGGTGAATTAAATGAACACAAATACACGACTAGAGTATGAAAAGTATATTTTACGTGCGTTAGTGGCAGCAAAAAATGATTAGTGTTAATAACCTAATAGGTTGTCTATACATTAGTGTTAATAACCTAATATTTTGTCTATACTAAAAAGTATAGACAAACTATTAGGTTATTAACACTAATCATTTTTTGCTGCCACTTCTGTTATGACTACTTACACAAAAAACGACTCTCTCGTAATGATATAATGGTAGTTTGATCGACAATAGTTTATCACGCAATCGCCCACTGTTGTACCTCTCTCCCTAAGCTCCCTTTCCCGGGCTGAGCTTATCGTAAGAGAATCGCTATTTGCCACAAGCAGCAAAGGTATAGCCCATTGGGTAAGAACCAATTAGAGCTACATCCATTTGATGATGTTTACATTCAAATTCTACTTGCATTCAGCCAGTGTCGCATAATAGCGTAGAGGTAGAGCGCCCACTGTCAGCTCGACAGGTGAGTTCCAATCCCGGCATGAGTCACTAGCTGGTCTAGCCGCACTGAAGAGCTGTGATATAGCTAAACAATATTCATGTGAATGACTATATAAGCTCCCTTTCTCGGCTCGGGCTGAGTATATCGTAAGAGAATCGACATTTGCCACAAGCGGATAAGGCATGGCTCATTGGGTAAAAAACAATTCGAGCTACGTTTACATTGAGATTCTCCTTGCATTCATCCAGTGTCTCATGATGGCGTAGATGTAGAAGCGCTGAATGCCACTAGCTGTGATACAGTGAAACAGTCTGTATGTGGGTGAATGTATATATATATATATATATATATATCCTATAAAAATACCCGTCCGATGTCGAGTAAAATAAATTTCAACGTACATAACAGTTTTCTCACAATTTCTTCGATCCCCTTACGATTATAAAATTAAGTATATAATGATAGTAAACGTAATGTCTAGAATCGATATTCGAATTTCATCAACATCCATTACATGATTTTGTTTCTAGAGAATGTCTAAAATATAAGGTTCAATCTTTAAAGGTTAAAAAAGAAATTAAAACTCAGGGAATCTCGTTTAATAACTATTCATAAAATTTAATGCAACTCTGAAAAAGTTTAATCGAATGTTGTTCTTATATGATATCCTTAAACATCTTTAAAAATACTCCAAAGAAAGTGAAGGTGTTGGAATATTTATTATGTTCTATCTAATGCCTATTGATAGCATTTCAAAAATATCGTATGGATCTGAATTTTGAAAAAAGTATTTCATCCCCTTCTTTCCCTTTTTATGAAACTAGATATAACTAAATATATACCACATTATATATACCCACAGCTAATCAGGGTGTTTGGTAATTCATACAATTTATACAATCTTCTATACAATGGCAATTTGCGAATAATGTCCAGACTGACATCACTAAGATGGAAAAAGGGGGGTTCGTGAAGGCAGCGTTAGAAAATGTTCAAATATGAAGTAAATTTAATAGAAATAAGTTTACTTCAATCGTAGATGGAATGTACTTATTCGGATGCAATTTTTAGAAGGCCATTTAAAAATACTTCTGAGACCGGAAATGAAAGTAGTTTTACAGAAGCTAAGATTGCGCTGTGTATATTAAACGCAGGCAGTCGGAGATTAAAGTAGTGACTGTTTTCCATCTTTAAATCTCTTTTCACCGGACACCTTATCTACGGAAATTCACCATCTCGACAGACACCATATTGCTTACACGCACACTCTTACTCTCTATTGAGTTATAGTTTTTTCAAATTTTTAGTTTTGGCTTTTCCACTGCCAAATTATCCATCTTTGTAATTCCTCTGATGATAAGATGTTAATCTTTGAAAAGTCTTGGCTTAAGGAAAGAAAAATAAACATGTTTTTACCGAGATTTGTCATTCGTACAAATTTATCTGTCTTCTTTCATTTATATTCATAATTGCTCTACCTGGTATATTGAGCTTAAACTATTCCACAATAGGTTCCATCCACTAAAAGTATACTTTTAGTTTCATATTATATATATATATATATATATATATATATATATAGTAAGCAATGAAAATATATATGCCAATCAAGCAACACAGAGGCTCCCGCGTTTCATCCCCGGGTGAAATCGTCAGGCTAAATGCATGAAGTGATTTTTGTCAGGTGTTTTTATATACCTGGCTTGCTAGTTAAACAATCAGATTCTTTGTTGTTCCCTCATCTAATCGTTGGGCTTCCCGCGAAGACTTTGTTGGTGACGCTTCTATACCTATCCTATTTTTGTTAACAATGGATGTTCATATATCCTGTTTCCTTTGTTGTGTCAATACAGTGGGCGAATTTATTTTAACACGTGGTTTCTTGTATTTCTATTTTAGGTTTTAAATTTTAAATTTTTCAGTTTTTTATTTATTTATTTAATTATTTATTTATTTATTTTTTTTTTTAATTTTTTATTTATTATATATCATCCTAAGGTAAATTTATTTCTGTGTAAACAGCTGTTTGCTATTTCACTTCTATGAAATCCTAAATTTTAAAGATCCCCGAAACCTATTAAGGTTTCGGGGATCTTTAAAATTTAGGATTTCATATTTTTTATTCAGGCATAATCTTCACGGGTCCTCTAAGTTTTTACATGTACTGGCCTGTCTTACTATTTTCCATTTGATTATTGGTGAGTGTCCATTTTCTTTGAGCTCCCAATAATGGTTTGCTAGTGCTGTTTTAGTTCAACGTTCTTTGTTTATAAATGTGCTTTTGTGGTCATAGTATCTGGTCTTAAAGGCTAGGGATGTCATACCCACGTAGTATTTCTTGTTATTTGGTCTTTCGTTGGCAAATATCGTTGCTTGGTACACAACACTTTTAGTTAGGCATTTATTTTGTAGTGGACAAAGTTTACGATTCATGCAGTTACATATTTTCTCTTCATTGCTAACTTTTTCGTTTCTATTCGGGTGGTTATTATTAGTGTTTTGTTTATTTCTATTAGTATTGTTTATATTTTTGTTATATTTTCAACTTTGTTTATTTTTTCTTCTCTGTTGTTGTCTTTTAGTATTTTGTTGTTGTGTGCCTTAATTATCATTTCTAGGTTTTCACAGCAGCTGTGGGATAGTTTTAGATTATTTTTATTGAATATTTTATGTAGAGGGTTGGTTACCGGGAAGTGTTTTTCAATAAGATTTAGGAATTTTTTGCCTAGTTTAGTTTTTAGCATCTGGTTTTAGGAAGGGGTATAGTAGATTATATATCTTTTTCTTTTGTTTTTATTTTTAATTTTGTTGTAATTATTGGTGTCCTGTTTTTTATATTTCATTTCGGTATTATAGTAACCACTATTTTTTAGAGCTGTATTGTAAATGTTGATTGTTTTTTTAAAAACGCTTTCGTTGCTAGAATTGTTGATAAGCCTACTTTCGATCGAATTCGGGATATGTTTTATGATTGATGGGGGGTGTGATTAGACTTTGGGTGTACGTATATTGGGTTGGCGTTATCTTTTAGGTATGGTTCGTAGGTGTTTTTACTTAAGTGTAATGTGACGTCTAGAAAGTTCGTTGTTTTTATGTTAGCCATTACTTCTACTTTTAGGCCTAGTTTTTTCATTTCCATATGTATAATTTTCGTGTGTAGCTTGATTGCTATATATTTTTTTATTGCTTACTACCTAGCTCTACTTACGTATCGAGCACTGTTGAAGTAAATACTGAAAACTGATACATAAAAAATTATATCTCCTTATAAAATGTTATGTGGATACATGAAGTACTAATATGTATATATATATATATATATATATATATATATATAGTATTGTAATTTAAATTGTAACATTTAAATAAATCATATTGTAAAATTATACATTGGCACTATTCATAATTTAATGCATTTTACTAGAAAATAACAATTTCTACAGAAACTTAGTATTCTATATGAATAGATCATTGCCTAATGTGCTGATGAATTCAGTTTTTAAAAAAATGGTTTCTATCTGTTAAATTCATTTTAATAGATGTACTTTTTTTTATTGTAAAATATTGACTATATTGACATAATCTATATTGTTTGCGAGTCATCCATCAGAAATAAGATAGTTTCAAGAAACTTATGGCCAGAAAAAAAGAAAAGAAAACGGATTTTGAGCACTTTTAAGAAGATAATAGAGAAACGGATTCTAAAAGATCCCTTATTTCAGATCTTATTTGTGTTTGTCAGTAAATGCAAGAAAACTATTCGCTTTACAGGGGAAATCAACTGCTTGACAGATCGCAGGTGATAAAGTAAACAATAAAAAAGGGAAAACGCCACAATTTTATGACCTGCCACTTCTCAATGTAAGTTGTTACTTTTCAAATGGATATGCGTATAATTCATTTCACATCCGATACACTTTTCCACGGATAATCTTTTACTCGACATAAAAAAACTGAATTCACAGAAGAAAATCGAGCTTGTAATATGTCTTTACATTTTTTATTGGGATGATGTGCAAACATAGGCATTGTTTGGTTGCATTGCATACAACTCATAATACTACAATTAAATAAAATTGGTTTCAGAGTCAAAGGGGCCAATCCTAAAATGTACCAGTTGTGCATTTCTGACAAAGGAACATATTACATTTAACTTACATAGATTGTTTGTGGTACTAGGTACAACTAATCTGGCACACGACACAAAATGATGTAACCTAGAAGCTATTCACGGCATATCAAGTACGTAGTCGGACTTCAGAGTTGAAAAGGTTACCGTTTACATGCAGAAGACTTGTGGTAGCGAATCGTATGTGTTGATCGGGCTGAACATCTTTCACGTTCTGATAATTTATCAGAAGTTCTGGGCGGAGTAAATGAAGAATTTAACGTCATCTCAGGGATGAGAAATACATTCAAAGACAAGCCAAGCGAGGAATCTAAAACTCGAGCACATGTTCTTTATATAACAAAAATTATATATTTTTTCATGAAACTTGTTAAAATGACAAAAGTTTTTCGCTTATTGTGGGTTACTACATATGTGCATCTAGACTGGACATTGTTCTAACATCGCCTCGCAAAGTTACTGGACAGGTATAGCAAAAATGTTATCTTGGTCGCGCGAAAACGGTAGTTTTCCATTTGAAAAATAATTAGTACTTAATCTGGAGAACTGGTAAACTCAGAACTCAGAATTGAATGAAATCGCATTATATTGATTTATATTGATTTACAAGGTTACACAAGAATTTCCGGTTAAATTCCACCGTTTTTGCTGAAGAATGATTATATTAGTCCCACTACTCATCGCTGTACCACCACTAGGTGGATTATCTTTTGTCAATTATAATCTCCCGCTTTCTGCTGGTCCGACTGTAACATGTTCAGTGTTCGAACCCGGATATATTTACTATTTTTTTTAGTCCCGTGCCTAACATTGCTCTTGCAATAGGCTCAGCTAAGCTGTCTGGACTCGTCACCTCTAGAACAATGTTAGATAGAGGCATCGGTTAACTACTGATATTTAGCTATACCTCACTATGCTTTTTAACTGAAACAAAAGTAATACTATTCATGATAACTGTAAAAACATTATATTTTTAGTGCATTTTAGTTTCTTGATTGTGATTATTTGGTCAAATTTTAGCATGTGTAATTTGAAATGTAGTACAATATATAAATTACATGGATCTTTGTTATTACTGGAACCCTCTATATTATAGAAGTTATTAAGTGATGTTTTATATATTTTAATTTTTTTTTACAATTATTAATGAAGTTTTATGAAGTAAATGTAACATTCTAATATAGGCAGTTTAAGACAAACACAGTTTAGATGTTAAAAGGCAGGAATGGTATGTCAGAAGATGACAATTGAATAACTTATTTAGAATTTAAAGCCAATAATTACTTGTCTAAAATCAATGTAGAGGGATAAGCCACTTTATAACCAGTAATTGTTAAAATGTATTTACTTCCAAACTAGTTACTTCTTAAAACCGCAGAAAACCATTTGTCCGCATCACTAAGATCGGATGTTTAACATACACAGAAATGG
This sequence comes from Sepiola atlantica, assembly GCA_963556195.1. Taxonomy (NCBI): domain Eukaryota; kingdom Metazoa; phylum Mollusca; class Cephalopoda; order Sepiida; family Sepiolidae; genus Sepiola; species Sepiola atlantica. The sequence continues at coordinate 44,830,820 of OY744530.1, read as the reverse complement.
CTTTTTTATCTTTGTTTTATTTCACTCTTTTAACTTTTGATTTGTAAAATATGTTACTTTTTAAATTTCACATTTGTTGATTTTTCTTTTAAACTATGTTATTTTTTTAAATTGTACATTTGTTTATTTTTCTCTTTGAAATATGTATTTCTATATCTTTATTTTACACATTTACTTTTTTTTAAATGTCTTACATTTTCTTTTACTTTCTCATTTTATTGTTCTTAAACATGGCACATTTATTTTTGTTTAACATTTTTATTTTTATTTTTAAAGTATGTTACGTTTTTATTTTTGTTTCACAATTTTTGATTGTTCTTGCTAGTAATATCTACTTATCCTTTTTATTAAACTCTTTAAGGTTTTATATTTAAAATATTTTAATTAAAAGTTTTTTTAAAAAAGGTTGAAGGCAATGCGAAGTTCCGGATCGCTGGAAGCTGTGAAGAACAAAAACAAAACACAACTTAAATAAGTCGGATATAGATCGAAAAGGTTTGTTTATTTTTCTAGACAACAAGAGTGTTATATTGTAATATTCCAGATTATCAAGGATCAATTTGATATATTTCGAGAGATTTTTTTTCCTCTCCTTGTCAAAAATAAATAAAAGAAAAATCCCGGATTCCGAGAAAATGCCAGGAGCGCTGGGGGGTTAAACCGGAAGTGTTCAGGATAAAGTATTCAGAGGAAAATGAAATAGATCGTAATAAGTTTTGATAAGATAATAAGATATTATATCTTATTTTATTATTATTTCTTTTATATATATATACATATATATATATATATATACATATATATACATACATATATATGTATTTGTATGTTGTTTCTATTTATTTATTTTTTTTGTTATATGTTTACGATTATTGTTATTGTTTTTTTTGTTTTTTATCGTATATAAAACGTTGATTTTACTTATAATATATATGTTTGTCAACAGGCTGGTTCCGGCATTAGATGTTATATATGCTCTAGTATGTTAATTATTTGTTGTCAGTGCAGTGTATTATAATTTACTGATGTCTAGTTAAGTTTCATCGTTATTTATTGGTTTTAATTTACCTCTTAAGTGTCTGTTGTGTTAGGTATGTAGACTGATCGGTTTACTGGTTAAAGGGAGACACATCTGTAATCTTTGGTATTAATTTATAAGGAAATTCTCTTAGTTGGCTTTGTTTGTTGAATTTATTTATCTAACTAATCTCAGATTTATTATTCAATCGTTTTTATGTTTTATTTGTTTATTTATTTATTTGTATATTGTTTGTTTATTTATTTATTCAGATGAGGTTGGGCGTAATGTGTGGTTATGGATCAAATAGTGTGGATGTCAGGTACTAATGTTAAAATATGTTATTTTTTATTGTTTGTGTTCATTTTTTACAAAATGGACTTTTTAATTTTTGTTCACATTTTTTATACTGCTTTTTAAAATGTTACTTATGTATGTGTATTTCTTTATTTCAATTTTAAATTTAAACATGTTACTACATAAAATATGTAACTTTTTAAAATATCCACTGTATTAATTTTGCTTTTCCTATATGTTACTTTTTATTTGTATTCAACATGTTCTAATGTTGTTTTTAAAATATGTTAATTTTTATTCCACATTTTAATAGTTTGCCTTTTAAATTATGTCTTTTTATTTGACATGTTTAGATATTTATTTTTAAAATATGTTAATTGTTATTTTGATTTCACATTTTTCGATGTTGCTTTTTATATTAAGTTGCTTTTGTATTTTTATTTCGCATCTATAAACTTTATTTTATAAAGAATATTACTTTCCTTTACATTTTAAGATCGTGTGTTTAAAACATACCAGCTTTATACTTTTTCATACATTTTTATTTTATTTTGCTTTTTAAAATATGTTACTTTCTTATTTTTATTTCACATTTTAAGATTTTGATTTTGAAAATATCTTACATAAATATCTCTGTCTATATTTCTTCGAAATTTTTAAAAACCCAAACAAAAACAAAAACAGAAATGCCTATCCGTATTACATTTCACAAAACAAATAAAAGAATTAACATTTTATTTAAATAATATTTACTTCTTTTTACTAATAATGAAGAGTATACTTATTGAAATATTATACAAGGCTTTTCAATTTTTTTAACAAATTAGACAAATGAATATGCTCTATGTTCACTGAAACATCGCTAACTACTTTCGTTCTATACATAAATTACCGAAATCATTAAGAATAAAAGACTGTGGGTCAGTATCAAACTTACGAGTAGTCCATGCTTGTCAACAAAATTAACTAGATAAGTAACATAATCTTCCTTATGTTACTTATTAAGTATAATTTACATATTGCAATATTATAATCATAGGTTGTGTCACCATACTCGTAACTTCAAATGAACTTACAAGTCCAATTACATTAGGATAATAGAAATAAAATATAAAATGTTATGAACAATGTACTATCATTTGCGATAGGCAAGTTTTAAATAAAGAAATGATCGTAGATATATTTCATTATGATAGGCGCTTTATTCGAAGGATATATATCCAGACGTTGCGTTTACACTGTAGTTTATGTTTTATAAACATAATAGACACAAGTTGCGACAATCATAGCTCCCACATTTTGAACCCTCACGTGTCTGTTTCTACTTGACTAATGCAAGTGAAAATTATCTTTGCACTTTGTTATTCGCTTACTATTTATATTAAGATTCCATCTTCAAGCAATAAGGTATCGTGATTTTTACCGTATTAACGTTTTTGAAGAATGGTGAATCTAATTCTAATATATAAATCTATCCAGCTCATTACGTGTTATGTCAGAATCATGCTGTTTTGGATAGAAGTTCAATGCTGCTATAAATTGTTTCATAATTACTAGGTCAGAAGTTTAAAGAAATCCATCCTGAAGATTTTAAAGCGCTCGAACTCGAGAGAGTGTGAACCTCTCTGTTACATAGTGCCCAACACGTGCAGCTTGTGAACATGCGCCTGTCTTAACATTGTCTGATAAAACGTCAGAAATACTTCTACACAATTAATTGCCATCCATTCAAAAACGATGATTGCTCAGAAATCGTGGATAATCATTATTCTCGTATTCAGCAGTGGCGGTGGTTGCAGCATAAAAGATGTCGTTGTTTTTTTATCGAATTTTTGTATAATAATTCAATATTTACAATACCCTGCGTTCTTAATCGGGACTTATTAGAGTGATGACAAGAAAGGAAATAGGTCCTGGGTATTAAAATGCTAAAAGTTGGATTTTCATATGGTTTGTGGTCCCTAATTTTCAATGTATGGAAACAGTTAATATGACATTAGATGCATGTGTGAGATGTTAGATGGCTACCCATGCTTGATCGTCGGGAAAATGGGTGCATTAATTTTTCTCATTTTTAACTGTAATATCTGGGGGAGTAAAGGGGGTAGTAAAGAGTGTGCGCTTAGTGTGTATCTTTTTTGTATGAATAACACGGTTGCACTTCCAATGTCTATGGGCGGTGGATAGTGGTTGGGGTAAGTGAGTTACATGTTAAAAGATATTTTATTAAATTTATTTTACTAGCACATTAAATTATAACCGTCTACATTTGAGAACGTAGTAATATATATTAACATTGAAGTTCTGGTGACCTTGAGTAGGCTGTTCTAATGTGTATATAAGTTATATATATATATATATATATATATATATATATACATATATATATATATGTATATATTTATATATGTATGTATATGTATATATATATAGTATAACTTTTTATTCATGCAACCATTTTGGTTACATATGTGCATACATGTTTCAGTTGCCCCCTTTTTCGAGAGTCAACTTCCTCAGGCCTTTATAAAAATGAAGAAGTTGACTCTCAAAAGAGTGGGAAACTAAAATATTTATGAACATATGAAACCAAAAATGTGTGTATAAATAACAATTCATATTAAGTACAGCTTTACTTGTAATTATGTTATTTATGAACACTGAATTTTCATTGGATTAACATTAAAAAAAACAAAAATACAATATATGGACTATATATATATATATATATATATATATATATATTTATATATGTGTATATGGGTTATATATATATGTATATATATATATGTATACATATATATATGTATATGTATATATATATATGTGTATATATATATACATATATATAAATATATATATATATATGTATATATATGTATGTATATGTATACATATATATTTATGTATATGTATACATGTATATGTATGTATATGTATACATATATATATATTTATATATATATGTACATATATATATGTATACATATATTTATATATATATGGGTATATGTATACATATATGTATATATATATATATATATATATATATATATATATTATCTTTGTTATAACATTATGTTACGAGAGTTTCTAAGTATATTTCGCTACGACTGTCTAAAAACTCGTTTTTTATACAGGTACGTTTTAACAATTATTTTATGTTATTTGAATAGGAAAGACCGAAGCGCTGTTATTTTCATGTATTATTCATAACTATTATTTTATAATTTTAGTAATGCACAATTAGAGTGAGAACAAAGAAAAGGAGAAATAGACAACGCAATAACATATAAAAGAGTGAATTAGCTTAGATTATTTTTGATCGGGTTACCTAGACCGTAACAGCTCATTCTACTTTTACCCATACATTTGACTTGCTTAGAAAACGCATTCTGTTGCGTAGCGGTAAGCACGAAGAGTTTCAAAGCAGAGGTTATACATATTTCAACAAGGCTGTTTCCAAACATGAATATCAGCTTTTACAATTAACATGTCATTAAATTAAACTCTTTTCTTTTAACTTCTGTTCCTCTAATCTAATATATAAAGTTAAAACGATTTTCCTTTGTAGCGTTTTTAAGAATAGGAAAATAACCACATACCTCACAGGCTACTAAACTCACCACTACATTACGCTTATTAACTAGAGCATGTTTTACTAAATGTGTTATTATTTTTTTCCAGCTGACACTAAATATTACTTTTAACCACTATCTTCAACTTCTCTAAAAACATACTCAATATAGGTGGTTACAAACACTTTTCCCCCTTATACTTTTGTACTAACACTCTCCTCCCGACACCGTGAACTAATTAACAACGTCTACTTTTCAAAAAGGTGCCCGTTAGTATTTTATATTTGTCTGCTATTAATTTACTACATAATATTAAACATTAAGCAGACATTTAATGAAGGTTCCCACTAATTCCATTGATTTTCGAGAATATAGGAGTGGAGTACGTTCCTTCTCCCTGTTACGTATGCATTTATACTCAATCCGGTTTTTAAAGAATACAATTAAAAAACGTAGTTCCTTGCCGTATTTTATCATTTGACATGGCGGTTACAAATTCTTCAGCGACTCGGCTTTCGAATTAAGTCCATATACGCCAAGATACTTGACAGATCCTATCAAGTAAACATTTCCTGAATCCTACACATTTAACACGAATAATATCCAAACATTAGAACGAAACATCGATTTCTCGGTAGATAAATGACTCAGAACGTGCGCTGGCGGACTCTAGATTTGGTCGTCTTATGGCGAATCGTTAAGTAAAACACATGCCAGCTACCGGCTAGCTTCGTATAGATGACCTATTTATCTTAGATTTTCTACTCGCGTTTGTGGCCAACACCTTAACAGCGTAGATCGTAGACCGACAGGTATATGATTCGATCCCAGTCGTCTCACGCAAGTTTTTTTTTTACATTGTTAAACTTCTACGAGAGAAGAGGGAGAGTGAACTATGGGCCGGATTGTTAACTTCAGGGTTATTATGTAGTAATTTGAAAATAAATCAATGTAAAGTGTAGTGCTTTAACTATTATGAATATCATCATTTCTCTTCGAACGCACATGTTTTTTTTTAGTGTTCTGCAGCCCATCTTAATTATAATTTTGTGTGTCAGTAGTGCTCAGAATGCATATTCAGAAGGCATATATTTTATTTTTTCTATTTCTTATTTTCTTTCCTTACAAAAAATGAAATTCCTATAAAAGATAACGACATAATTGTATTTAACAGAGCCGCTATGACCTCTTTAATTTTAGATAGAGCGGCTGTTTAATCCTAAAGGAAAAAATCTGAGTAAATGCATATACCATGGGATGAGCAGGAAGATTCCTACAACAGCGTCTCTTTCTTTCCTTCATTCCTTTCGATCCCCTTTTGACCCTGCAACACTTCCAAAATGTGACCTATTTGCGTTCGGTCGAATGTTGACAAATTTGAATTCATTCTTTGATATTTCCTACGCATTTATATTAAGAACAATATAATTTTAGTTTAAAATAACGCAGTCGAAAATACTGATGCGCTTTTCTGCTCATACGACATCTTATAGATTTATAAAGAATAACAGGCAGCGGCCCCTGTGAGAATTCCACGGTGATTTACATATAAATATGAGTATAATGTACTTTTAATACTGTTTCCTTTGACATAATAAGTATATGTATATTTCAGCGTGGACACTATTAAAACAGAAATTACTCTTTCTTCTTCCGTGAAATAGTTTTCATTGTCAGCTAAATATTTATTAATTAAATAAAATGAATATGTCTATTCATTGATTAATTTAAAATTGTAGCAATTTAATTGATTCTTGATACAATCAAACAATCTCTGTCTGCTTACCGAAAAAATAATTGCCAGCAAAATATTTATTTTAAATTAATAAAACGAATGCCACTTATTGAAATTTAGTTTTTTTTTAAGTGTACGGTTTTAATCGATATGCCAGGGAGGTGACAGAGGTTAAGTGGATAACGACACGGATTGAAGACTTGGGTCGAAGTACGAATCCAGTCAGTTTCACAGTACTACTTTCACTTAGGGATGTTGGCAACTTTCTTGTGGCCCTTCCCGTAAGTACTCGATATCTTTCCAGAAAGATGTCTAACTAGAAAAACATCCGGAGAAACTAACGCCAGCACCAGAATCATCTGATTCACACGAAAGAAGACGAAGTTGATAGGCCAACATAATTTAGTTTTGGAACAATTCCTTTTAAAATGAGTAAGGTCGGAATTGTTTAGGTCAGCACACTCAAAGTACTTACCAATCACTATTTTGCTGATCCGACGATCTGCTTTTGTAATGTGTGTAAATAGTGATAAGATAGGTTTTAACACGAAATGCTTTAGTTTATTATAATAGAAATCACGACATCATCATCATCATCATCATCATCATCATCATCATCATCATCATCATCATCATCATCATCATCATCATCATCATCATCATCATCATCAACAACAACAAAAATAACAATAGTAATAATTATAATAATACAGAACTACGGTTACACCACCTGACGTACATGGACGATATGAAACTATTTGTAAAAAGCAAAAAGGAAAAAAACTGATAAATAGGACCATAACCTTCAGTCAAGACATTCCAACGGAATTCAGGATGGAATAGTGTGCACTACTAAAAATGAAAAGTGGAAAACTGGAGACGACAGATTGTATAGAGCTCCCTAACCAAGAGGAGATGAGGGTGCTAGGCGATCAGGATAGCTACAAATATTTGGCAGATCTAGAAGCAGACACCATCATATCTACAGAAATGAAAGAGAAAGTTAGAAAAAATATTTACAGGGAACAAGAAAACTCCTAGAAACGGAATTATATAGCAGGAATCTAGTAAAACGAATAAATACCTGGGTAGTATCACTAATAAAATATTAAGGACCATTCATAGGCTGGACTAAATAGAACTCAGGCATCTTGGAAAGAGTACTAGAAAATGAATGACAATGCCCAGCGCACTACATCTAAAAGACGATACGGATAGACTCTACATGAAAATGAACGAAGGAGGAAGAGGACTGGTAAGTATAGAATATTGTGTGGAAGACTCAAAAAAGAGCTGGAAAAATACATCTCAGAACACGGGAAGGTTAATCCCCGCAGCAAAAAAAACTGTTCACATGAGCACAGAGCAATGCGATTTGGATAAACTACATTAAAGTTACAATAGATAAAACCCAGGAAAACAGTAAATGCAGACTGTGTGGACAAAGAGACCAAACAGTAAATCATATAAGAGGTAAATGTAGCAAACTCACTCAAAAGGAATAAAATACCATACCTGACTGTGTGGGGAAAGCAGTACACTGGGAACAATGCAAACAATTGAATTTCAAATACGCAGATAAATGGGTACAAACATAAACCGGAAACAGTACTGGAAAACGAATACACACAAACTATTCTCGGATATTGATATACAAACGGATAAACTCATACAAGCAAATAGATCGGATGTGATTATAATCGACAAGAAAAGAAAATCATGCCAAATCGTCGACTTCGCGGTTCCAGCAGACCACACAGTGAAGATCAAGGAGACGGAAAAACGAAGTCAATACACAAACTAGCCAGAGAACTGAAATGATTATGGCATGAAGAAAGTTAGTATAATACCAATAATCGTAGGAGCACTAGGTACAATTAAAATAAAATGGTTAAAAGACTGGGAGAATTTGGAATACCACTGGTTGTTGTTGTTGGTGAGCAATCGCTGACGATGAACTTTGTGAGAACTGATAGTGTGTACAAATAATAATGATTATCTTCTATATAAAACTGAATGTCTGTATGTGTGTGTGTGTGTTACTTATAGAAAAAAACGTTAGGGAATATAGATAAAATCTAAAAGTGTATTCTGATGTAAGATTCACAGAGTAAGTTGATGGGCGTATTGCCGAATTTCTAAAACCACCCCTTAGAGGTCTATGGGGCAGATTTTATCAGAAGGTGTCGTTTTCAGTTATTTTTCATTCTATTTTGAAGTAATTAGAAAATAATGAGTCATATTTTGCTTCAATGACGAAATACTTTGATGACTTTTAATTTAATTTAACGTTTCTTAGCGTCAATTCTATTTACATGGAGGGGGTGATAAACTATACGAAGGTCCGCCACTAGCCGCCACTGCCCGACACTCTGTACGTACACAAATACATGTACATGTACATTTTATAATATCTTATATAAGAAAAGTATTCGGCGTTGTCCGGAAAATTATGCCTCAAGTACATACAACAGTTCATGGTTTTTAATGAAATGTATTTGTTAGTTGATAGCTAAGGAAGCACGATAACTCACGTTTAAAAAAACACAATTCAGTTTTTTTTTTAAACGTAAGAGAATATAGATAAGATATAAAAGTGCATCCTTATG
>OY744530.1:44769083-44816583 GCA_963556195.1 Sepiola atlantica | reverse complement strand
GTTAGAGGCACGAGAAGTAATGAGAGAGGTTACAAAGTTAAATTCCAAGAAGCCACAACTTCAGGTACGGCGAAAATAGAAAATCCAAAAAGGGTAAAAAGTCCAATAAGGGGTACATTCGATGATGCAGGCAGGCGTCAGAGGAGATTAAGATGGAAAATATTCGCCATTAAAGATACTTCCCGGGCAGAGATGACAAAGGAAAGTGTTTTAAAGTAGGAAAAAGAGGCAGCGAGAGTATTTAAAGCCTGCCCAGTTGAGAAAGCCGGCTATAAATGAAGAAAAGCAAAGACAGTGAAAACAAGAATATAATATGCGACCAGTAGGCAAGGGAGGAAACGGGTAAGGGGTGCGTGGGAGGAGAAAGGGACGGGTACGAGGAAAGAGAGGGGGGAGGAGAAAGGGAGCGATGCGGTGAAGGAATGCGGATAAAACTAAGAGTGTGAAAGTGGGGGGGGGTGAAACATAAAGTTGAAATTGGAAGTTAGCGCGAATTAGGATTCAACTTGAAAAGGGGAAGAAAGGAGTGGGGGTAAGTTAACGAATGTTAGGATAAGGGGTTAAAATATCAGAATATGTATAAGAACAGAGTTCGGGGTGTAGAAGTTTAATCAAATGACCTTAGATATGAACAATGAGGCAAAATATATATGAAGGGTAGGACTAGAAAAATGAGTTAAAAATTAAAAGAGTAAAGATAAAAAATAAAGATAAAAAAAGTATAAAAAGTAGAAATAAGAAAATAAAAGAATAAAGAATGGAAAATAGATAATAAGATTAGTCTTAAGCTCGCAGGGAAAATTAAGGATTGACCGAAAGAAGAAAAAATAAAAAAATAATAAAAATAAGATACTAATAATAGAATGAGGGAAAAGTCGATAAGATTGGAGCATGAAAATTAGAATACAAATCCTTAATCTACAAAGAATTAAATAAATCTTACAAAAGCACATCTTACGATACCCTGGCTAGTATAAACAATGAGGCTAAATCCATACTAACATCATTGAATGTCCTCAACTACGCAGAAACTTTAACCCCTGCAATACCTAGATTTACCTTGAGGACCATAAAAATAATTTCCAAGAAAATCCTACCATCAGACTAATATGCCCCTCTAAATCCGACCTAGGCATCATAAGCAAGAAAATCTTGGATAGAATTATCCCTACCTTGAAAGAAAAAATTCGTTACACTCTTTGGCAATCCTCAGATGAGGTTACTACTTGGTTCCTTAACCTCATTGATAAGTCTAAACCTAACTTGAACTTCATAACATTCGACATTAATAATTATTACCAATCCATTTCCCCTATCTTACTTAACAAAGCATTAATCTTCGCCAAAAATAATTCTGACATTACTGACATAGAGATTAAACTAATAATATTAGACAGAAGATCCCTACTAGAATTTGATAATAAGCTTTGGACTAGGAAGGACACCCTCAATAACTTTGACATTACCATGGGGGCCTCAGACTCTGCCCAGGTCACTGACTTGGAAGGTTTGTACTTAATGAGAGAATTGGGGTTTAATTTTGGACACTTACAAGGTGGGTTGTATAGGGACGATGCCCTGTTTGTATCTGGGGAGAGATCGTGACAATATAACAACACTATCAAAAACCTGCATAACTTCTTTAAAAACTTAAGTTTGACCATTACAGTGGAACCTGAGAAAAGAATATCCAACTTTCTTGACCTTACATTAGATCTTAACTCGGGAACCTTCAGCCCATACCATAAACCTAACTTAACCCTTTTCTACGTACATAGCCTATCTAACCACCCTAAATCCATCATAAACTCAATAGTCCCCTCAGTATCTAATAGAATCTCTAAGCTATCTGCGAATAAATCTATCTTCGATCAAAATTCTAGCTTTTACAATAATGCTTTGCTTAACTCAGGCTACAATCACAAAATTTAATATAACTGCAACCCCCTTACTCAAGTTAACAAATCTTCAGGCATTATTACACACAACATGACCACACACAGAAATATAAAGTTTAACTCATCAGCACCTAAGATAATCAAAACACACTCTAATAAGCCCATAGGAACTAAAGATATTGATAATCGGGTAGACCCACATTCGCATAAACAAAGAAAAAAACTTAGAAGAAAGAATAACATTTGGTTTAATCCGCCTTTCAGCAGTAATGTTAAAACCAATATACCTAAAGAATTTTTCCAAATCTTAGACAGATCTTTTAAGCATCCCCACAGATATAACACTATCCTTAACAGAAATTCTATTAAAATATAATACTCTACTATGCCCAATATTGAACAAACTATCATAACCTCTAACAATAGGAAAATCAAACATATCAAACAGCAACCACCCACCACATCCCTCACCACCTGTAACTGCCGTAAACCTAGAGATTGTCCCCTTAACAACAACTGTGTACAGAAGGACGTAATATACGCTTGTACTGTTAAACAATTCCCCCGCTCCACCAATGTTGTGAGTAATCACAGTTCCCATACTCCACCCGAACTCCGGATCTCCCCGCAACCCCAATCCGCTTCTACTCTAAACTCCCGCTTATACAGCCATACCTCTAACACAGCACCCCCAATAATAGATAGTGCTCATGGGCCAACTCACATTTTCCCCATATCCGCTCCATCCCATTTCTCCAAACAACTTTCCTCGCATAACTTGGATCTCCAAACCCAAATCTCTTCTAATACCATTAGCAATCTCAATGCACCACCCTTCAAGATATACACATATATTGGGGCGTCCTCTTTCCCCATTAAGACCCGGATCTCTAACCATATATATTCCTTTAAAAATAGCAGCGATAACAGCACAGGCACTTCACTTTCCAATTTAATTAGAAACCTCAATCTCAAAAATATTCCCTATTCACTTCACTGGTCAATACTTAAAAAGTCAAAATCATATACCCCTGGAGCATCCCATTGCCAACTTTGTACTCTGGAAACCTTTATGATAGCTACTGCTACTAAATCTAAAAATATTATTAATTCTAAGAATGAACTTATCTCCAGTTGCAGGCATAAACGTAAATTCAGGTATAGAAACCATAATAATCTCCCAGACACCCCTCCCCCATTTGATTAAATACCCTCCCTTCATCTCGGATTTTCCCTCCTTACATCTCGAATCCCCTTTCTGATAGTTCTAATTCCTGTTGTTCTATAATCTCTACTTATATCTCCCTCATCCCTTTAACCTTCTCTTAACTTAATAAAATTACCCATAAACTCCGTTAGCTTCACATTTCCCTTAGTTTTAACACCTTTCTTCCATTACCCCCTAAATCTTTCCACTTAACCTCCTTAACTGTATGACTTTATTTGGCTTTCCATTTTCTTTCCCGTTTAACTTCTTTTAATGCATTCGTCCGCTTCCCTTCAACACTTCCATTCTTCATTCTTTTCCCTTTCAACGTGATAACTAACCCACTCTATTCATATTATATCCTAGCCCTTTTATTTACTTGTTGATTAGCCTTATCTACTCCATATCCCCTTTGCACACCTCGAGATCGAACTCCTTACTGTTTCCACTGTGCACTCTAATTATTCTTCCCCTCCTGTTTTTACTTCTAAATAATTCTTCTCACTCTTTTAATAGCCTCGATTATTCCCCCCTTGTTTTACCTCGCCCTTCGCACATCTCTCTCAAACTACTCAACCCCCAACCCGCCCTCGCTCTACATCTTTTAACCCCCATAGTATTTACTTTTAACTGCGATCTCCACTCTCCCTCTGGCTTAATCCTTTGTCACTTCTTTAACCTTGTATATCTCTTACTTCTTCCGGCCTTCACTAACCTATTTAACAATTTTCTTAATTAACCTCCATATAACTTTTTTGAATAAAATTTAAAAGTTTATATTTTCCCATATCTATTTGAACTAGCATCCCGTAACTGCTTATTTACTTCAACCCATAATTTTTTCCACCTTGGAGACTCCCATTCCGGATATCCTCTCGAGGTCTTGTTTTCCTTTTTCTTTTTCCTTATTCTAATTTTCATTCTTGAGCTCCAATCTTATTTTTCTAGTCCTACCCTTCATATATATTTTGCCTCATTGTTTATATCTAAGGTCATTTGATTAAACTTCTAAACCCCGAACTCTGTTCTTATACATATTCTGATATTTTAACCCCTTATCCTAACATTCGTTAACTTACCCCCACTCCTTTCTTCCCCTTTTCTAGTTGAATCCTAATTCGCGCTAACTTCCAATTTAAACTTAATGTTTCACCCCCCCCACTTTCACACTCTTAGTTTTATCCGCATTCCTTCACCGCATCGCTCCCTTTCTCCTCCCCCTCTCTTTCCTCGTACCCGTCCCTTTCTCCTCCCACACACCCATTACTCGTTTCCTCCTTTACCTACTGGTCGCATATTATATTCTTGTTTTCACTGTCTTTTCTTTTCTTCATTTATAGCCGGCTTTCTCAACTGGGCAGGCTTTAAATATTCTCGCTGCCCCTTTTTCCCACTTTAAAACACTTTCCTTTGTCATCTCTGCCCGGGAAGTATCTTTAATGGCGAATATTTTCCATCTTAATCTCCTCTGACGCCTGCCTGCATCATCGAATGTACCTCTTATTGGACTTTTTACCCTTTTTGGATTTTCTATTTTCGCCGTACCTGAAGTTGTGGCTTCTTGGAATTTAACTTTGTAACCTCTCTCATTACTTCTCGAGCCTCTAACGACCTTCCTATCTACATCTTATTCTCTCCGCTGGACTCTTCGACACTGGACTTTTTGGCAATCGGACATTTGCTTGCACCCTGGCACAGTTTTGCCCTACGTTTCTTTCCCTACTACTTTTATTTTATTTCATTTTTTCAAATTTTAAATCTTGGCCATTGCCAACTAATCTATCCCAGCGACTTCCTCTTATGATAAGATTTTGATCTTTGAAAAGCCTGGCTTAAGGAAAATTTAACTTGAGTAAATTGCCTTTTTGCAGAATATACCTTGCTTTGAACTTTTGAATTGAATTTTGATTTGGCTTTTGCTTTCTCTAATTGCTTTCCATTCTCCTTCATTTCTACCTGCTCTATCCTGGATATTGAGCTGTATACTCTTCACAATAGGGTTTTATATTTCCTAAAAATTCGCTTTTAGTACATCTCTTTATATATATATATATATATATATATATATATATATGTATATGTATATATATATATATATATATATGATTATGTATATATATATATATATATATATATATATATATATATATATATATATATATATATAGAACAGATATTTATTATATTCCAATAACCATGGTTTGTTTTATTACTTTTATTTTTGTTTTTATTTTTTTCACATTTTTAATCGCACTTTTTTTGGGGGGGGGAGATACTAGCTTTGAACGAAAATAAAAATTAAAAAAATATAAAAAAAGTAAAAATCAAAATGGCTGATTAGTTTGACTGTACACATGTGAGTGTCTGCTCTAAAATTTTTGTTTGTTCTTTTGTTTATTTTCACCTTAAAATGAAACTGATGTATGATGTGGGTGTTTTTCAAGACACTCTAATCTAATAACTCTTATTATTTGTGAACTTTTTCTGATGATTGTGTAGTGTTGCAGAGACGATATTGACATACAAATGTGGTTTGGCACAAAACAAATGAAACGGACCGTTAAATATATCTCACAGAAATTTAGAATTTTTGGAAGTGTGAAAAAAATAAAGACAAAAATAAAAGTAATAAAACAAACCATGGTTATTGGAATATAATAAATATCTGTTCTATATTTTGCTCTGTTATCAATAATTGACAAACATTGAGCTGAATCTTCAAAGGAGACTACAAACTAAAAGGATCTGATGATATATGATTATACATATATTGTCTTCAATAATTAATTATATATATATGTATATTTTTTTTTTTTTTTTTTTTTTTTTTTACATGGTTCACCCCAAACAAGGCAGGACGCCACTGTAAACGTAAGGGGCTACTGAGAAAAAAAGGAAAAGGGGGGGAAGGATTGGTGGTTCAGCTTAAATTGGGATCTGAGCAGCGAGATGTCTGTTTACATTAGTTTTAAATTTCTGCATGTCAGTACTGTCGGGGAAACAGGGGGCAGGGAGGGAGTTCCAGAGGCCAGCAGCACGAGGAAAGAAGCTATTTGAGTAGAATGCTCTCCGGCATCTGGGGACCTCTACAGTGAATGAATGAGATTTAGTAGAATGTCGAGTTAGTCTAGTGAATTTACGTCGAGGGGGCACCAGAGCAGCACACTCATCGGAGCATAATCCATTGAAGTATTTGTAAAACAAACACAAGGATGCTACATTGCGGCGATGGGACAGGGGCTGGAGCTTAGCTGACAGTGAGGGACCTATTAGGTTGACTACTCTTTTTTGGACTTTGTCAAGGAGGGAGAGACTAGTAGATGATGCACCAGCCCAGATGTGGCAACAATACTCCATGCATGGGCGAATGGTGGCTTTGTAGAGATACAGGATAATGTCAGGTGTAAGGAGTCCACTAGCACGGTAGAGGGAGCCAACCTTCTTTGCGGCAGCCTTGGCAATGTCTTCAATGTATGTGTTCCAATTCATGTTACCTGTGAAGGTTAGGCCAAGGAGTTTGAATGATGAACTCTCAGGTAGGGTGTTATTTGCCATGGCAATCGGTGGTTGGAGAGGCTTCTTGTAGTTGTTGAAGGAAAGGAGCTTTGTCTTTGCGGCATTAAAAGTCACCAACCATTTATGGCCCCAATCCACTACAGCCTGGAGGTCATCTTCTAAGGATGCAGCCATTGCCTCAGATATGATCGCGTCTGTTTTGCCAACATGGCGAGAGTAAAGCGTGGTGTCGTCAGCAAATAAACCGATCTCAGACACTATGTCATCAGGGAGATCGTATATGTATATATATGTATATATATGTATATATGTGCATATATATATATGTATATATATATATATATATATATATCTATGTATGTATATATATATGTATGATACACTAACTGGTCTAGCCGCACTGATGAGCTGTGAAACAGCGAAACAGTCTGTATGTGGATGACTATATGTATATATATATATATATATATGTGTGTGTATATATGTGTATATATATGTATATATGTGTATATATATATATGTGTGTATATATATATGTGTATATATATGTGTATATGTATATATATGTGTATATATATGTGTATATATATGTGTATATATATATATGTATATATGTATGTATATATATATGTATATGCATATGGATATATATATATGTAGATATATGTATATATACATGTATATATATATGTATATGCATATAGATATATATATATATATAGATATATGTATATATACATGTATATATATATGTATATGTATATGGATATATATATATATGTAGATATATGTATATATACATGCATATATATATGTAGAAATATGTATATATACATGTATATATATATATATTTATATATGTATATATATATGTATATATACATGCATATATATATATCTATATGTATATATATGTATATATACATGTATATATATATTTATATATGTATATATATGTATATATATGCATACATATGTATATATATATGTATGTACATATATGCATATATATATGTGTTTGTATATATATATATATATATGTATATATATATATATATATGTATACATATATATATTTTGATGAGGTTACTTAGTATATTTTGCATTTTGTTCAATTTTATAAAACGGGTTATCTCTCGAAGGAAATAAGCATGAAAAATATCTAGAAACTGTTCATTATGATTAGAACTCAGTATGTATGCAGTTGAATCTGACCGAGACCCTGGAGTATTTCTCTACTCTACGAGATTCTAATCAATTAATTAATGTTCTTTGCGTCCGAGTTTTTCGCCAGAAGAACGCTAAATATAACCAGCAAATAAATTTGCATCCAATGTTGAACCGAGAAAACCAATCTAATCAAGGAAGAACTCAAGACAAATAATAAAAAAACTGACGTGTAACGTACCTAACCTTGCTATCACCAGATGCAAGTTTTAGAAGATAGACACGTGTTTTTTTTTATTAGTGTTGAAACCCTTGGCAAGTATTCATTATACACTTTCGAAACAGCATTTATTTCCAAAGTTAAAATTACTGCTTTAAATAATCACATGTAAAATAGTACCTGATGAGTTTAAATAATAATTGTGAAAATGCCGAATCTTAAAAAAAGTATTTTTACGATCAATTCAATCTTCGAATTTAGCGACTATATTCTTGTATGATATTGTATGAATTTACTTATAACATAGTCATTAAATCATACCCTGTTTAGTGGCCGGTGTTCCAGATGTACACATGTGTTTTTATAATGGTGCGTGTCTGTCGGCAATGTCGTAGTTGTAATCAAAGCAATGATATGCTTATAATG
Organism: Sepiola atlantica; assembly: GCA_963556195.1. NCBI lineage: Eukaryota > Metazoa > Mollusca > Cephalopoda > Sepiida > Sepiolidae > Sepiola > Sepiola atlantica. The sequence goes on along the minus strand of OY744530.1, from coordinate 44,808,149 downwards.
GCAATACAACACCATACCCCTTCGAAGATAAATTATTTATAAATACCCGCATTTCGATCGTCTAAGACTAAACATATAATAGGATAAAAGGGTATTGAAAGACAGTGAGACTCATTTTGACACTCACATAGCGGAACCATTTACCACTAATAACTCCATCTTAATAGCCATCTAGTTTATTCACTTACTCAATACTATCGATCACCACATTCTTTTATAATAATGCCTTACGTAATTTGCGACTAACCACCATCGCTTGCAATACCTACTAAATAAAGTGTATTTTTGCTAGGTCGGCCCGGAAACCATATGGTGACTGTTTGTCTTGAATTAATATATTTGTCTTTAATAAATATGTGTTGAACTAGTATTTATACCAGCCAATGTATCAACCAATATTGAACACTATTTAAACTGCCCAAAATTAAATATTCGTTTCACAGTGAAAACGTATAATGTATAAGTTACAGACTGGAACATTGACAGACAGAGCGTTGGACATGAATATCAGATACAGATGTGTTAAGACATCTATTAAAACCAATACTAAGGTAAACGTTTTGGGTGGGTGGTTCCACGGCAGACAGAGCCTCTATTAAAGTACTTGCGTTATCTGTTCTCTTCTTAACCAATTTTATTCAATCTGCGCGTTTTACAATAGACAAGTCTATTTCAAACCTAAGCATTGCGAACCTATCGACAATTTAAACCTTTTTTTGTAAACTGCAATGTAGTTTTTAATACATTACGTTACGTTAAATCTCATGATACACAATTGAATATTCGTCTTTTCCGCTCAGAACAAAGTGCAGTATCTGTTTTTCAAACGGTACTCGGTCATTTCGTTCTCGATAAGCGAAAAAGACCCCCTAGACAAAGACAATGTTTTTTTTTTCATCCCAGTATAGAGTGCCCGCATCCGGGAGCTGGAGTCTCCCCACATTAAACACCTACTTCTGAAACAACTGCCATTCGTGTGGAAAAAATAGATATAGACGACTGAATCTTATGTTATATGTATAATAGTAATTCGGTTATATACTAATTTAAATTGTGGACTAATATGTGTGGCTTCTATATAAGAACAATGAATAACTAAGATGTCATGAATCAAATACTGGCAAAATTGTAGAGTTAAAAGTGACACTCCTTTATGTTTGTATATGATAGTGGTGAGTGCTCGCTTTCCGAGTTGTGTTGCTTTACACATAGTACGAACAGAATATTGGTGAAATTTCATGTAAAAAATACGCTACAGATTATTAGCATGAGAGAGTAAATAAACTATGAATATTGTATGTATGTGTTTTTAGGGGGGTAAGGAGGAAAATGTTTGAAATTGTGTTTTTAAGCTAAAATAAATCTCTTTGAGCCGACTAATCTTCATGTGAACGTCTGAAGTAATTATTAATTGTATGTTTTAGTATTACACTTTTGACCATCAGAAGATTGTCATTTAGAGCATAATTATAACTTAACACTTTTATCCGTGACACTACGGTTCTACATGTGGAACAAAAACAAGTTACGCCCGTTGATTAAATAAACTATTCTGTTCAACATTCCGTACAGATTCTTGCGTTTGACATAATAATTCGACAAGACTCATCAAAACCTCGAACAAAACCTCGTGATAAATACGTCCAAGATGGGAACCGTTGTCCAAATAATATAATCCAAAATAATATAGTTTAATAAAAAAAGTCCGCATATTATTAAACTGTTATTTTTTTATTTAATAGATGGGAAAGAGGATATCTTATTTAGAATATCCGCTACTTTTACAATATTATGTTTATAAATACATACGTAAGGCATCATTAACCTTAAATTAGAACTACTGAATCTTGCGTAATGAGTCATAAATCTGGTATTTTTTTAAATGTTTAACCTTGAATTTTCGTATATAGCAGAAAGTAGTATCTCTATATAGATATGAATTCAGAAAATTCAATAACAACAAAGGAAAAAATTTTTTTAGATGTAAAGTAAAAGGAGTGCAGTAGTTTTAAAATTTATAATATGAAATAAAAACAACATTTCAGTTCACGTATTGTTAACATGAATAAAGTCAACTATCGAAACTTAAAGCTAACCTTTCAAATAATAGCGATCAAATATGAGGTGAACAATAATGTATGACATGAAATAAAGAAAGTAAATTATTTTCAACAGTATACAAACACATTCAAAGAAACGAGTCCTAAAAGGATAAAAGATGTAAGACTTTAAAATATAATAATTTGTAAATGCAGCAATAACGACGTTATATACTGAGTCAAAGAAGCCTAACTAAGAGATAATTATTATATAGAAAAAACATCCAACGGTTGAAACTATTTAGTTCAGGTGAAAGAGATAGTACGGTTAAGTTCCAATTTTAGATACGAAAATTGTAGATTGCTTTTCATTATAGGTTTAACTGTTTTGTAGCGTATATTAATACGAAGATACGTACAGTTTTACATATCCCGCGTCTATCCCCAAACCCATGATATCAGCCACGTAAGTATCTTTAATCTAATTATATATATATATATATATATATATATATATATATATATATATTAACATCGCCGACTGTCAGCTCGACGGTTGCGTTTCGATCCCAGCTTGAGGCACTTACTGGTCTAGCCGCACTGATGAGCTGTGAAACAGCGAAACAGTCTATATGTGGATGACTATATAAAGTTCCCCTCCGGGTAGAGCTAATGTGTGTAAGGGTATCGCCAACTGCCATTAGCGTAAAAATGCAATACTCATTAGATAAACACAAATTCGAGCTCCGGCATTTGCAATGTTTACATTGAGATACAACATACATTCAGTCAGTGTCGCATGATGGCGTATGGGTTAACATTGCCGACTGTCAGCTCGACGGTTTCGATCCCGGCTTGAGGTACAAACTGGTCTAGCCGCACTGATGAGCTGTGAAACAGCGAAACAGTCTATATGTGGATGACTATATAAAGTTCCCCTCCGGGTAAAGCTAATGTGTGTAAGGGTATCGCCAACTGCCATTAACGTAAAAAAAGGCAATGCTCATTAGGTAAACACTAATTCGAGCTCCGGCATTTGCAATGTTTACATTGAGATACAACTTACATTCAGTCAGTGTCGCATGATTGCGTATGGGTTAACATTGCCGACTGTCAGCTCGACGGTTTCGATCCCGGCTGGAGGCACTAACTGGTCTAGCCGCACTGATGAGCTGTGAAACAGCGAAACAGTCTGTATGTGAATGACTATTTATATATATATATATATATATATATATATAGTGTGTGCAGAATTTGATATATTTGGTATATTCGGAAGGAGAAGGTCGGGGGTTACATCGGTCGAAACGTTGTTATAAAAACACTAAAGATGAGAACAGTAGTCCGAATATACCAAATTCTACAAATTATCAACCCTAATCTAAATATATATATATATATATATATATATATATATATCACTTGTAATGATATATATGAAGTGTCGTCAGAAGCTGTAAGCGCTGAATACTTGCAGACTTTCAAACATTACTTTTTAGTGATTAGCAACATTATTCGTAACAACACAATGCTACAAGAATCAACTATACAGTTTACTATTCATAAAATATTATTCTTAATCAATCTGACCGACAAATCATTTTCTCTTGCAGACTTCTCTGTTCATCGAACTTCTAAATAGTGTTCGCGTTTTCTTAACCTAGCATTACTGTTTTTCTGCCGTTGTACACAAAATAGATTACCACCTGGCTCCCACATATCCAAAAGGTGTGTTGCATAGGGTGTAAATTATACCAGTATCAAGCCGCTATTTGGGCCATGTTAGTACCGTAACTGGTTATGTAAATATCAATACTTAGTTCGTTCTAGTGGTGTATTACTAGTAAAAAAAATATTTGTAAAATTTGCGAGAAATAATCTACGTAGTATTTGCATGAGAAAGTAAGTAACTATGATGAATATACGTATGTATTATTTATATTAGCATAAATCATGATAGTATTATATAGCCGCTGCTTTACCGGTGTTGATACAGCATCTGTGTATCAAGTTACATCTTTACCTTGTTTCTACCGCTTTATAAATAATATTTTGAAGCAAAACTAATTGCGTAGGAACTAATGTCAGAATATATGTCATGTATATTTGTCGGGAATTATAAAACAATAGTCATATTGTTTTAACATTACTTATGTGATGTTTAAATTCATTGTTATGCAAACTTTGATTTATAGACCCATAACTATCTAATTAAAAATAAATGCTTCACACTTATGTAAAAGGTTAACACCGTATATTTAATTTTAAGTGTTCTGACGATTTTACATCGTAATAAGTAACCTCCATAGTAATGTATACTCTGCTTATTTCTTGTTTTTTTTATCAACCACTCAAATGCGTCTATCTGCATACGAACAGAGAATCTTCATAAAACACTACAACTTTTTAATAGTATATTGATTTTCCTTATTGCTTTTTTGCATATTTCTAAATATACAATTTGAATTAAATGTTTCTGTAACATGTTACTGTTCCTATAGAAAAAGGATTACCACAGATCAATACCACTGCGGGTTTAATAATAAATAGATACTTCGTAAAGATTACAGATGATTTTGCCATATCCGTAAGTATGAAAGACTAAGAGTGAATGAATATAAATAATAACGTATAACTCTCTTTCGTTTTTCCAATACGCACTTATAAAAACAATTAATAGCTTACATGCCCCATAAACGGTTTCCCATATCCCTCTTAATATAAAAAATAAAGTGGATGAACATTAAACCGAAAGGATTTCATTCGTCTAAAAGTATGATACTTAAAAGACACATTGAGAAGTATAGAGGAGGAAATAAAGAAAATTAATGAATGGATAATAGTTCAAGTGGTATCAACTTCTACCATTGGTGTTAATGAAGATAATAGTATAGATTAAGATATTTACAAAATACCGAAAGATCAAGACACGATTACATATAAATTGTTAATCCAAAAAGCCTTGATGAGTAAAAAAAAATACTAAAAAAAGTCAGTTCACGCTGCTCCAAATAACTCATCTCTTCCGAAACCTTCTAATCGAAGTTCACTCCTCAAAGTGTTCACTCCACTACACCCCTGGAACAACTCGTACAACACCAAAAGCCATGCCTCCCCACTAGTGTTAGCCTCATCCAAAAAGTTGAAAAAAAATCGCCCAATTAAGCCGTTCACCAGAAAATATCTTCTTTCACAAGACCATTCCCATACCTATATATATATAATTTTCTTGTAGTGTTTACTTGAACAATGCTCAACACAGGATATAATTTAGCCTTCGTGTGATAATATATTTATGACAAGCAAGCTACTCATGAATATTTGCCTGTAAAACGTTAATCAAATCCTCCTGCATTACAATATTAAATGTTTACAAAATTATTAGCACCTAATAAGTTTGTAAAAAGATAGTCAAACTATTTTACTAAAATAATAATATGGTGCAATAAATAACATGTCATGACAAAAGAATATCGTAATGATTATATTCAACTTTAAAAATCTAATTCTAAAAAAAGATAATAATTTAGAAAAAATTCCAAAAAAGTATCGTTTCATAAAGTGAAGAAAATAAAGTAAAACTCCCGGTAGATTCAGATCATCCAGTGTATTTTGAACCTATTTCTAAGCAGTGTTAACTTATAGCTGCACACCATCTTTAACATAAACTAATTCACAATATTTATAGTGAAATATTTTATTACAAATACAAATATATTGATCTATTGGAAAATAAATAAACATCTTGTGATGTTTAAGATGATTTGATATTTGTCTTAGATGTTTTTTTCATCGCCATTTGTTTATGGTGACAAGAAGGTAAGGGTTACTAATTTAGAGAACAATAAATAAAATGAAACCCTCTGGAAAATGTCTTCGTTATTTAAAGAATAAAGTAAATATATTTTGGTTGTGTTATTTGAAAACAACCAGCCAATTAGAAGTTTCAAAACTGACACCATGAAATAAAATGTATCATTAGAATATGACGGTGTTATCTAATGTTTTGGGGGTTAGATCATTTTATTTTTATTTTCTGTTCAAACTATAATTGTGAGATTGTTCTGTTTTATCGTCAATGTTGGTACTAAAAAATCGCAATGCGTCGAGCGAAATGTATAAAGCAGTAACTACGTTATCTTCAACTGTGTTTAGTTTTGTTTCGTTTTTTTTGTAAAAAAGACCAGATATTATTTCCACTTACGTCTTTCACAAAAAAAGTAAATAACAATATACTTCATTCTGAGTGGTATTCGCCATCCTTTCAGTGAGTAAGTATATTTACTTTGTTCACGAATATCTACATTCACATTACATTGAGAGTGTGAGGATATTTCTTTATATTATAATTGAAGAGGAAATCGCTTCATACACTATCGACAAATTCGGTACAAATATCTTTAATAAATTAAAAGTTGACGAAGAAACAACTGATTGTACTTAAAACGGTGATTAATACACAGAAAACATACATCGAATAATTTGCGTTTAAGCTGTTCTTGAATTAAACGCTGAAAACATTCAATAAAAATATTGGAAAGAAGATTTAAAAGTACGGTATCAATGCGCTTCGTGAATCCATTCATATCAACTTGCAACGTTAACTAAAATCACCCTATTCGTTAGACTTTAAGATAACTAACAAAGAATAGGTTAATCATATACTAAAAAGCTTCAGCAAAGCTTGGTGAAAATACTGTAGCAATGTTTAAATGCGGGTGTGTATAAAAAGAGTGAACATGGCAACTTTCCACATAAAGTTAAACTGAAGTAAATTATCATTTTTCGAATTAAACGTAGAGTGAGAGCTATGCCTCCCAGCAATACAATTAGAGACAGGAAGACACGAGCTGACGTGTCCAATAAGCATAGATGATCGGCCGTTTTTGACTGAATCGGCAGAGAGAGAGAGTGAGAGAGAGAGAGAGAGCAGTTTTATTTTGGATAGCTGCTTGCTATCCTTATGGGGGATGGGTATTATATATGTATACAATACATACTTTTTTTTGAAAACGCACCGAAAATGATTTATACAGCCAAAGTTTGTGATGTTTCATAATTAATAACGTCTACGAGAACTGTAGTTGAGACGAAATAAAAGAAGAACAAGAAGAATAAGAAAACGAAATAGAAGAATGCTCCCACTACAGGGAAAGGACGATGGACACTTCGGCCCTAATATCACCACTGCGACTACAGGAATAGACACGGGTAGGGAGGACACCACATTAAAATCAGTTAAACGACATGTTTCTCGAAACGTTAACAAAGCACATATCTTAAAAAAATACTTGGTTGTGTCATAAAGTTAGGACTTGCCTAACAAACAAAGGTATGACAATGCTGACGAGACCAAGTTATTTGTCGATTTAAAGCTGTACTTCGAACAATATATTTTTATTCCTATTATTTTACATTTTGGTTATGGCTTTGCGTATACAAGGTAATACAACTTATTGTAAAACATGCGTAATTGTCATATCATCTTTTATAAATTTAATGCCAACACTTAGTCTTAGACAAATATTTCTCAATTGCAAATCAAGTGAATTTTCATTTTATTTCTTCGAAATATATATATATATATATATATATATATATATATATATATATATATATATATATATATATATATATATATATATATATATATATCAAAAATGTAATCACTTTGCTTGGGTGCTCGAACAGGCAGGGGGGGTCGAAATAAATTATTGCACCGGTGATTATGTGATCCGTGTTACTTTATCTTATTTTATTTTATTCTTGCTCTGTTTATTACATTGCGTTTCCTTCTAGAATTTATTTCACTCCAACACACACACTATATATATATATATATATATGTATATATATATATATATATGTGTGTGTGTGTGTTAGTCATGGTAAAGATTACTTGCTCGGGGTAAAAATCTATTATTTGGCTTCACAATTGCAATACATGCTTCGGTCATTGCTACGGACAGAAATACCCTTAAAAAGTGTCCGTTTTTTCTTTACATTTTTAGTTATTAACATAATATTTTATAGCCAAAATCCTAAACACACTTAATGTCGTAAAAAATGATAATATTGGAAGTTTTTTAAATCTGCAAAAAGATGTACCTAAAATAAAACAGTAAAAAAAATCAAATACAGCGAACACGATTAGTTATTTAGATGCTCTCGAGGGAATGTTTACTTAAATTAAATTCATTAGAATGCGTGTGTTTTTATAAATAGTAATTTTTAAATGAATTATTTATTTAATTAAACAATTTGATTTAATAAATTTGTTAAAATCAACAATTTAATCAACTAAATACAGCGAACAGTATTTTTCAAATCGGAAGAAAAGGTATACCTAAAATAAAACAATAAACAAATCGGTAATATTTTACTGTCGGACCCGCGCTAACTTCGACCATGCCCCTAAACCCCTACTTTGACCATGACTCTAACCCTAACGACGAGGTCAAAGTTAGCGCGTGTTCAAGAGTAAAAAAGCACAAAACAATCAAATACAGTGAACACGATTAGTTTTTTAAATGCTCTTCGAATGAGAGTTAACCTAAATTACATTCATTAGAATGTGTGTGTGTGTTTTTGTTAAATGACCTTTTTTTAATTAAACAAGTTAATTCTAAAATCAGTCATATAGTTTTCCAGTGCATTGTGTTAATTTTTTGGTTGACAGAAAAGAAAAAAAATCACATCTTTTATTTTAATAAATAAAACACGGAATAATACACACAGTTTGTAAATAAAAGGTTTACGACGTAAAAGGTAAAAAGGAAATCATAAACACAGTTAAGGTCGTAAAAAATGATAATATTTGAAGTTATTCAAATTGGAAGAAAAGGTGTACCTAAAATAAAACTATAAAAAAATCAAATACAGTAAATACGAATAGTTTTTTAAACGCTCTCGAGAAAAAAAGTTTACATAAACCAAATTCATTATAATATGTGTGTGTGTTTTTTTAAGTAGTAATTTTTAAATCAATTATTATTTTAATGAAACAATTTGATTCAATCAATTTGTGTATTAAAACATAATGGCTGATAAGATTAAGAACATAAACAAATAGAACGTTTTTATTAAAAATATCAGTGTAAAAGTAACACGGTAAATGCCAGCGTTTTGTTTACATTTTAAATAACGCGCCGGTCTTTCGTCCAAACTGAATAATCAGAAGGATTTAACCGATTGAATGGAGTAACGCTGGCTGTTCAATCAGTTTCGCAATAGGTAGATTAACTACGTAACTCATTTCATATATATATATATATATATATATATATATATATATAAATATATATATATATATATATATTTATATATATATAAATAATAAAAGAAATAATTATAATTCATAAGTAAGATTATTAGCGAGCAAAAATCTGAGGAAAACAATTATGAGTGTATATTTGCAAATACTAATTCATTAGACGTTTAAAAGTAATTAATTGTGTAAGTTAAGAAATGCCCATAGTGGGTACGGCGGTTTTTGCGTAGTATATATATAACAGCTAGCAGACTAAGTAAATAGTAATATTACTCTGATGGAGTTTCGGTTTCAGACAGACAGACAGACAAATACATAATCTCTATTATTAATATATATATATATATATATATATATATATATATATAATTTTAGTATCCACATGCATATATATTTCATATGAACCAAACATCATTAGTGTTGTCTCGCTACTTGTCACACAATTCAAACGCAGGACATGAGTAACCTTTGACTCCCATCTAACGTCTTTATCGGCATGGGTATCGTAAGAGCTAGATAAAAGAGAAGAAATATAAAGTGTATCATTTTATTAAGCGAATCTATGGTAAGCTGTCGAAATTGTTCAACAACATTTGGGAGGGAATATTGACAGCGACATTTAATTCTAAATAAAACGCTATGCTACAGACTTTTCATCATATCCATTTTTACTGAAAATTATATAAGAAATAATAAGAACGGTATAATTGTTATTTTATTTGATCTCCACCAAAAAAAAGTGTACTATGGATTAGACAAAAGTAAAAATTACCCCAATCAAGAAGAATCTCTCCTACTCTGACCGAAGACAGAACAGATAATAAATGTCGATCCAAACCTGAATTCCAAGACTAGAATAATTGTTTCTATTTTTACGCAGTTCGTTTTAGTGAGGCAGATCTGTATTTATTTTCATAAAAGAAAATCCCTTTAAAGGTCATGAAATAACAATCTAGTTCAGTATGAAAATACATTGTTTCTTCAAATGGAATTCAAACAAACTAATGAATGTTGATTTTTAACGATTTGATTTGTAACGATTTGATTTGTAACGATAGTATGTTAGAACGATAAACACATGCATGGACATAGTAACATTCAGGATAAAAGCAGAAGTTGTTATTTTAAATTTTTGTTTTCAAATTAACTAGAAGAATACTGCTACAAGGACAGATAAAAATAATTCCTATGAGCAGACCAGTTATACACCAGGTGTAAGTCTTATAACGCAGATAAAAATCAAGATATATTCTATTAGCTTAATGTTTCAAATTTTTATTCTAATTTTTATTTAAATGTCTTACATGATTTTGATTTTAGAAAATGTTTCAAGTTAAATGCTTAATTCTAAGGAGTCTCATAAAGATTTCCAATTCAAGGCATCTTGTTTAATTGATGTCTAATGTATCTTTATTAAATTCAATGCAAATCTGAAATATTTTCATTTTCAAATAGGATGTCTTGCACATATTATGCTTCCTGAATTTTTTTTATAATACGCTAAAGAAACTGAAATTATGGAATATTTATTAATTTATGTCTAATACCTATTCCATAGAAATCAGAGGTATCTTAATTTTCACGAAGGGCTTCCACTAACTTTTTACCCTCTTTGATAAAAACTGAATTAAACTCAATATTCTCTACTTTACAACGTCTTACGCCTAACAGCTCGGTTCAAAAATACATCCTGACCGATTAATTAGTTTAGGATTAAATCCTGTAAATACAAATATATAAGCATATATAGATGTATAGTTAACTATCTATAATAGAGGTTTGCACATCTTTCCTCATGTTTCGGGATTTTGAGATGTTGATTTATTCTTATCTGGGATGTTATATTCAAAACGTCTCCGCCGATGTAGCCTCCGAACTTCTTCACATGAAGCATACGGACGTAGCGGGTAATTACTTGTACGTTTTCTGAAGGTTGACGGTCCAATCTTTACTACACGAAATTACAACTGATAATAATAATGTAACATTTATGCTCGATAATTACAGAATTTAAACAATCTACCTGTAGATGAAATAAAGGTTCAGTGCGATATCTTGTAAATGTTCTAAGGTTCGACAAGAAGCTTTTTTTTAATTTCGAAAATATGCATTTCAATAAAGTCAGAGTTTACGTCGACGATATCATTTTAATAAAACAACTACGACGAGAGTAGTAGACCTAGTGATCCAAATAAAATGTTTTTTTTAAATATTTTTCAAACATTCAGAGATTTAGATATTTTTAGAAAATAATACATTATCTGGGTACAATTATTTGTAAAGTGTACGTTTAATCTAGGAAAAACATAAATGTGCACATATCTTAATATTGAGACGGGATGAAAAATCAGTAATATTGGCCAGTAATGATTAAAGTTCGAAAACTATCAAGTTTGAGGTTTCTAATTGTGGTAGTAGTATTTTTCCTTTAAAATGATATGTTTTACTTCCACTAATAATACACTATATAATATAATGCATAATATAAGAACATTATATGATACTTAATACGTTTTAATAAATCTCTTTTAGCTTTTAGAAACAATTGATTAAAAAAAATGCTATTGTAGACTATCTGGGAGAAATGGTGATATCAACACGGAATAGCTCCGAATAAATTTTAGTTCCGCTTACAAAGCCAATGGTCAAAATACGTAAATAATATACATATATATATATATATATATATATATATATATATAATATTACTATTTTAGGATCAACAATATCCTAACCTCCAGCAAAACAGACAAGAGTAGGGTTCTTGTATAAACACAGTGTTATTCCACACTGAAGAGGAGGTAACACATTAATTTTAATAAGAAGTTAGATATATTTATGCCTAAACATAAACTCACAAAGATATATGCCCACCATACCGCAGTTAATTTATTAGTGCCGTTTATTCATAACTCTAACCCAACGCTAATCCTAACCCTAACCCTTACCTTCTTATAACTCTAATCCGACGCATATCTAAGCACTACATACAAATATGTTTAAAAAGGGATGTGCGTTAACTGCGATTAACTGTTGTGGCTACTTTTATTTAGAAAACCAAGTTTTCAATTAATGGTGTGGTTCGTCTACAGAAGGCTTGTTTTGTTTACAAATTCATATTAGTGTTAGAAAACAGCTTCCGGTTGTGGGTAACATAATCGCTCAGTATAAAGACACTAAACGTAATATATTTTGTATTGCTTTCCTGAGTTTATTTTCGTTGATCTGTGCTCGAACAAAAGCAAAATGTGTATCTCTCATTTCTAATTTGTCTTGCACCGGAGAAAAGCGAAGGTTTACTCATTTTTCGTCTCTTCTCTTTTTTCTCCGCATATATGCCTACATGTAACCATTTGACATTTTAAATGTTATCTGTTAAATCTCGTGAATCTTTAACTTTGTATACAGTTAAAAAGGGCAATATGATGTTGTTTAATTTATTTCGCACCTGCACCAGATACGCAACAAACTTTTTCGCGTCGGCGTATACACCTCACAACATGAAAACAGTTGCACCATAAAAACTTTTCTGGAATCTCAGACCAATAAGAAAAATTGAAATACTTTAAGGTCAAAGGCTATTCTAAGACGTTTGGATATTTTTCATTTAAAATATAAATATAAACAAATACTACAATACGAAGTATTTTCATGTCATGGACAAGTAAATATCCCCCTCCTCCCCCGAAATATTCTTACGATAGTAATATAGTGTGGCTATATTGTATGTTCAACAAAAATAAGAAATAAATGTATATGTAAAGGTATCTTTCTTTGTTTTGTTCCAGGTGTGTCTAAATCCTTAGAATAAAATGAACTGAATTCATATTGGTGGCTTCTCCGCAAAAATATACAGAGTATATATGGAAAAAGTTACTAATATTCTTAAAATAAATAACATTTGTTTCCTTACGCTACATATATGTATGTATATATAAATATGCATAAATAAATGTCTTAATATGTATATATGTATGTGTGCATTTATTTATATGCATATACAGATGTATTTGTATATATATACCTATGTATATGAGTTCATATATGTAATAAGACATGTGTAAACACATATACATACACAAATATATACATATATATATGTATATGTGTGTGTGTATATAGCCCTGTATGTATATACATACATATATATATATATATATATATATATATATATATATGAACGTGTGTATACACTTAGGTGTATACATACTTGTATATATGTATATGTAGACATATGTAACTCCTTATGTATATGTTGATAGAGCTTTGTATATTTATATAATTATGTATACATAGAACTACATATATACATATGTATCTATAGAAGGATTTATATAGACCTATGTGTATATGTATATATACACATGTATATACCTACACACGTATAAAGATGCACGTGTGTACATACATATGCATATATAGATTAATGTTTATAGAGAGTGTAACGGGTCAAATAAATTTAACCAATACGTCTGTTACATTTTTTCTCTAGTTCCTTTTAATTTTCCCAGTTAGTTGCCTTTCTCCTTTCGAACCGACCCTAGTGACCTTCAGTTCTATGGACGAAACTCCACATCAAAGCAAAAAATAAACGCATTTTGATAATACCCTTTCGGTCCCGGCTGAGAAACGGTAATCTATCGCTTCAGTTCGCCCCGAGGACACATTCATTGTGTCATTTTATGATAGTTTTACTGACGTTCGCCTCGCAAGATTGTCATGCCTACAAGCAAATATACAAACAATTCGCATTCTGTTGCTTCGGTGAAGCAAGTCTCCGTCACAGCAGGTTGTGTATGCATATGTTCAGGTATGAGAATAAGCAGTTGAAAATAAGTTTCTGTCAGCTGTTTAAATATCCTAAACGATAAGCATTTTAAAAAGCCTATAACAAATGAATCCATTTTGTGACAAAAATGTTTGGAAATGGCAGAAGAAGATACTAAAGTCGAATTTCTGGCGCCTTAAACCAGTTAGCTTTACTGACAGGAGTCTTTAGTTTGGGATGTGTTACTGGCTGAGGACAGGGTGTAGTGTCTGTTCTGGTGTTGCATTGTATTTTATTCTGTCCTCGGTCGGTGAAAGAGGTGTTTTCTATACTTAGTAAATTATAATTGTGTCCCAATAAAAAGTACCTTATTTGGGGAAACTGAATTTTTCGGCACTATAAAAACCGACCGTGTGTCCAATTATTTCGTCGTGGAGAGAACCGTATATTAGAGACTGTCTAATAGAATGGTAATTTTTACATCAGAGACGGGTAAGATCAGGCTCTTTTACTAGTTCTATGTCAAACACTATATAAACGTGCAATAAAAATCATTACCGACCATCGTGCATAAGCATCTCACTGGATTATATTCATGAAAGTTCAGACAGTGATACTCAGGTTGTACACTGTTTGTCGCTGTAATGCTATTGTGCACTGATATCTTACTGTGATATCATCTGTCACTTCAACCTATTCTACAAAACGTACATACCTAATTTTGGTACAAAACACGTGCGAAGTCCAAGCTGAGGAAGTGATGATGGTGAAGAAACGTGATGAGACGCCAATTGTCTATAAAAATGTAGGGAAAAATCAGACATATATATATATATAAATATATATATATATATATATATATATATATGTATATAAGGTAGATCCTTATATATGTATAGGTGTGAGAAGGAAGGATAAGAGTTATCCGACGTAATGGGAAATGAAAATAGAAAAAAACCAAGAGATAGTTGTTTATATATTTATCAATGTTTCATCTTTATTGTAAGACTTCTTCAGGATGATAGATTGAAGAAAAATAAAGACAGCACATAATGAATACATGAACAACTATCTCCTCGTTTTTCCTTTTTCATTTTCCATATATAGGTGTGTATCTACATATAGATATGCATATATATGTATATATATATATATATATATATATATATATATATATATATATATATATATATATATATATATATCTAATATATAAAGTAGAGACGTTTTTTCCCTTGTACCTTCTCGGAGTATAGGAAAATAACCACATACATCACAGGCTACTAAACTCACCGCTATACTACACTTATTCACTCGACCGTGTTTCAGTAAATTTGTTATTATTTTTTCCAACCTAACACTAAATATTATATTTGGCCCACCATCAACGTCTCTCCGAAAAACCAACTCCATATAGGTGGTAGCAAAGACTTTTCCCCCTAACAATTGTGTACTGTGACTACACTCATCGACACCGAGTTTACTTTTCACAAAACAGTCCGTCCTTATATATTATTTGCCTGGTATTACTTTACTACATAATATAAAGCAATACGCAAACAAATAATGATCGCTCCCGTTCAATCCGATGATATTCCGCGAATATCAGATTACGTTTTTCCTATTTCTAACTATGATTTCCACATTTACATTCATTCCGGAATTAAGCGAATGACATTAACGAACACAGTACCTGCAACATTTATTCTTCAAACATGACGGCTACAATTCCTTCATTAAATCGACTTCCTACTTAATTCAATAGCCGCCAAGATACTGTTAGACCTCGGCACATTTATATTTTCAAAATCATATACCTTTAACCCTTCTCAAATAAATGACCTAAAGCGTGTCATTGTTGAACTTTATTTTACGTCGCCAGAAGCTGCCAGTAAACAAGCTTAGCTTAACTCGCCTATTTTCCCATGCATTTTTCAAGTTGTACTGTGGAGCAATGGTTAAGAAGGGAGTTTCATTTTCGCCATTATCGCCAGTATCGGCGTTCGATCCCATTCTGCTTTCTTTTTCTTTTTTTTTTTAATTTAAAACATTCACCAACACGGTAGAGGGGGGGGGGAAGAACAATAGGCGGTTTCTTTTTTATGCAATAGGTAGTCTTCTTACCCCCCCTCTCTCTCTCTCTCTCTCTCTCTCTATCTCTCTTAATATAGTAAATAAGATTAGTTTGTCCGCACTGTCAAACTACAATGAATCATTATTGTATTCATATAAAATATCACAATAATAAATATCAGCCATTTCTTAGGTATAAAACGTGTTATTTATATAAACGTTTTTTAATGTTATATGCAGTTTCAGATAATTTTTTAGAAATTGATCTCATGTTTTGCTCCTGACAAAATTTGTTCATTTCATTTTCCACAAATGTCACGAAAATTTCGTCTCGAAAAGTCTATTTCATAGTTTTTACTGAAAGATATCTAACGAGAATTGTACTGATATATATATATATATATATATATATATATATATATATATATATATATATATATATATATATATATATGCATGCTTGATTCAAACAACAGGGAAAACTTCGGTTAGTTTCTTTTCATCCATCTTTGCATGTAGACGGACTAATGATCTAATGTTCTGTTCTAGTGTGAACAGGAACTTGCCAAAACTGCTAACGTTTCCGACTCCCATGAGTCTTCTTCAGGCACGTGAGGCGTTATGCAAAATAAAACTGGTGAATTTTTTTAGAAAATCGATTAAAACTTTTTAAAAATATATTAAAGTCATTGCAGTACGCCTTCTCCCCCGTCATAAAAAAGTTGTACTTTCAAAACAGGGGAATAAATTATGATCGCCCTGGCACAGGTATTCTCATCATATATATATATATATATATATGAGACAGATGTTGTTGTCTGTTCGAAGCATTGTGCGTAGTCTGTTAAAAGTTGGTTTAGGAAGCTATGACAATGCAGTTTTATAGAAAAACACCGTTTGATACGAGACAAGGGAAACGGAATAAATGACAATATAAATAGATTAATTGTTTTCGATTAACTGTTTATTTACCAGCGTAAAGTGTTGAATAATGATTGTATTGGTGTTGTTATGTTCTTTGAATATTTTAGGAGTTTTTTTTTGCCTGGGATTCGGAAATTATAGAATATCCGTTGCAATAGACTCGCAGAAAATAATTTAGTTATTGTTGAATTATGGGCTAGTGTTTTGCGTTTGACATCATTACATTGTTTTTATAGTATTTGACAAGTAATAATTATATTATTGGTACGTGTTTCTACTTAATGTGATTTATTTATTATAGCCATGTGTGTTTTAAATAATTTATATAATTCATCTAAGCTCTGATGTTAGAGAAATAACTCGTTGGATCTAAGAAGATACGAGTCAGTTAGACTTTCTTTCCTTGAGAAAGAAAATATAGTTTTGTTTTATTTCCTTAAAATTAGTTAGTTTTTCTCAATTCTGTTCGTTATTTAATTTTTTCCTCTTTTAATACTGTTGTTATCTTATTAGACAAGTCCCTGTACTGCATTCTTCTGTCATGCACGGACGTCAGATACATGTAGGTGTCCGCAGCTACAACAATCACATATCTTCTCACATTTAAGCACATATATACACATATGAATATATTCGTAGTAGTTCTTGAATAATGCTTGTTAATAATCTATTATATGTGTATTTATTGTGTCAGTCGTAAGTGACTATACCAGAAATGTGAAATCGTGCCATGCTCTGTTATTTAGTTTAGGGTACAGTTTTCTTATCAATAGTGATTCCTTGTTCCGAGATTGCCAAAATCCTTGCCTGTAGCTTGCATTTTCAGCTTGTATGTCTTTAATGGGTATGTGATTTCGTGATATGGCTTTTTGTAATGAAAACGCCTTAGTTGTAATGTGTTCTTTTAAGCATATATCCAGCAGTCTCATTATTGTTATCCGTGCATACATATGAGAAATAGGTATTTATCTACATTAATAAGAAATACATGTTGCTTTTATTTGTATACACAAATATTTAATGCTAGCTTATCCGTGTTCCCGACGTTGGCCGAGAGAGTTGTTTAACTAAGGAAAATCCAGGCTCCAACTTTAAAATATAGAGTAATTTGCTGTTAGTGGTTTTCAATGCGCGAACGCTGATCCAACAATATTCATTTAAAACTATTTATTTGGGGCGGATGTTGGGTGAAAGCTGACCACCCGACTTATAGAGTAAGTTAACTTTCCAACTAAGACTAAAGGTAAGTTGGTGAGTGAAATTAGTAAATTTCAGCGAAGGAGTAATATGCCCCAAATAAACTTATAGTGTTTAAACCAGTGCGTGTGTACAGGATGTTTATAAAGATTTTAGTTCGACAGCTATAGTGGTAAGGGGAAACTTGACTTTAATTTATCATATTGATTTTCATTCGAAGAGCGCATACATCAACTAGTATGAAGTAATTGTTCAAGGAAAATGATCGTCAGATATTTAATTAGTTTTTTATCTATACATTTATTGTTATTGATTTAAAATTCTATGCAAGAAACTATTTTTCTATTCTCAATCAGTATATTAACTTCATCATAATGAATGGATATGATTGCATACACTTCATATATACCTATTTGAATTAGTTTGATAGAAAGCCAATGAAAACATAAGTTCTGAGGGTTTATCTAATTAGGCATTCACATTTTATATACGGAAATTATGTTTTGTGCCCGGCGTTATTAATTTAATTAATGGTTGTTTTCTGTTCAGTTTCTATAATTATTCATTAGAAATTATTCGATTTGTTTCACATTGTCTATCAATTCATTTAGACATAATCAAGAAACACAAATAGTACGACAAATATCAGTGGAATTTTGCTTTATGCATATATCTTGTAGAATCTGGAAATAATTCATCATAAAATCACTTGTTCATTTGGCAAATCTCCAGTTCAATTACATACATCCCCCTTCAAAAGAATCCGCATGCATGAAATCCTAAATTGAATTAACAATCAGTTATACAAACAAACGATATTTGGTTCAACTTAACTTCAATATATGCCTGAATGCCCACCAAGTTCCAGTCAGTATAACCAACTGTTTTTGTTTCATCGCCGTGTAATGAGGGAAACTCTGATTATCGTATCATCAGTACAAGGTATGATTTTGAAATGACGTCACACTCACAGAAGATTTACACAATCACGGTTTGTTAAGAAACAAAACATTGTTATGAAATATTTAAAAATTGACAAATAAATAGCAATACTCACGTCGAGTAGAGTACTAGAGGATGATAATTGTAAATTGATATCTATGTAATTGTTAATAACATTCACAATCTTTTATGCAAGAAAACCGTAACTTTGACGAATTAATTTAAATTTATTATTGGGTGCTTTACCATGTTTCACTCATGAGTGTCAAGCAGTCTTTGTTTTGTGTTATCGTCTGAATACAATGTGCAACATTTTTAATAACTAAAAGTCTCATCTTTTAGTCCCGCCATTTTTTGTCTCGGATAGGTGTCTGAAGTTTGGAAATAGTCTGGAGACTGCTAGGATAGATATTATTTTTAGATTACCCCACAGATAAATATCAAGATTATTATGGTAAGATATATGTTATTCCCTTTCAAGATCATACCTTCTACTTACGAGACCCTAGCTGAATTTATTTTCTATCTGAAAGACCAGCGATATAATAAAGGCAGTTGGGCATACATGTCTGCATTTGCTGGGTACATCAGACCTAAACTGAAGATTATTTGTACCAAATATGTATGTATTGCAGAAATGATTGTGAATGTTATCAATCATTTCATGGTGGCCTTCTTAGTGTTCACGCTGTGCATATAGAATTTATACCTGCATGGCCATATATATAAATGAAAGGTGTCTGTGTGTTTGCATGCGTGTCGCGGTATCACAGTAAAATGGTTGACCAAATAGAAAAAAAACAATTGCATATTTTGAATCAGCACAATCGATCCCCGTCATAATCGATGCCAACATCTCTTTAACCCTTCTTCTTCAAATTATGTAAAATTAAGAGTACGAGACGTTACATTACAAACAAATTTTCCAATATCTTTAGCGCTCATTTTCCAACACAAACATGTTTGTCAAACTGTCTACTCTTAATAAGAAAATTAATAAACGTGAACAAATATGACAAGTTGTTTTTTTAACAAAATTATCGTTTGTATTTGACAGATTTTATTTATTATGAAATGAAAAAAAAATGATGTTTGTTCATTTATTTCAGACAATTCAACTGATTTAGATATATGTAGATTTTGCATTTCTAAGTCTAACTAATAAACAGTTTTAGTAAGTTACAAATACATTTGTTTTTCAATCAATTTTTTTACTATCGCATTACAGTTATCTATTATCTGATATCGATTATCATCGTAAACATAAATAATTAACTTGCTTATTCTTTTAATTATTTTATTGCTATTTAATTTTTTTAAATCAAATAATATGAACTGGCGTTTGACAGGTAATTTGACTAGTGATAACTATGAGAAATTTGGTAAAAAAAGCATTATATTCTTAAAAGGTGTCTAATGAACCCGTACGTTTAGCAATATAAACTACTATTTTAAATTTAGACCTGATAGACTAACTGCTAGGGCGTTATTGTCTCTCTGTCAAGCGTAAGTTGGAATTTCCGTGCCAACAAGTATGCACATATACACCCATATATATATATATATATATATATATATATATATATATATATATATATATATATATATATATATATATATACATATTTTCGTATTTAATTCAACAGTGCTCAATATGTAAGTAGAGATTGGTAGCAAAGTATTGAATATATATTTATGGTAAGTAAGCTGCACAAGGGCGTCCGCGTTTCATCGTCGTCAGTTTATACGTTACACTTAGCCTGACGTCTCTCTTCGGGGATAAAACGCGGACGCTCTGTGTAGTTTAATTGCCATACGTATATCTTCATACTTTACGATATATATATATATATATATATATATATATATATATATATATATATATATATATATATATATATATATATATATATATAGATATAGATGTGTGTGTGTGTAGTGGCATCTAAAAATACCATTTTAAACTGAAGCGGGAAATGCTATTTGAAATATTGCAGCAGTACGGAGACCGATTCTTCGAGCCCTCGGTTTATTCAGACGGTGATTTTTCACGCAGGCATTTGAATACTGTTGTGTAAATGGCATGTCGCAGTATTTATTTTGTTTATAGAGCACAAACGAAAGATTACTGCGACAGAAATCTTAAAACCAGACGTAACCTATGTATGTGGCAACTACAACTGAGCCTGCTGATCCAAGATTTGCCCGCACAGTCACAGCAGAGGTTGCAATTCGGTAACGGACTAATCTAGCGCGCAGAACTATATTGTCTCCTGCGATAGATGGATTGAAACAAGAGCCATTATTATTATTATTATTATTATTATTATTATTGTTATTATTATTATTATTATTATTATTATTATTATTATTATTATTATTATTATTATTTGTACTTGTGACATAATCGTTTGTTTTTCATGATAATTTAACCTATACTTTACAACTCTTTTTCTATATCTTTTTATAACTCGTAATTCGCACGCCCGGGTCAACGTTTCTCGATAACCATAAAAAGTTGAAACAACACGAAACCTACTGCGAAAGTTAGAAACGTCGGTCGGGCCTCTTAGTAAATTTAGCGTTCATCTAAATGCAGAATTCATATTTTAACAAAAGTTCTTTAAAGCCTTTAAACTGCCTTTAAACTTATGATGTCCTTAACATGTTTCAAATTGTTCTTACGTTTTAAATCAATATTAAAAGTTATCTTATATGTTTCTGCCTCACTGTTTGTCGTGGGTTTGCTTGCACCCTCATCTCCGTTTCTGGCTCGTGATCGTAGTGGTGTACCTGTTTTGTGGGCGAATTGTGTACTTATGTACGCGAGACAAAAACGACCGAAGACAAGACTTTTTGAGAGAGATTCCATTCGTTTATTTCACACTTCAATCGGAGAGATTCCCATTCGTCGGTTCGTTCACTCAGACTCTGTCTTTCTTTCATACTGCTTTTGGAACGTGATGAATGCAATCGACTATTTTCTTGTACGCTGTTGGGATCTTACTCTACGTCTTAGCCCATATCTGGCGATGGCACCCAAACTCTGTGATTTGCAGAGCTCAGTTTATAGACGTCTGTCCATCTAGTGCCTCCATGGTGAACTGTGTAGAGAACTCATTTTTCACCAAGGATCTGTGACATCAGAGCACTTTTGACCCTTCAACGAATGTCATAACAGAACTCAATATCGCTTTTTTTTCTAACCTTTTGGATCCGAGCGTTTCAACTTGACCAGCATACATCTAATATGTTATGATTCCCAGAATTAATCATTTTGTTTGTCCCAAATTATCAATGCACTTTATTTGCACTTCATCCTTCATCCTATTTCTTTCACCCAGTTCATAATGCATACTAGCTACTTTACCCGTGTTCAAAATACAGGGCCCGTCATAATGTAACATACTCACTAGGAGTTCTCACACAAATCATCGTCAGTGATTGCTCACCGACAACAACCAGTGGTATTTCCTGGTGTATGAGTGCCAACAAGCCTCCCCCTTATTATTATTATTATTATTATTATTATTATTAGTATCATTATCATAATCATTATTATTATTATTATTATTATTATTATTATTATTATTATTATTATTATTATTATTAGTATCATTATCATAATCATTATTATTATTATTATTATTATTATTATTATTATTATTATACTTATGGTTCTCGTATTGATTGATAATATACACATGTTTCTGTTTAAGAACTTACTGATCTACGATTTCAATACAAGTGTCATCATTTTGTCATCGAACTGTAGTGCTCGTGTCATGTTATGAAAAAAAAACATTTGTCTGTAGTGTATAATTAATATACACCGCGACTGACACCTTTGTCTTGTCGTAATCTTCGGCACGTCAATTCACACGAACACACGGACTTCTGTATCAATAAAGGATGTGTCATATTTGAGATAGACTGGCAAATATAGTTAAAGGGATCTTAGAACGAAATATTTATATTAGCTACTGTTTGTGAGAGAAAGAAAGAGAGATACAGATGTCTAAGGTCGCCATTTCATACTAACTTACATTGTGCGCCTGCTCACCACTATTTTGGGGAGGATACGAGCAGAGTTTTAATGAGTGCATCGCTGGTGAGATCGACGGACAAAACATCAGAATTCACTTTTATGAATATCACGTCATATATTAATTTCCCCTTACTCCCTGTAATCATCCTTTTCAACACCGATCTGTCAACAACTCTCTCCACTCGAATAGAAGGTACTCCATGTTCTGATTTACACACATGCATCAGAAAGTAAATACTAATCCGTATAAAATGTAAACTGGTATGCTGGTATATAATATTCTTTTTCCTGGATAAGATGCCAGACTTTCACTCACTATTTTAGAGAATCCAACTGTGAAATCCTTTTAAGATTCGAATCGCATGTACTCATCATTCTTAAGAATGCATATATTTGGCATTGGTTCTTAAATAAAGGCAATAAAAACGTTTAAAAAGCTGAAAGTCAAACAATATCCAAGCATTGCCTTTGTTTTAAATAATTCTTTACTCATTTTTATAACAAACAACAAATATTTTATCAGCTCTTGAAAACGCCTTAATCATTTTTTTGCAATTTTATTCCCAATAAATAGCTGCCAATTAAATTATCTTTTGACTTCATAAAGGCTTTATTCTTTCTGTCTATGATTCCACCGTATAATTGTTTCAAGATTGTTTCAGCGGTAGACATAAAAGACACATAATTATATTATTTATCCGCTTTCTATCTTTATAATAATCTTTGGCTGCAAGACCACATAAAATGGTGAGTTAGTAAATATGAATCAAGACAATTACTGGTATCAAAGATGTTTCTTTTTTTTGTTGTATTTGTTCTATTCGCTTTCGCTTTTTTCTTCAAGGCAATCAATTTGTCTTTTTCCCATTTTCTGTTTATTTGAGTTTATTCGATTTTCGTATGAAATGTGTTTATTCGTATAGGAATTGCACACGACCTGATGGACTGACGGTGTTTCTCTTTACAAACCGTAAGTCACTGATATGGAATGCGACTTGCGTCGACACTTTTTCATTTTCGTCAGTGATAGAATCGGCAACACACCCTAGACATACAGCAGCTTCAGAAGAGAGTCGCAAGTGGTCAAAATATGCCAATCTTCTCGACAGATTTGTATTTCAACCGATTGCAGTAGAGACGAGTGGAGTGATTGTCTCTGCCACACGCGACCTCCTCCACAGCCTTGGTCTATTAAGGATGCGCAACACCGGAGACAATCGAAAATTGTCTTGCCTTCACGAGCGCCTCTCTATAGCCATTATTCGTAAGAAACGCTTTGAGGCTGATCTCGGCCTGCCAAGCCAGCCGGACATTCGAAGAAAACTATTGACTGTTATACAATTATATATAAGGAATGACGATTTCTCGATATTAAACTTAAAATACTTGCCTCCTACTCCTTCCCTGCTTTACATACCCACCTTCTTCTCTATTCACGTACTAAACTCACTACATACTATGTCTATATCCCTATTTCTCTCTTACACCCGCTCCTCTCCTTAGATGACGGTTCACGTGCCACTCTATATAATGTACAGTTTTGCTTAATAATAGTTATTTATACAAACTGTATATAACTGAACGAATCCACCGAAATATATTTGTTCAACTTGAATGATATATTTGTGTCTTTATGTTTACTAATCTATTGTTATATGTATCACTATTCTATAAAAAATTTCACGTATTTTATGTACCTATATTTATTAATAATAAGGTATGGGTTAATGTTTTTACACCTGGGACATTTTTATACATGATTGAGTTTCGGGGTTGAGATTTGTATGTTCTAATTCCGAGCTAGATTTCCGCAAATATAGAACCGAGCTTATGGTTAACTTATGCCTCACTTTGAAACAAGTAAATATTAACAATATACGGCAGCACTTCCTAAGTTCAAAAGTTGGTTATACTGAATAATAATAGCCTTGTATATAAATCTGTGTCGCCAGACACTTAGGACACATCCTCAGACGTGTTTACGTAAAATATTATTTAATTTCGTTTTCTATCAAAATGTCTTACATTTTCTCCGGATTAGCTGTTTCTCATAAATACAGTAAAAGTGGTAGATCATTATCACTCTCATACTAATATCTACTGGAAAGTCCTTCAAAAACACCGGAGATGTTTCTTAATAGAGAACATTTTGATTAAATCACCGATATTATTTTTCCCACATCATACATAAGATTTCAAATTTAAATAACGAACGCTGTTTCGAATAAACTTTCATTTTTCCATGTGTTTTGGATTTATTCGAGGAATAAAATAATATCAGATTCGTTGTCAAATACATGGACCGTAATTTGTAGTCAGCACAATCATTCGTCGACAATTATGTCTTCTTATTTCATGTTACTATAACATTCTTCTTTTGCTTTCGGTTAAGTAAATTATTACGTGTTTATGCTGTTTTCAGAACACATACTACACTTTCCTCATATTTCACCAATCCGGTAAATTGTAAGTAATACATCTCCAAAGCGCTGGTAATAACATAATACTATTTACTAGAGTTCATCCATTAAATATTTTTTGATTAAGGCAAATAGGTCAGAAATTAGTACGTTATCAGTTTTTAGAATTATTTTGCTTATAAATATATAATAATTTTTCTAACTGATTAAAACTGTTTTCCGAGCTTTTATTTGTTATCTTTAAATACAATAAATTACAAAATGCATTAAAATATTCAGAAGAGTCGGCCGAGTTAATGGCTTCCCCACGAGGAGAGGTTTCAACAAACGGTTGTTTATTAGTTTACCGAAAATACAGCTTCACAAAATGGAACACTTGATTGAACCCCCCAAAATGCTTCAGTTTGAAAGTATGTCCTACTCGCTCAACGAGGAAAGAAGGGAGAGACTTTAGTATCAGACAAGATACTGCATCTTGCTAATATGTTAAAACTCTGTAAGGTAGTAAGGTATACATTACTAGAAAAGAGCTGGAAAGCAGATTATTACTTATTTTTACTATAAGTCTATCTATTAAATGTGTTTTTATTCACGCAAATAGGTCACTAATTAGCACGGAAATGCTTACGATTAATCAAAAGGAAATCGGTTTCAAGAAGTATGTTGCATACAAATATATAAAAATGTTTATAACATTTTTTTAAAAATTCGGTCGAGTTTAAAATGTTTCCAGCGTTTTTTGTGTTGATTTTAAAACACAATAAATATTTTGAAACTCCGTTTGATCATAAGCTATACATATATTCAGAGAATAATTGGAAAAGAACATTGATGTCCAATGTTAGTTAGGACATAAGTCACAAACTATGTATGCAAAATTTTCACTATCACACCCATCGTAGTTTAACCCACTAAAAATCGATTTTACTTTTTTGAAGAATACATGTAAAAAGCCTGAAAAACATCCCCAAAGTAGGAATGAAAAAACAATAATATTTTAGATTTTCGAGTGGGGATCACCTTCCGACATAGATAAAATGTAAAATCATCAACGACTTCCTAGCTATTGGTCCTTATTTTAGTTTACTATTGTTGCTTTACAAGTAAATTAAAACATGTAAAAAAAAAAGAAATAAGAAAAAAATAAAAATACACGGAGTCCAAATGTGTGTTTGATTCTGTTCTGTTTGTTATTTACATTAACATTGAAGGGTCTGTGTTTGCGCCGGTGTCATAAGCAACAAACAATCCAATAATTCGAGGTTGAGTATTGAATCTCTTAAGTTAATCTAATCTTGGGTAACAGACATAAAGAGAGTTAAGGAAAATAAATGATATCACCATGTGATTTAATCATGCACAGAATTGTTTTTTTTTTCAAGTTATTAATGTTTTCGTTTCCTAATTTAAATAGATGTACCCTATCATTGTTTGACACGAACCCGCTATAATCATAAGTTACCCGTTATGTTTGTGCTAGTGGTATCAGTCAGATGAAGTTTAGCAAAATGTGTAAGTAAATTAAACATCGGTATATATTTTGAAAGAAATTGTGGATCATTTCCAATCATAAAATATAATATCAAGTTGTAGTAAAATAGATGATTTAACTTAAGTTCCTCACAGATTCATCATGTATTTAGCAATTTTTACAATACCTAAATTATGTTTATTATGATGATAAATAAAATAATCGTAGATTTTCCCGATGTGTCGAATATTATTTTTAAAAACATGTGTTTTCATGTCTTTCTTAAAACTAAAAATGCTTTTTTCGAAGAGAAATGATAAATCTTGGCTTTTCGCATGATTTATAATTCCTAATGTTTTAAACAACAATTAACATTTTTAATCTTTTCAGCCGAAAATTAAATTATGTGACTAAAAATATAATTTAAATCTTTTTAAAGAAAATGAATATTTGTAATGGTTTCAGCAATTATTCAGATTTCAATATGTGTAGGCGAACATGAATACTTTTAATATTTACAATAATGATTAAAATATCAAATGCTTAAAAGCCCTGAACCAAAAAATTACAAGTGTAATAATTTAAGCAAAAATTAAAATCTAAAATGTATTCGCATAATTTAAATTTTCTGTTCTTTTGAAAAATCGAATGTCAAGTAATTAGGGCAACATTGTAATTTACCTGTGTTTAGCTAATATTTACATGTACACTTTCTTACGAATCAAAATAGGATTCTAAAATTCATGTCTGTAAAAATCCATCACGTTGGCAAAGGTTTCATGTTTTATTGTGTGATCTCAAATTAACATTTCCTTAAAAGAGATCTAAACAAATGTTATACATTTGAGTACACTCTTTATTTGTAAGATTATTTGAAAATTAATTACATCCTCAGAAATGCATACGTATATTTATTTTAAAATGTTATTATATCATATCATATATATATATATATATATATATATATATATATATGTATATAGGGATAGAAGAAATAAGAGTGATAAACATGTAACGAATGTCCAAATTTATTTCAAATTTCGATTGTTCCATGCAAGAAGTATCTCTAATAAACTAGTGTTAATTATTCTTTCCTTAAGTCAAGGCTTTTCTAAAGATCGAGATCTTATCATCAGAGGAGAAATACAGATAGATAAGTTGGCTGTAGAAAAAGCCAAAGTTCAAATATTTGAAAAATATTATTAAAAATGTAATGAAAGAAAAGTTCATTAAAAAAGATATGTGGTTGGTCCAGGTGGTAATTGTCCGTTGAAAAGGTATCCAATGAAGAGGAGATTTTGGAGAAGACGAAAACAAATTTTCTTCGTATGGGCAGTATGGAGAAAGTGCTCAAAATGAAGTTAATCCAAGCGCACTTAAATGGAATTGATGTGAGAAAAGCAGGCCATTATTGATAACTTCCTGGGCCATAGAAAAAGCGAATGGTATTATTGGTGAGATATTCGAGCAAGCGATTCCAAGCAGAAAATTTAAGTGAAACAGTAATACTAAATTAGGGGTTGGGATTGGGGGAAGGAAAGTTTAAAATGAGGGAATACAGTGGTCGGATTGGTAGAGAGAGCCGCTGTTGCAGCTGGGAGGAAAGAAAGGGGTAGATGAGGGAATAGGGGTTCAAGTGATAGAGGATTGGTAAGTAGGAAGCGCGCGATGGTTAGTCAAAGGTTGAGTGTACATATTATTTGAAAGGAAAAGGAGAGGGAATAAAAATGATCGTAGATAAAAACTGAATTTAGGGTGGAGACAGAATAATTTCGAGAGTTAAAGATGGTTGCCGATGCAAAAAATAAAATTCCAATGAATGGAATTCTACAGTTTAAATGTAATAAGCAAGAATTGGGCGGAGACTAGCGTTTCTAGCTAAAGTTTCTAGGGATTTAAAAAGGCTACCTGATTGGTAAAAAGCATGGTAAAATAAGATAAAGAAAATGAATAAATAAATAATTAATTTAAAAAATTAACAAAATTATTAAATAAAGACCAGATGAATGATTAGATGAACAATTAAATGATTAAGAAATAGAATAATTAAGGAATAAATAAGTAAGATAAACTCGATGTATAGTTATACATCTAGCCTGTCCCACTCAGTTATATTAACATTTAGGGAAGGGGACCAGTTCAAGGGAGAAGGTTAGACTGTTTGTGAAAATATGTTTCCATTATAAGTAATATGGGGTGGGGTTGGGTTGGTTCAATTGAAACTTAAGTGTAGTGTCAGTGTTTTAAAGTAATGAAAAGCTTCATAAGGGGAAGAAAAAGACCGATTTAAGAAGTAACCAAGGAGCGTAGTTAAATGCGAGATGAGTAGAATCTACGAATGTGAAAATTTCGGTAGAAAGAGACATGTACAGGGTCGGTTAAAAGGATGCAAAAGAGGGAGACAAGGAGTAAGTGAAATTAGAGAGCATAAGAAGCAGAGGAAGGAAACAGAAATATGTGGGTAATGTTTAGCTATAGGTGAAGATTTAAGTGAGAAAATGTGTGTAATTTGAAGAGTAGAGGAGGGGGTCGTAGTTAAAGTGGAATTTGAGAGAAGATAAAATAAATTTCGAGAGTTTAAAGGATTACCATCACGGAGATTAGGAATTCAAAGAATAGGAATCTATAGTTTAAATGGTGAGTAAGCAGTAAATGGGCAAAGATTAGCATATACAAGTTTAATTTACTGAGAAGCTTACAAAAGGCTTCCAAGTAGTTTACAAGTATGATTAAAAAAGAATGAAGGTAAAAATAAATCAAAATAAAATTAGATGAGTAATTGAGTAATTGAAAGAGACCCAAGAGTAATCAAATAAATTAAAATGAAATTAAAATAATTAAGGCGGGCTAGATGTGTAGTTATACAATTAGCCTGTACCACTCCATTTATTAAAATTTGAGGTTGGGGTCTATTAAAGGAGATAAAGTAAAACCGCTTGTAACAACTGATTTCAATATAAGTATTATGGGACGGGGTTGTGTTGAATCAAGTATACTTAAATGTAATGTTAGTGTGTTGGTGATGTAAGTGGTTGTATAAGGAGAAACATATGGACCAATTTGGAGGAGAAACCGAGGATTGTAGTTAAAAGTTAGATAAATGGAAGCTACGAGGAAAGATATTGCCATTAGAGAGAGGCCCATACAAGTTCGATATAGTGGATACATCGAAATAAGAAGGAAGTGAGATTAAGAGGCGATGGAAGAGTTTATGGGCAGATTGGCAGACAGAAAAGAGCAATTAGTTTTGAGTAAAGATGAAGTAAAAAAAATAGGAGCTATAATGCTGAGAAGGGATAAAAGTTTAGACATTAGATTGGTTAATGATCGGTTGGATGTAGGAGGAATGATGTTAGTTCTTAATTTACAATAAATGCTACGGGTGTATAAAGTTATTAGGTGCAATGGAGAGGATCATTTATTGGGATGGTATATTGGTGAGGTGGGGGGTGGGAGTTAAGAATAGAAGTTAACAAACTTAACAAGATATATAGTTTAGAGATTTGTCTGATTCTATAGAGGGAGTTGTTGGCTGGGAGGAGGAGTGTCAGAGGGAGTAATGAAGTTAATATATTTACATTTTCGCTTGTGCCTGCAATTATAAATGAGCTCATTGTTAGAGTTAATAACATTTAAGTTCTTGGGTGCTGTAGCTATCATAAAAGTTTCCAGTGTACATAGTTGGCAGAAGGCAGAATCAGGGGTGTAAGAGTTAGACTTTTTTAATATATATATATATATATACATATATATATATATATATATATATATATATATACGTAAAACGGCGAAACACGTGACCGTAGATAATTGTATTTGACAAATAACGAAGCTCCCATATCGGATATCACACTAGTCAAAGATAACCACGTTTCTCTTTAAGCATTTAAATAATACTTCTCTGTAAAACCGATGCATGAACTAATATCGTAAAAATAACAACAAACAAAAAAAAACATGTATATATATGTATATATATATATATATATATATATATATATATATATATATAATGTACGAGTGATTATATATATAGAAACATGCATCTTTGCATCTACGTATGTGTATTTATGTAGAAGCGTGTATAGGGTGTCTCTATATGAATGTGTATATGTGCATGACAATCACTTATGTGTGGGTAATTCATTCCTTCAGTGTTGGTTTCCCCGTTATCTGTCTAGTTTGAACCTTTTTAAGAATGTAATATACAGTATCAAAATAATGTTATATATATATATATATATATATATATATATATATATATAAGAAAGTGGACGCTCACCAATAATCGTGTGGAAAGTATTACAATGGCCCAGGGCATACAGATATTTAACGACCTCTGTAGGATATGTTTGGATTATTAACTAGCATTTTTAAATTCTAAGATCGAGTAAACTTATTAAATTGTAGAGGTGGAATACCAACTTACTGTAGACATATGAATAATTAATAAATTAAATATATCAATAAAAGGCCATACTAAATAAATATCTATAGTAGCAGAAAAAAATATATAAAAGATAAATAATTTTAATGTGGCACATTTTAAAATAATATACACTATTAATTTGACATTTTTAATAACGATAAGCGTCGGAAACATGTGTCAAATGAAGATCAGCCAGAGATGTGTTTGAGGTACGTACGGCTATTGATCAATAAAACCATAAATCTGTGAGGAACTAATAACAGCGAATCCGATGAGTTACAAAAGTGAAAACTACTAAGATAACAAAAAAAACATCACTTGCTGAATATATATGTTGATTTAGTCTGATGATTTCCTGATTGAGGTAATTTAGAAGATTCTGTCTACTTTATTTAACGAAGATACATTTGCGTACTACTACTAAACGCTACTGACGTATCGATCACTGATAAAGTAAATACTAAAACTATATACACACTATATTATATAACATTACAATATTATGTGTATGTACATAAAATAAAGTTGGCACCTTCCACCGTGCTAGGAAACATATCATACTTGTCATTATCCTTTATGTCTACAAAGCCACCATACACCCATGCATAGAGTATTGCTGTCACATCGGGGCTAGTGCACCATCTACTTGTCTTTACCTCTTAGACACGATCTAAATAAGAGTCACTAATCGCATAGGCCCCTCATTATTCACCAACCTCCAGCCCCTTTCCCATCACCGCAATGTTGCATTTTTGTGCTTGTTTTACAAGTACTAAATTGAATGTGCTTCGACGAACTTGCTGCTTAGACGTAGAAATAGTCGACCAACCCGACAATTAGCTAACTCCCATCAATTCACGGTGGAAGTCTCCAGATGTCAGAGAGCATCCTACTCTAATAGCGTCTTTCCTTTTAAACTCCCTCCCTGCTCCCTGTTTCCCGACTCTACTGACATGCATAAGTGTAAAACTAATATGAACAAGCATCTCGTTGCACAGATCTCTATTTATGGTGACCCCTAAACTTTCATCCTGATTCTCAGTAGTCCTTTACAGCTACAGTGGAAACTTGTCTTGTTTAGGGTGAACTATGTAAAATAATAAAAAAATAAGAATTAAAAAAGAAATACTAATCATATATACATATATATATATATATATATATATATATATATATATATATATATATACATATATATATATATATATATATATATATATATATATATATACATACAGATATATTTATGTGCAATAAAAAAGGAAAAACTAAGAGATAGTTGTTTATATATTTATCGAAGTTTCGTCTTTAGTGTAAGACTTCTTCAGGGTGATAGTTTTAAGAAACATGTCATGCAAGTACATCGACGTGTTAGGTTGCCATAGTGGAGAGATGAAGGAATGTAGTAGTCGTGGGTACTATGAAAGCCATGCTATACCTAACCACAACAAATATATCAGTCCCTCCTTTCACCTCTCTCACCCCAATGGCATTTCAATTATATTCTCACCCCTTTCCCCATTTCATAGCTGCCTCAATCTTATCTACTCAAAACTTTTTCATATTCATTTTATTCTTTCCTGACCATTGACTTCGCACAGCTTAGACTCTCTGGGTTTTATAGTAGCCACGACTACTACATACTTTAATCTCTCCACTATGTCACCCCCAAACTTCGATGTACTTGCATGACATTTTTCTTCAAACTATCATCCTGACGAAGTCTTACAATGATGACGAAATTGATTAATGGATAAACAACAATCTTTTGGTTTTTCTTTTTTCATTTCCCATTACGTCGGATTACTCTCATCCTCCCTTTATCATATATATTTTTATATACATATATATATATATATATATTTATATATACACATACATATATATATATATATATATATGTATATATACATAATTCTGTATATGAATGTATATATATACATATATATAAGTACAGTTTTTAAAATTATTTTCGTACATATATATATATATATATATATATATATATATATATATATATATATATATTTGTGTGTGTGTGTGTGTGTGTGCCAATTCATTATTATAACCAGACAAAGGAGAAAACTAATGACGTGAACAGTTTTTATTACTGTTCGTTTTCAACTTCCTATCTTGTAATGGCTAATTGTAAGACATATTAGATTAAAATGCCGTTCTGTTCCACATGACTTCTTAAAGATTTATTACCTTACTCTTAATTTGGATTTTCAGAAACTTTCCCACCAAAGATATTAAGTTGTTATAGAAGTGGGTGTCAAATATCTCTGCGAGAAATTCTTGAAGATCTTCATTAATCAAATATCCATGTCGCGTTCACGCCACACGATATCAACTTCACCAAGTTATTATTAAACATATTCGATATTTGGTTCGGTGTTGTCTGAATGGCGCGTTCTAACCAATAGGGTTAAACAAAAAAAAGTATCCACGGCTGACATGATAGAATATCTGAGAATGGTTTAATTGTTTGACATCCCACTAATCATCATTTTAAACTATATATTATTAAAGCTATTTCTTCACTTAGTATTAATATTTATATTATTCACTTACAATCAACGTTATGAAATGAAACAAACACGGTGGGGAGTCATTAAAGTCCGGGGCTACGAGTGTCGCATAACTTCTGACAAATTGCTCGTTCAATAGTTCTGCGCCTACGTTGTGTATTTAATATTCGCAAACGTGTGATATTGAGGCCTAAGGCTGAACGAGTTTTAAATTACTTCGCTGCTTTGTCAGTGAAAATGTCTTAGTTTTATGAAAAATGAGTTTGCGAGCTGAGAAATATAATTAAAACGTGAAATTAACAAGACATTTCCGTCTTACAAGATATACACTTTTATCATATTTAATCTGTTACATCATTGTATCAGCAAAACGGAACGTCATCGTTTATGAGTCAGTTTCAGTCACCTGTCAGTTGAAAACTAAACTTGTTCTTTATAGTCGGTTATTATTAAAAAACATAACTCCTACCAAACAATTCCATAACACACCTCATACACATAATGTGTGTAGACCTTTCAAAAGTGTGTATATCAATCCGCACACCTTGGGGAAAGCTGTTAACGTGTTAAGTGATACGACTCACCTGTGTTAAAATCGATGCATCTCGCGACTTTTCGGTTATCATAAAATCGAACCGCCGATCTTGACTGGTAGCTGTGACTATGCTTACCATGTAATTACTTCTAAAAGCATTAGTAGGGCGATATTTCAATATTGCTAAAAAGGTTAACAATTTTATTAATGACTTAACCAATCAATTCCTTGTAACACGGATCAATATATGAGAAATTACCAGGCACAAATTATTTTTAGGAAATGTTAATTAAACCTGTTGTCTACTAAAATATACTCCACATTTTGTAAATATAATGATCCGCTATATAAAATACACGCTGATCTTTTATCATCATGACACATTATCAATGATATTTATATTCACTGTTTGTATCATAGAAGATCTGAATCATCAGGAGCATACATTTCTCAACAGGTTGTACAACTGTGAAGACGTGTTTCCATACACTTACAGTAATGCCCTTTTTTTTCGTGCACTATGTCGTTACATTAGCTTTGCCATCAAATAGATGTTGCACCGCACCTCTTAAAACTGTTAATTAAGTGTTTGGAATAAAAAAAATATTACCGGCAATAATTATGTTGTAGGGTGGATCAAATAATATTACACAACGGAAAGCCATGCAAGTGTTACAAAAATAAATTTCTTAAATATCGGAAATTACCAAATATTCACAGATTTAAATATGTTTACGTTTGATAGCTCTTTCTGAGGTGTACTCGGTATTCGTAATGACAAAACGTCGACTTACATTCTAAGTTTATTTTATCGGCTTAGAGCTAAACTGATTGCCAGCTGAACGTCATATATCGTGATGAATAATAATGATTAACAAATCGAAAATGATTCAGACAAAAATAGTTTGTTCTTTATTATGTTACTGTCTGAGCATGAATAGAAAAGGATAGATAGATAGTCAGACAGTCAGTATTAACAGGGTGTATTATGTGCAGAGCTACATGTTGAAACGCGTGACATGCTCTTTTTTCAAATGAAGCGGCTCGGATATTCCTTCATAACGCTGTCACTAGCTTTAATTACCTGGCTTCCGTCTACTCTTTTCCTCGATATCCATTGTAATAGCTTGGTTCCTTGATAATTACTTACTATATCAGTTCCATCTTCAGAAACATTTTGTATCACATTTAGCTGACGCACAGTATTGCTTATTAGAATAACACCCACAACTCTAACCATCGAGCTACATATGCTTATTGGTTTAGAAAATACTAAGTAACATGAATAAAAAAAGAAAGAATTACAATTGTTCGGCTGGGGGATGATGAGAAATGGAAGGTTTTTGATTTCTATCCAATTTTTCTTCTTAAGTAATTAAGGCTGTTTCGCCTCTGATATCTTTGGCGTTTTCGTTTTTTGTGTTATTCTGTCTCACACTCTTTAATAATCTGTAATAGAAAATTGCAGTCGAAGGGAAAATCATTTGTCGATACTTGCAAAGTTGATCTATACGAATAGATACTATTTGGTAACATGTGTGGGTGAGCCAATGTAGGGGTTGAATAATGAGAGAGAGATGGAGAGTGGTATGTTTATCTATACAAACAGATACTATTGGGTAACATGGGTGGGTGAGCTGATGTGGGGGTTGAATAATGAGAGAGAGAGATGCAGAGTGGTATGTGATCAGCTCAGATCAATGCATAGTAATTTCTTATTACTGTTGATAAAGCAAAATAAACGATGATCAAATACAATTAACTCTCCATTTGCAAACAGTTTTCAGACATATTAATAGATATTCTATAAAAATAAAAATAAATAAATATATATATATATACATATCAACATTTTAAAAGCAAATATTTATTATTATTACGGACATGCATCGATTGTTCATGCTTATGTAATCTCCAGTGTAGGAGAATGTTAATTATGTCTGGTCGGAGGGACTGGAACCGGTTACAAAGTCACCATTGACTCGTGAGCTGAAATAAAAAAATTACCAAAGCAATCCGTTATAAAAGAAAATAGATTTTGTTTCAGCTTTGGAAAAAGATTAATTCCTTATCAATGCAACGAAGTGTTTTCTTTTAAGTAGATTTTTATAAACACCACTGCGCTAACAGTTAGGTTATTAGTTGGCCTCTAATCGCAAATATATATTTTTTTATTTACTTTGATGTAAAACTTATGAACATGCCATTATTTGCAATTTTTCTTTTATAAAAAGACTTCGGCTAAGCAATATACTTACACACAGGAAACGCCGGATGAACACCGCAAGTAGTTTTTAGCAGAACATAGTTTTTGTTTCGGATTCGGTAAAAGATTGCCTCTTTATTAAAGAAACGGACTAAGTATTATAGGCCAACTGTAATGAGTATATAATTGAACAATTAGCTAATGATTAGTCGGAAACTCTCTCGGGATGCATAAACAATTGTAGCTCCAATATATTACAGACAGTCATTTCGTTTTTCTCGTTTACTTTACCTGAATCAATACTTACGCACTTCTTATGATGACATTACTGGGAAGATCTCATCATTGAATGAAACGGTCTCATTAGCAAATTAACTGACCATTTATTATGTTCGCTTTGAAGTTCCTTATAAGACATGGGTCAAATATGTAAAGTAAGCGCGTTCAAATTTGAAAAAAAATATAGCAACAGGTTTCTGATGCAATCAGAGATTAAGCAAGAGGTGTTTACGGCCGAATTACTATCCTCAAGCATATTGGTAATGTGGACATCGAGTTGATTAACTGTATTATTGAGCCAGGGACAATTCTAAATAAAATGATTAGTAATGCATTGAAAAGTTTCACAGACAAATTGCATTGATCACGCAAAGTGCATAATGTAATGATACGTGCATGAAACATTTCTTTTACCAACCTTATATACTTCTACTTATGTCAAGATCGGTATGTGTATATGTTTATATATTCTCATGTACAGGATTCACTCCAAGATTAATTCACCGATAATTATGTATTTTGAAACACGTTTCGTAATGATGTAGCCGATATCAAATTCAATTTAGTTTCATGCAAACACAGTTAAAGGTGATAGAATATTTCTCTGAATAACTTCAGTTTATATGATGTTAAAGTATATATATACAGGGTGTCTCAAAAAAATGTACTCACTCGTAGAATGACGAGAAAACTTTTATTTATGAACATAGAGTGAAATGAAATAGCATCGAATACATTTGTTTCATGTATTTGAAGCTATTTCCTTTCTCTCTATGTTCATAAATAAAGGTTTTCTCGTTTTTTGAGACACCCTGTATATATATATATATATATATATATATATATATATATATATATATATATATATATATATATATATATGCAAACATGACCCGTTTCCCGGGAGAAATATAAAAAAATGAATGTAAATGTGTAAACAGCTGACAGAACGCAAATAGTTAATAAAGGATGTTTTAATGTTAAGACAAAATGTCGCTTTTGAATTTTGGAAAACCTATGTCCCAACAAAAATGATTACCTCGGAGTGGAACAAAAGTACGAATTGCTACAGTGTAGAAGGATATCTTCTTCATTGACCGATTATGGAAAAGCGTACTACTTTTGGGCCAGGATATTTGTCCGACCTGTTTTCTATTCTCTCGTCGATCATTGAAAACAAATCCAGTTTTTATTTATGTTGTTACTTTTGAAAATATTAAAAAAACCTTGGTGGATTTTCGCCACATCAAGATCTTATGTTGAAATTTCACAAAAAAATCGAAGGTATTTGGATTTTCATGAAGGGTATCCTCTTCTCATTGCCCCTTCCAGATGAAAGTAAAGTGAACAAAGTACAGCCCACATTTGGACCACTTACCTCAAGCAGTTTTTTAAAAAGCTTCATAATGATCAGTCAATTAGATTAAGAGTCAATCATGTGACTAAAACATATTTCAATATATACACATACTTCATTACGAAAGATTATATTGGTTAGTAGGAGGTACTTATCTTGAAATCATTACGGGTGCGAGTGGTATAAGAAGAGTGTGTACGTCGAAGCGTCGGCTTCATACCTGACTTTTTATCATCAATAAGGCGAGAGTGGAAGTTTTTTGGCTGCGGCCGGCAACATCTAAAATATATTTCTTACTTCGCGTTTTAAAAATAATATATTTTTCTTTCTTGTGTAAATTAGGGTTGTGCAAAATGTGTAAGTATTTACGTGTAATATATATGTTATTCAAATACGTCAAAGTTATGAAAATATCAAAGCGTTCCACAGTATAAAGAATGTTGTTTAGTGATCCATGATTAGCCGGTTTGGGAATTATGAAACCGGTTTTACCGTAATTTGTTCTTTTGTGAAATAATAGGTGGACTATGCTTGGTAGTGTTTTGAGTTTTGTGAGAGGACTTCATACTGAACTGGA
>OY744530.1:44701583-44764083 GCA_963556195.1 Sepiola atlantica | reverse complement strand
TCTTCAGTGATGTTATGGCTGGAGTCAAGGTAAGAGTGTGATTCGGAATCGCTGAGGGTGTTCACTGGTGAATTGTATGTTACTCAATCTTTCAGGAAGAAGTGTTGTGGATGCTAGCGACAGAGGTAGTCAGCAAGTAATAAGTCATATTTAAATTTAAAATTAAATAGGAATTACTGATATTTTACGAGTGTGTAATTGTTACATAACCAAAGCCGTTATTTGAATGAAAAAGTTTGAGAGGCACCTAAAGGTCAGAAGTGACTTCAGAACGGAAGTTGACGAAATAACGTGGCTTTCAGATGAAGATAATGACGTCACTTCAAGCAGGGGAAAACTTAATGTCAACGTTCAAGGTGCCGTCCCCAATGTGTATCGCACGATTTGCTAGGTAATAAGCCAATCTATCTATCTCTTTATCAATATGTCTGTCTTGCTATTCCGCGGCACGTACGCAAGGTACCCATAACTTTAAAACAACGTTTTTTTCTCTCTTGTTACGTTGTTAATGCCCTTATTTTGAATAATAAGTCTTGTTAAAAACGAAACACAGTGTTTATCGAAATGAGGTCACATATGGAAAAACAATTCCAAATTAAAACTGTTGTTTATACTCAAGTATTAGGCAATAATAATATCAGTAGCCTCGTTATTCTCGCTACCCTTGTTTTGGCTTTTAGTTCTAGCGATCCATGTGCGATGTTTCTGACAACGGGGGAATACTTGCTGTTTTCTGGGTCGAAATATATCTATCAAGCACTTATCGTTCGATTTTTTACCTTAAAGTAATATATTTTTCTTCTTACATCAAGTGATTCATGCCTTGTTTTGAACAATTTCTATGAAAAAAATATGCAGTAAAAATAGAAAAAAAAATATGGA
This sequence comes from Sepiola atlantica, assembly GCA_963556195.1. Classification (NCBI taxonomy): domain Eukaryota; kingdom Metazoa; phylum Mollusca; class Cephalopoda; order Sepiida; family Sepiolidae; genus Sepiola; species Sepiola atlantica. The sequence continues at coordinate 44,763,201 of OY744530.1, read as the reverse complement.
GTATGTTTGCAATAAAAATTAAAAGTCATTTTTATGGTATGTTGTCGAACGCTATTGGTTTATTACGTTTTAATATGACCGACTGAGTTACGCCCCCCCCCTGTTTTCCGTGTTTTTCGCTGTAATACATTGGCAGATCCATAATATACACTAAAGCTGATATTTATGTTTTATTTTAAAACAAATTCTATTTTTGGTGAAGATACTTATTTCTGTCTGATACATAAGTATATCAAAGAGTATTCTTGTGCATTTATGTGAAACTGCGATTTTCACCTGTTTTTGATGTGACCTCATCTCAATAAGAACCCAAAAAACCGGTGTCCGTGTGATTGTATGGACAGACGATCGGGATCCTTGTTTCCCGGCGAAGACGAAACGGGTGTGTATATGGTTTATACACTTTTCGATAAGTGAAAACATAGAATTATGATTGGAATATGTACGCTAAAATGTTGACTAGTTAAAATAGTAAAGCATTTTTCTTCATGGAGTGTTTATGGTAAATAAACACCGAATTGAATATATGCTTCTTTTAGAGAAATACTTTTATACTCATAGAGATGCAGTGTGTTGAGTTTTTCCTCAGCGACAAAGAAGTTTTGGATGAATATACATTACAATTAAAGATAAACAAATTAAGAAACATGTCGCTGACGGTGAGTTATCTGAAAAAGATATGTGGCTTAGAGATATGCCTTGCGAAATTGACGTTAATCACCAACACGCGTACAAAATTGTTCTTTTTATAATTACGATGTGTACAGCAGGCTGAATAAATATATCTCATTTTTGAATAGCAATAAAAAGAATTGGAGTGTCTCGTAGACGTAAGGGATCGTAATATTTGCTATATTTAGTTTGATTTAGTTTTCTGCAAAGGCGTTAAAAAACTAGAAGTCCTTCGTAAACATTCAAATACTTGAGATTCTTTGGAAAATCTTATAAAAGATATTATACATCAATTAATAGATATTGTACAAAATACAGTATCATTCGGGTATTTTGAAGTGTTTTTATGGGCACAATCGTTCAGGTGGATGTTCACAGGTTTCAGATTTGTATTTAATTTTGTTATATAGGTATTAATCACTAATTAAACTAGATTCCCTGAGTGTTAATTCATCTTATGACCCCTTAAGCAAAATCCTAACATTTTATACATTTTCTAAAATACATATCCGGTTCATGATTTTGATAAAAAATGGAAAAATGATTCTAGACATCAGGTGTAATATCATTATATCTAAAAGTTAATCTTCGTAAAAGGGCATACTATTTGTGCAAAACATAATTGATTTAGCATTATGTTATGTCCTCGTTCGAAGATTACAATTTAAGTATAATGATACTAAATCTTATGTCGAGAATTCTTTCAATTTCATCAAAACGATTTTCATTCTGGAAAATGTCTCAAATTAATGATATCCTGATTAGTTTGCGTCAAATTACTATTGGATAAAATTAAATGCATATCTTAAATATTTGTATTTTATAACGCTAGATCGTTTCAATATTATATCCCTTATATCCTATAAAACACTTCAATGTCACTGAAATTCGTAAACTATTTAAAATTAATGTCTACTACGTTTTTTTAAAATTCACAAAAATCTGGGATATCTAAATCTTCTTGAATAGCCGCAACCCTCTTTTTACCCATTGCATCAAGCTAAATTAAACTAAATATAGCGCACATTACAATCGCTTATACTTATTAGTGTGTTCTAACATTTATAATGATCTGTTAATTAGTTTAAGAGTGATTCATGTACATAGAAATATGTAAAAATTTACACATACTTACTTTATATAACTAGAACTATTTACATAAGCATATACATGCATGTTAAGACCATTGTATAATAACTGATACGTATACATACATCAACACATGATTTACTTACATACCTTTCATACATACAACAGTGTGAATGAGCTCGACATAGTAAGTGTATATATAAGTGTATGAATACATAGATGTATATACGCATATAAGCATCAGTATTCTGATTCATGCATTCATACACAAACAGACACACTCATATATATAAATATATATATATATATATATATATATATATATATATATATACATGTTAATATCTATACATATAAGGCCATACAAAATATCTACACGCATAAAGAAGTTCTATGAAACTTTGATATCTGTAAACTGCCATTTAAAGTCACTTTGATCCAAACAAATGCTAGCAAAGAGGTTAAAAGAAAACAATCGAAGACTCGCAGTTCCTCTTTATCTGTGCATAGGAACCTGCTGATATTGTGTGACTTTGTCAAGATTTCTATCTTATTCTTTTTCACGTTGCACATACATCAAAGGAATAGGTTTACTTATGTTTTCGTACCTGCAGTTCAATTTACTTAGATATTAAAAGTTATAAAGAAAGTTTAAGAATTAGAAAATTGTCTTTTATGTCGGATCTTAAAGCCATCTTTGGAAATACAGGATACATGAAGCTAGTTATGTTGGCGCAAATGTATTGACGTGTTATATAACTACCATATGAATCATGTGATATGTTATGTAAATTTATATTTCGATTGATACATTGATCAAACCAATCTTTTCTTCTTTTCACCGCCAACGCTCGGGCTATGACTTTATCTAAATTGAAATTTATGGCACTTACCTTGAAGTAAACATCTACTTTTATAAACCTCTTCGGACTGATTTTCACTCCAGATTAAAAATTGAAAATTTACAGAAAATTCCTTGCTAAGGCCGCTGGAATATTGTTGGATCATTATACCGCTCCAAAATGTAGCTACCTCCTGACGAAATGTTCTCCTTGTATAAGAGTCAAATACGTCCTAAGATGTATTACTGTGTCTACATCTGGGAAGGTGGCGGTCAGAGCATCCTTTTCTGCTTAGAAAAAATACAGAATCGACTTCCCAATCAGTTGGACGATATCCACTTTCCTTCTCTTCAGCCTTTTTTTCACAGAAGAAACATTGTTAATCATTCTCTGCTCTGTCGCTATTTTCACGGTACGCGCTCGACCGAGCTTCAATCCATTGTGTCACCCTCTTATAACAATGTACAACAACAATCAATCGCGCTAAAACAACTATCAATAATTCCCCGTTCTCCTTCTGCGTGCGTAAAACTAAATGGAACTTCCACTAGCAAAGTGTATTCGCTAGAACATCTCGTCTGACTACAATATGTATATTATCAAGTCCAATGTAAACAAAGTCTTGTTGGACTGTCCTCTTAAATAATCAATATCTGCTCAATTACAACCATCGTTACAAATCCTATTGATAGTTAACCGTTCACCTGACAAACTCAATAACTATTATTCTTAAGTGGGCTTTGCGCCCTTATAAGCGGTAATTCGTTAGTAGAAAGAAGAAACATTATAAGACATTAAAATTATTACAAAAGCGTTATTCTTATTTATTATTACTACATAAAATACATTTTCCTTGGTTTATGTTTGAAAAATCATTTGAATTGTTCTAATTCACCGTTCTAATTCGTACTTTACATACTATGTTAGTCATCTCTTTATAACTTCCTGTCTATCACCCTCTTCCTTAGGTAAATTTATAGAAGTGCACCTTTCGTATTTCGACCCCTAAAAAAAAGTATCCTACTTTTTGGGGCAAATTACATGTAAACAGCCTCAACAAATATCCGCTATGAAAAATATTATGAAAATTTTTATTATTTTAGATTTTAGGAGGGGGGTCACTTTCCTATATAAGTTATACGTAAAGTGAGCACCCTGTTCTTGGCCACCGAATTTCACCTCTCGTGTTTCGACCCCTAAAAAAAAAGTTTCTACTTTTTTTGGCAAATTACATGTAAACAGCCATCCATAACAAATATCCGCTATGAAAAAAAATGAAATGTGTTATTATTTTAGATGTTAGGAGGCGTGGGGATCACTTTCCTATATAAGTTATACGTAAAGTGAGCACGCGGATATTTGTTGAGGCTGTTTACATGTAATTTGTCCAAAAAAGTAGAAACTTTTTTTTTAGGGGTCGAAATACGAGTGGTGAGATTCGGTGGCCAACAAATGCGTGCTCACTTTACGTATAACTTATATGGAAAAGTGATCCCCCACCCCTCCTAACATCTAAAATGGCTGTTTACATGTAACTTGCCCCAAAAAAGAAACTTTTTTTTAGGGGTCGAAATACGAGAGGTGAGATTCGGTGGCCAACAAATGCGTGCTCACTTTACGTATAACTTATTATAGGAAAGTGACCCCCCTCCTAAAATCTAATTAATAAAAATGTTCATAATTTTTTTTCATAGCGGAGATTTGCTGAGGCTGTTTATATGTAATTTGCCCAAAAAAGTAGAAACTTTTTTTTTAGGGGTCGAAATACGAAAGGTGCACTTCTATAAATTTACCTTTCCTTTTTCATTGTAATTTGAGACTTTTTTCTCTTCCCCCTCTTTCTCTATTAACATTCGAATGTAATACAGAAAGACAACAACATAAATATCAGTAACAAATACCACAATCAAAAGTACCAAAATGTAAAAAAGAGAGAAAAAGAAGGAAAAAGAGGTAGCTGGAAGTAAAACGAATTGCAAGCAAGTAATTTCGTATTGAGTGTCTTGTTTTCTTTTTAACTGGTTTTGCAAACTCAGGTTTTCCGGATTTAAACAATCAAACCCGAGGGGAGTTGATGATTAAACAGTTCACATTATTCTAGTATGTCAAAAAGTTGTGTTACTTATATTCCTCTATCGTCAATGATGTCGGTTTTCGAAATATTTTTTTCTAACTTGCATATACTTTATGATCTGCCAAATCAAAGCATGTGTGTTGTAATCGCTTCTATTTGTATATATACCATTTAACTAGCGGCTTCACAGTGCTTCTTTTCGTTTTCTTTTTCTAAAGCATGGGTGTGTTCAGTTCAACTGTATATACCACTAGTCTTATCAAGGCTTATAAATTCTGGTGATCCCATATCTGTTAGTTATTCGATAGAATGTTCTGATTCACACCTTGTGATTTATAATAAACTTATTTTTATCAGGTTCCTGGCGCATTCACAATAACACATATAATTGTCAGTATATACAATGCACTATATAAAAAATAAACCTCAAATGACTTTTTAGGTGAATACTAGGTATTTATAATGCATAACCCAGATCTAAACGAGAAGCCTTCGTCATTAACTGTTCTTGAAACTTATTTGAAACGGTTTGGATGGAGTCATTTTACTTATCTAACCATCTAATAAGTACTTCATTTTACTAGCGTAAATGAAGATTCAAACAACATAGAACATTTTATAATGAATTCAAATCAATTTTCGATACCAATTGGTAACTTTAGTGATGTGTTCAAAAGAAACAGAGCATTCAAAGTAAAAAATGTGCAAGTGATTCTCAAACAAAAAAAAAACAAGTACCATGTTTTGCTCAGAAACTAATTGAAAACAAACTTGACCGTTTATTTTTCAAAAAAATAAACAATTACCACTGCATGGGTGTGTTTTACAGTGTATGTATTAAAATAACAGCAACATTCCTGTTTTTGTCCATTATTCAACAAGGCTAAATGACTGTTCAAGATATTAAATTAATACATTACCTTGTGCTAAAGATGTATTTTCAAAATAAAATGAAGGGGAATACTATTCTCAAAACTCGATTCTTCGGATGCGTACATAGAATCACCATTTGATTAGAAATATGCAGAATTGTTAACTATAGACGCAAACAACGGTTTCTGCTAATTTAAAAGCATGTTAGAATATCAGTAATAATGAACGTCATGTTGACTGACTTGGATTTTGCAGTAGCGTGTTTTAATGAAAATTTTATATAAAAATAAAGTCCAGAACAAAACGCTGTATCAGTGTATCTTGTAAAGATAATGCCTTGCAAAAATCATAGATTTTTTAATCTGACTGAATTTTTTTTTATAAGTCATTGAAAAGATGTGTTTAAACTCATTTCGGCCCTAATATATGTTAACATCGAACATTTTTAACAAAATAGTATCTTAATATTTCATAGTATGTAATTAGCATAATTTCATGTTTAATTGTTCTGAGTTACCGAAAACATAGTGAGATGTTTTCTCATCTCATAATATAGGACAATGCACTTAAAAGATCCCATCGTATCTCTGTAAATTTGCTGCAAATGTTACAGCCTCTGCGGCGTGTATCTAAATCATTCAATGTCGTTGATCATGGAATTCTGAGAAAAGGGAGTTAGATTTATATTGGTCAATGTTTAGACTGTTTAAAAAGTGTAACTTATTCCTTCGAATGCATCTTCCTATTATTTCTGAGTGTTTGCATATCCCGATTACGATGTTTTTAATATTTGTTCCGAGTCTTTTCAGATCTTAACTACGCTATTCTTCGCGTCTTTCAATGGCTTTGTGTACGCTGTATTTTTTGTAGGTTGACAAATTTCCATATGAATCTCATGAAGTTGTCCATTTTTTTATTCTAGCTTTCTTTGCATTGCAGATTAATTTTTTAATACAAAATAGGTAAATATAAAAATCGCTCGTCGTCAATCCATGTTATTTTAATCTGAGACGTAATAAGAAAATATACACACCGATGAACGATTTGGAGACCACTATGAATTGATTCATTTCCCGCAATCAAATAAGCAATACACACTATACATAGTTTATTTTTCAGACTTAGGTAATTCTGACAGGCGCACCTGTCACTCTACAACACGAGTTGGCTTCTGCTTGAAATTTGTATATTTAATTAGCATAACTATTTTGCAACTCACCAAGTAACACATCTCTTAATACGTGTCGATTAATCACACTCTGAATGTATGTTGTTTGATAGCCTGGTATTATTTATACAACGTCTATCACTCGTGCGTCTCATATGTTTCTCTTTCTGTTTAGTAGCACCCACTGTGCTTAACTGAGCTGTAACAAGTTATTAGAACCAAAAGAAAAATATACTCATATTTATTAGAACCATTAAAATAGTGTATAGGGAAGAAAAGACAGACTAATTACTGAATTTGTACTTCTATTTCTTGAACATTTGATTGGTTTTAAAACTCATTTTTTATCATTAACTATTACCTGAGCTCAATTAGAGACCCAACAGTTTACATTTTTCTAGTATACATATATATATATATATATATGTATATATATATATAACGTTGGATATGTGTATAGTTTGTGTGTCGATACATAATTCAGCGACCATTATGTATTTTGAATCACAGCTTCGTAAGTGATTAATTGTTCGCCATCTTAAATTTCATAGTTTTATGCAAAGTAGAAAACATAAGACGTGGAAATCAATGGTGTAAACTGAGTGAATTCTGATGTTTATAAAGTTTTAATAACAGATATTCGACACCGATTAATAAATATTGCCTAAAATTATTTTTTGTTGGATTTTAAATTGTTTTAAAGGGAATTATATGAGCACAGTCTCTTAATTTAAAAGAACCAGATATATCAATTTCAATTGCTTTTTATACCCCGTACAAATGAAGCCTTAATATCTGAATATTTTCGTGAATAAAAATTATGCAAGTGACCTTGCTATTAAATCTGAGGTTTTTCTCATTTCATGTCCTTAAATAATCAGTTAAAAACCTAAAACCAAAAGATGCGAAACATTTATTATTCAGTGTCTAATACGTATTGTTAACATTTTACAGAAATCGAAGGTATCTAAATTGCAAGAAAGTATTCAACTCATACATTACCCTCTTTGCATGACGTAAGCTTAAACAAAACATACCCCACGTTAGCCACCATAACATATATCAGCAACTGCACATAATATATTAACATATACGCAAATCAACTTTCATATAACTATAGATAACACACACACATATATATATATATATATATATATATATATATATATATATATATATATATATATATGCACGTGTATGTGCATCATACAGACACCATTTCCAGCAGATATTGCGTTCGTTCCATTTACACCAAGACTGCAAAACAAAAACAAGCAATGAATAAGACGGCACTAGAAAAACAAACATGTCAGTCTAGGCTTGGTCAAGTTGAACCGAAGTTCAAACAACCAAATACTAAGAACTAAGATCAAATATCAGTTTTATAGGGCACGTTAACTTTTGTTCAGAGAAGTGGAAAAGTAAGAAGAGAAATAAGTATACCTGGCAAGTAATCAATGGTAAAGTATTTGCATGTAAGGTTCTTTGAGAATACAGCTTCCATTAGATATTTATATCATAATAATTTTATATTTAAAGTAATTTGTCTTTAATGGCGCAAAAAAACGGTGTTACTGAAGCTTCAACATGACCAATAGATGTTAATATATACAAGAATACAATTTTAATATGACTTAGTTTTTATGTTATTATGAAAATCGTGCGATTATGTAAATCACAGTTTTTTGTGTTTTAACAAATTCTATCAACATCAAATAATTTCTGTTCAGAAAAACGTTAGCGAAATATAAGACGGCTTTATAAATGGCGCTTACAGTTTATGTTGCCAAAGATGCGAGACAGGGTTCAATCAGTAGGCTAGCATTTATCATTGTAATTTTATTCATAAATTATTATTATATATATATATATAGAGAGAGAGAGAGAGAGAGAGACAGACAGACAGAGATAGAAAGAAAGATAGATATTGAATTTTCGATGAGTGATGCTTTATAATAAAACGTTAATAGTTTACAAGTCAAATCATAATAACGATAAATGATAATAATCAGTATTATTATCGAATGTTATACATCATGCTAATGAATCCGCTAGACATTCTTTTGTACATTATATTAATTGAATGTCTTAGATACTTGATAAGAAACATATTGGTATGTATTGAAAGGGATTACAGTGAAGAAGTGCGTACCATTCATTATGATTGGATTAATTCCAAAATCGTAAGAAATCTTCCTTTTATGTTTTAATTCTTTTCTAATATATAAAGTAAAGACGTTTTTCCCCTGTACCTTCGCGTCGAATAGGAAAATAACCACATACATCACAGGCTACTAAACTCGCCGCTATACTACCCTTATTCACTCGAGCGTGTTTCAGTACAGTTGTTATTATTTTTTCCAACCTAACACTAAATATTATATTTGGCCCACCATCAACGTCTCTCCGATAAACCAACTCCATACAGGTGGTAGCAAAGACTTTTCCCCCTAACAATTGTGTACTGTGACTACACTCATCGACACAAGGTACTCATAAACACAGTTTACTTTTCACAAAACAGTCCGTCCTTATTTATTGTTTACCTGGTATAAATTTACTACATAATATAAAGCAATACGCAAACAAATAATGACCGCTCCCGTTCAATCCGATGATATTCCGCGAATATCAGATTTCGTTTTTCCTATTTCTAACTATGATTTCCACATTTCCATTCATTCCGGAATTAAGCGAATGACATTTACGAACACAGTAGCATTTATTCTTCAAACATGACGGCTAAAATTCCTTCATCAAATCGACTTCCTACTTAATTCAATAGCCGCCAAGATTATACATAATAACAAATACATGACATTTCATCTCTAAAAAGTAATATAAAAAAATAACGTTTTCCATACTAAACGGAAACAAATAAATTTACTTCTACCGATTTTGACCCACCGTAATACTTTACGACAAAAAAAAACCAACAAATTACGTTAAGAAAAAAAAACACGGGTACAGAATAACCGAATTACATTCCCAAATTCTTGCTTCGCACGGATTTTTCCCATTCTTTTAATGTCTATTCATTTAAATGATAACTGTTCATTCCCAAAAATAACTGTTGACTATTTTGAGAAACTTTTAATTCGTACAATAACAAAAAAACAAATATTCTTTTTATACATTATTAATAACAATTACAATAACAATTGCTTCTTTGGCAAAACTTCCCTAACCGTTAAATACTTTGATAAAATAAACAAAACATAAACAAACCGAAAAGATACATTTTTCCTTTACGTTTTTCTCATTATTACACTTAAAGGACAGCGATTAACTAATAACAAACATGAAAACTTCCAACTATAAAAAATAAGATAAAACAATTACGTTTTTACTTACTAAAATAAAAACAAAAAAATGTACTTCTACACAATTTGACCCAACGTAATACGTTCAGAAAAAAAACAAAAAATATAGATTAGCCAAATGACACTTCCTACTTCTTCCTTCGCACGTATTTTTCCCATTCTTTTAATGGCTATTCATTTAAATGATAACTTTTTATTTTCAAAATAACTGTTCACTATTTTGATACAGTTTATTTCATACAATCAAAATAAATATTATTATTTTTATAAATTATTAATAAATAAATTACACTAACAATTGCTTCCTTGTGAAAAGTTCCCTCAACGTTAAATACTTTGAGAAAATTACCAAAACATACACACACCATAGATACATTTTTTTTTAATCCAATGTGGGGGGGGGGTAGAATTGAAATCTCAGCGATTAATTAAAGAGGCCTACAGATCTTTGTATAGAAATTGCATTTTCTTTGGCTGAACAGACAATTGGCAAATGAGCATTACAAATTGTATTCGGATGGTCGGGGGGAAATAAAATGACGATTATATGATTATTTTCAATAAGGAAGACTATTCGCTATTTTGTTAATTGACTGCGATTGAGTGACATGAGTCAAATGCCTAGCAGCGGGGTGTGGCGGGATTGATAGGTTTATGTGGTGGATCTGTTTTGAAAAGTAACAAAATATAAATAAACCAAAAAGAAAAATATCGTATTCGACAGAGGGGGGCATAAAACACCGTATCGTACAATATATTTACATCGACAGAAGACTCACGAATGTGCGGACCATCCATCAACGTTAATCATAGTATTTCGAAAATTAAAACAAATAAAACTAAACCTAAATAAAAATAAAAATGTATTGTGAGGGGAGGGGGAATTGCCTATTATATGATTATTTATAATAATAAAGACTATTCTCTATTTTTAAATGACTGCGATTGAGTCACATGAGCAAAATGCCTGGTGGCGGACGATGGTGGCAGTGATAAGTGCTGCCCGTGAAAAATGCTGCCCGTTTTATGTTACGATTCACCTTCTGGCGAGCAAATGTATGGGGCGATTAGATATAACTCTTTCTCAAACACTAAATTAGATATTCTTCTTGCATTGCAAAGCATGCTTCACAGAGACAATGTATATATCCAACAATTTCAGATGGCGATGGAGCATAATGGAAGTGCAACAAAAATTGAGATGCTCTGACATAGATTCAGTTATCAGTGTGGAAATTACGGATTCAGTAGGCACCATATGATTCATGGACCATGTGGAAACATAAACAGATGTTCACTCTGTCTCAAAGATGGACACTGCAGTAAGAGATATCCCAGACACTTCTTGAGTTAAACTCAATCGGATACAAATGGCTACCCACAATATCGACGACTATCTCCTTTAGCTGGAGCTTTTGAGACGACAGTTACCCTACCTGGCAACATAACAGTTCCTGTAGACAACCGATGCATTGAACCACATAATAAACTGCTTTGTAAGATTTTTTATGCACATATCAATGTTGAATATTGCAACAGCGTGAAATCAATAAAATACATTTGTAAATATGTAAATAAAGGTAGTCATCAAGATACCTTCACAATTGAAAGTAATGCTCATGATGAAGTTCAGAGATACGAAATGGGACGTTACATATCTACCAATGAAACCATTTGGAGAATACTTAACTTTCACATACATGTATATAATCCCCCAGTTATTCACCTATCAGTTCATCTAGAAAATGGACAGTGGATATACTTTACTGAAAGTACTGCGGCAGATAGAGTTGCTTCTGTTTGAGACTACTTTTACACAATGTTAGAGGTACACAGAGCTTTAATGACCTAATAACGATCAATGGTCAAGTTATGACTACATTCAGGGATGCATGTAGTGCACATGGACTACTTGAAGATGATAACCACTGGGATGCTACAATACAGGAAACATCTATATCTGATTCTGCAAACAATTTGAGACATTTGTTTTCGATCATGTGCAGTCTCTAATCCAAAACGACTTTGGGATGCACACAAAGAAGCTTTTAGTGAAGATTTCCTTCTTAGGAAACGCAATCAACAGCCTGAAGTGTATATACCACTTTTAGACGACATCTTCAATATGCCTTTAGTACATATAGAAGCTATGACTTATAGGATGAATGGTAAAACACTGACAAAATTGGGTCTTACCTCACCTAATCGATCTAATACACATCCGGTCATTACTGCATGGACGCGTGAAATTAGTTTTCAAACTCATGAGCAAGCATCAATTGTTCGAGATGGTATCGCACAACTAAATAATGAGCAAATTCATATTTTTCGTACTATACTTAATACCGTAGAAGATCAGCAAGGTGGCCTGATATTCCTTGATGCACCCCGAGGTACAGGAAAGACATTTGTTACATAAGTTAATTCTTTCTAAAGTTAGGTCAGAAAGCAAAATAGCTGTGGAAGTGGCATCATTGGGCATTGCAACCACTATTCTTCCTGATGGTAGGACAGCTCACTACACATTTAAGTTGCCATTATCCTTAACAAAAGATGCTGATCCAATTTGTCAAATAGAAAGAGGATCAGATCCAGCTAAAGTTTTACAGAATTGTTCCTTGATCGTATTGGATGAATGTACAATGGCACATAAACAAGCGTTCGAGGCTCTAGATAAAACATTGCGTGATCTCAAGAAACATGATGTTGTTATGGGTGGCATAACACTTTTATTATCAGGTGACTTCCGACAAACGCTTCCTATTGTTCCATGTAGGAGTCCCGCTGACGAGCTAAATGCTTGCATTAAATTGTCCTATTTGTGGAAGTACATTAAGACTGTAACGTTATTTACAAACATGCGTGTACATCTCAATAGTGACCCAATGGCTGGTGAGTTTGCCTCCCTACTCCTAAAAATAGGTGATGGCAAGCTTGCAACAACCAACAATGGCACGATTGTTATTACTCCTGGTATTGGCTCAATTGTTTCATCACTCACAGAACTTAGTAGCAAAGTTTATCCAAATATAGCCGAAAACTATGTGCATCCTGAATGGCTAACGGAGAGAGCAATTCTAGCTACTAAAAATGACATGGTACATGTCATCAATCAACAACTGCTTGATGAAATTCCAACTCATGAAACCTCATGTCATAGAAGCTGTAATACTAACTGGTGTGGCAAGGAGCAAACTGACATTCTTTCCCAGAATACCCATTATTCCGTCGGATTCTGCAATAGAATTTAAAAGGCTTCAGTTCCCAGTTACATTGTGTTTTGCCATGACAATTAACAAGTCCCAAGGACAATCATTGGAAGTGGTTGGTCTAAACTTGACTTCACCCTGCTTTAGCCATGGGCACTTTTATGTAGGATGTTCAAGGGTAGGCTCTCCACAATGTCTATACATATTGGCACCAGAAGGTAAAACATCAATCCTATTTTAATTACTTAAATTACTTCCAGTGAAATGATTTATTTTCTGAATCTATTTATTTAACTTATAAATTGACATCAGGCTGTTATATTTCCCCGGGCAACGCCGGGACACGGGTCCTGCTCGTTGTATAAAAAGTTCATGTAGAGATATGAGACACATGAACAAAAGACGCATTCCAAACGTTAGAATCACAGACCGAAAAACATACAATTTTAAACTTAAACTTTACAGACTATGGGCAATCGTAGTTCAATCGTATTTCAACCTTAAAGTGCTTCTTCGAGTGTGAGCGAGACCGACAGGTTGATCGATGAACATTCTTCTATTGATGCATAGCGGCATCTAAAATTAAATGCTACTATTTGATCATTGCGTTTCGCGATGACAAACCTACTTCAAACGTAAGCCTGATAAACGTGATAACCGATCGATAGACGAAATATTTCGTACCGATAAGTGGGCACATAGACACAGGACAATAGGTCATTTATGAAGCTGCATATGTCTGTCTGACAATGTAAGAAGTACCACAGTTCATCATGAGTCTTGCCTAACTTATCTATATTGAACTATTTCCGAAGTTATACCATTCTAACGTTAGTAACTCGACAAATATTTGTCTGATCAGGCTGAATATTTGCATGTCGTTTAATGTTATAAAATAACATCAGATTCCAAAACAGCGGAAGTTAAAATTCCGTAAAATATTTGATCATGACAAAACTTTCCAATGTTGAATTTGATGCTCGAACTTAGATATCATGTGTAATTACGTTGTCTACATTATTGGCCTAGTAGCGAGTTTCTATGATGAACATAACTGAAGTTATCGCATCAAGTCTAACTTTCACCTTTTCTGAAAACGTGACATTTACTTTTGACCTTAATATTCTAACTTGAAATCAGTTATATGTTAAACAATGACCGATACTTTTACAAAGTTTGGTAACTATTTGTAACACTAAGTGGATGCTAGACCGAATACAATTAAACTATCAAATTCGACGAAAACCGTAACCTCCTTTGCACAGTTAATAACGTCATTTGCGAATAACAGGAAAACATCTACTATTAACGGCGCTGAACATTTTTTTGCGAATTCGTCAAAGACAACTTCAAAGATTTATCCAATTTTCAAGGTATATTTTTATTCCCTTACTAATTCAAAATCCATAGCAACAATAAATCAATCTTGTCTTATCCTCACTTTAACCGTTGTTTATTGAAACCTTCTGAAGTGATTAAATTGCAAAATACTTTATTAAAAATTAATGTGTGACCATATTTAAGAATTGTGAGTAAATTAATATTCAAAAAATCGAATGAAGTATAATGAGGTGCTTGCTAAAAGTTGATCTCGAAAAATTGAATAGCCAGAATGTTATCAAATCCAGTGAAAATATTGGAAACTGATGTCACCATGCAACTCTATTGCCCACTGAAAATATACTTCAGCTTAATTCGATGATCGTAGGATGTGCGATAAGTATTTAAACCAATTTTTTGCGACTAAAGTGAAATATTAACTTTTAACGGAATAGTCATTTATCAATTTTTACTTGCCATAAAGAATAGCGATAAGTATTCTCCACTTAGATATGAATGTACACGAAAGTGCAGACTCATTGGGGTAAGATAACCTTGGGATAGGCTGATTTTTTACCGAATGGATCTAAGTAACATGTTAAAATGATCACCTGGGTTTCTGACTTATGGTAAATTAGAAGTGTTAGTTTATTTATTAGTTAGACAATACTTTCAGTGTAGGTCACATAATTTATGATAAAATGATAACCAAAGGAGAAATATGTATACTATTTTTACATAGTAGAGGGAAAAGTCGATACTGTTGTTCGAGTTGTACAACATTAAGGAAAACATGATAACCTAAACTGTCCTTTAATATAAAGTGTGAATTATAACGATGCCTGAAAAGAATAGTCTTCCAGACGTTTTATAAAATATTAAATAAGAAATACAATTGTACAACACATTTAAGAAGTGTTTTTAATTAACTCTCATTATTAAATCAACACGTCGTGAAAAGAAAACTACAGCATTGTTCGGCTCCTTGCGCGTAAAATTGTTGCATTCATCGTCATCACTCCTCGGTTGCGTGTATTATGACACATTTTGGCTTACTAAGTTTCCGGTAAGAGCTCGGAGGAGCGAGACGGTCATCATCTACAGATAACACTGTAGTCTACGAATGATATTCCACAAACTGGCGTACTACGTTTTCTTTATATGGCGCTTTCCTATCTTGTAATAAGATAAACAAAATATCATTTTTTCTTGATTGAAAGAAAGGGTTCTTGATTTTGGGCCATCGTTTAATGAAGGCGATCAGATAGAGAAACGCAGGTCGCTATTCTTGGTATATCTAGAAAACTGCATTAAACAACTCGTGACTGTCTTTGAATAGATATTATCTGTAGAGGTATTATTTGCTATAGCATTCTTAACTCATTTTCAAAAAAGAAAAACACTGGCAGATATTAAATTAAAAAGTAACTGGTGTCGCTGTGGTAACATTAATTATTCTCAAATATAATGTTGTCATCCCGTCGACTATACCAGATTTAAAACTATACTTTTTGTATTCTTTAAATTAAAATGGAATTTTAATACACATCGTACTGTTACATGTTCAAAACATTTTTTAAAATACATTCATTTTACATATTTACATAATATTTAGGGTACTATTATTTTATGGGAGGAGGCAAGAGACTATTTTAAAGCATTCAAATACTTACAATTTAAAAGAGTTGATTCTAGTCGAAGGCGACTCGAACGTTCCGTTTTCATTAGCGGCTACTCCAAGATGTAAGTGAGGGTCCCAATTATTTCTATCAAGATTGTTCCATTTATACTTGATCCGCATCAACTCATAAGGCTGAGTGTATAACATCTATTGCGTTTTGGTTGGCCGATCGAGGATAAAATCACAATCGCTCGGACAATTAACGAACTCTATTATGTATGTTAATTGTGCCGGTATGATTAATATAAATGAATTAATTGAAACGTAAAATACGTTTTGTTTATTAAAAAACCTACAATTATTTTATGGTTAGTTTGAAAGAATATGTGTTGTTTTAAAATATTTAAATTTATACAGCTCTCAATGAATAAATAAATAAGATAAATAATAGTTTCATTTATTCAAAACGGCAAAGACGAATTTATACGGAAGAGGAAAGAGACAACCCCTTGTAAATATTATTAAAACTTACATATATGTATTATTATAAGACAATTATCATCATTAGCAGTAAATTATGTATATTGATGAATGAAACAATCGTAAAATTTTCACGCCAGTAAATGAATATTTTCAAATAGTATTTTGATTTTCATCATCAAAGCATCTCTTATGTTGATTCCATCTAATAAAAAATATGGCAATAAGGTGGTACACATTTGGGAAATCGAAATTAAGCCACTCGATATCGAAGGTATAGTTATCATACTGTGCCGAATACTTTTCTGCTTTTCACTGTGTTTCTTTTTTCATGCTTCGTAATAGTTAACATGTTAGCCTATCAAATTAGTCTTAAATATGTTTTGTTTTCATCTCTTGTAATAGTTAACATATTAATCTATCAAACTAATTTTAAAATTTATTTTTCATATTTTGTAATAGTAAACGTATAAAGCTATCTAATTACCGTACATCGACGTATTTCGCCTTTTTTCTCTTTTTAATTCCTTAACTTCAGGATAAAAATCACATATTTTCTTGTCCTATTTCCAAAGTCAGACCCAATTGGCTTTAAGCTGACACAGCAAAATTTGCTTCTCAGTAGCCAATTTTATTTGTTATTTTCTATCGTGGTATTGACTACATGACAACGTACTTAAGTATAATTTTGTTTTACAGTTACTTAGTCCTGTTCAGATGATTGCAAATATGTAACATTTAAATATAATAATCCAAAAATAAGAATACAACAACAAGGAAACATCGTATTTTAGATTTAAGAATATTATAGTTGTTGTCTACCTTAAAGACAAACAAAAATATTCTAAACTTCAATGAGTTGATTCCATATCCGTAACGCCATGTAGGCACAGCTATCTGCAATGGAAGTTACTTTTGTGAGTTGATGTTTTGTGATTGGGAATTGCGTATTTAAAATATAATCATTAAAATTCAGTCTTTCTCGGGAAATCTATGCCAGATAGTTATTGAGGTCGGAATAGATACCAATTTTGTCGAACAATATCGCGTGTGTATTCCGATAGAAGACGATTGTTGAAATAATCAATTATCTGATGAAGTTTACAGTCGCAAACCTAGCAGATTAGTAGATGTGTAAGACGCTTCTATCGCGTAACCGTCTTCTTACAGGGCCACGGACAGTATAATATCCTCGAAACGTATGACACAATGAACTGCCCCGTGACTGCTATGAAGTTGAAATTTAAATTAATATTTCGAATTTCACTTAAGCAAAGTTGGTAAACATTTATTTCTCAAAGGCATTTATGTTATTTTTTTAAAAATTACATCAAATATTTATTGAAATATTCGTCCGTTTTGGAATTTGATTTTCTTTGAAAATTGTTTAATTGTTCTTATTAGTTGTAACTTGCAAATAACCTATCAAGCAAAGGCTCCATAACTTACTTTCTATCTACCATATTAACCTTCTCTCAATAGATGCCGTTATTTATAAGCCGGCTTTCACTTTCGCTCCCCTAACTAAAGAACGAAAGGAATACATAATGGAATAATCCACTATAAACAAACGACAATATCATCACAGACTCATTTCTATTTCGCTTTTTATATTTGTTATTAAAATAGCATATAACATTTACTTTTCCCTGATACGCACAATCTAACACTAATTCAATACGTGAATCAAAGTGTCCCGTTTCCTCTAGTAATATATTATAAGTTATATCTTTGCATATTCTGAAAATATTACAAATAAACCAATGTATGCAGAGTATTTTTAGTAATTTTACTTCATCCGGTGTATATAAGTGTTGAGCTCAATGTCGTTACGCAATATATTTCAAATTGCATTTTTATTTTCTAAATACTATTTAAAAGTAGTGTGAGTCTGTGTGATTGAATTAAATAACAATTAATAAAATTCAAGCACATACTCACACACACAAAGGCTAGACCTTTTCAAATTATTCTCGTTCAACATTATCCCAAGGCTGTGTATTTGGTCTCAGTTTTCTTATCAAAGAATATAACAAACAATGCTTCCTTGATTTGAATATTATATTCATTGTGAAACAAAAGAAGCTTTTTTAACGTCTTTGAAATCTGCATTTTCTTAAAGGCAATATTCAAACATTATTGTATAACACATGTTTATTTGTTTTTACAAAATGTTTATTATGCATATTAATAATTATACATACATTTTACATGTTTATATTTTTTTAAAAACCAGCTGTGATGTTGTCATTAAATATCCTTTCTTATGTCAAGTATCGAACGAACTAGACTTTCGCCTTTAAACAAGAAAATACAATGTAGTATATGTTCTGATATTTAACTTAATCTTTTCTGATATCGGTCAATTGAAGAGTTATTTTTCTAGAATAAAACAATGTTTATTGTTGTTCCAATCCGGTGTGTTTTCTTGTGAGTAGCTTTAATTTTCCTGAACTAAATACAGATCTTACTACTAACTCAGCCTTAATATAAGGGCAGTAAATGGGAAAATCTTGGAAAACCTAATCTCCCTTTTTTAACACTTTTTATTGTTCTATACTAAAAAATGATTCCCCAACAACTAGGCACCCGTGAAATCGTAAATAAAATTCACAATTCTTTCTGAACTCCAACTATATTTTGTAAAACTACATTTTCGCCCATAGCTGTCATGTCTACCAGGGTTCAGCTATGTATGTTTGAGTGTACACATAGATACGAGGTGCAAAATCCTCCATAAACCTGACACATTCCTCTCTTGGAATAGCCTTGATTTGGGCTGTTATCCCTCTCTTCAGTTTAGGAATACTTTTAGGTTTGTTTCAGTAGGCATTATGTTTATATATAAATACTATTATGAATTTATCAGTGAAACTTAATAAACAAAGTTTAGGGAATGTAGTTAGATTACAGAAGAGATCGTAAATATTATTAACGATTACCTTAGTATACTTTTGTGGGGCTTCAGATCATCATGGTCCGTATAGCAAATCTAATACTCGTTGATCGTGATTCGAGTTATCATGTAGGGAGCTAGGCAATAACATTAGTTGTTATAGGCTGCCATTGCTTTCCCGACTCACATACAGTAACACCAGTTATCTCTAAATGATCACCCATCTGGTAGTAGGAAGGAAGGCTCAACGTCGCTTCACTTCAGTGATCTAACGAAAATTAGTGTGTTAACCTTATTATGCCGTATACCATTTTGTGGGGTTACCCGTTATTAGTTTGTTAAAGAGTTAATCTCGATTTTTATCTTTGATTTCAAATACGTGTGAATAGGCTTACTGAATCCTTAACTCGAGATAAAAATGACTACAATTAACATAGATTATTTGTTATCTATTCCAGCATCACAACATTATTTAAGCACTTTTTAGTCTGTAATTATTTATAAATATGTTTACCATGCGTGCTCACACCGGGCACGTTATAATCCAGGAGTGTTGTCACTGCATGAAACGAAGAAGCGTTGCAGTATTTCAAAGATGCATTGAAGTAAACAGTTTACGCGTGATACTGTTTTCGCAACGAGTTTATGTCATGCTGAATGTCAAACGGAAGCATTTGAGAATGTGTTCTGAACTTTGATTTCTTATTTAATACACACAATGTTGAACACCTGTTAAATTTGATACTTTTTAGCATTCTGATACTCACCAATTTGTCTTAGAGGAAAACAAACGTTGAAAAATTTATTCTCCGTTTGAAGACATATGTATTTTAAAAACCTCTTTAACCTACCACGCTATATAATTTGACCCCCCCTTATTTGTACTATCTAACTATAATATACCTATTGTTTATTTCGTTGTAATCTTTTCTCATAGATTGTGTGGACCCCACTTAAATTGAATCTTATCTTCAGTGTCTCACAATATAATGTGGTCACACATTTATGATGAAAGAGAATTATAGATATATAAAATGGTAGAAGAAGTTTTAGTCCATATCAGAAGGGCCGACCAAAACGGTGTCTGAGAAAAGATCGTATTGCCGAATTTGTCAAGCGTATGTAAATAATGTGTTAGACACGTGAGAGAGAAACCTCGGTGTGTGATCAATTCATCTCCAGGTATAATTCAACTACGAAGAAGAAAAGTCAATATGGCGTTCAGACTACATATACACACCTGGGTGGTATCGAGATTAGTAACAACTGAAGGAATGTCAAACACTCCTATATATACTTACATATGGGTGAGTGAAAATTATGTTAAATACGCGATTTTTACACATAAGATTAAATTAAACTTAAGGTTATAGTATAGAATAATATTGACAGTAAAAAGTCTAGGGATTAACAAAAGATACGTAGCGGATAAGTTTAGAAAGTAAGGAGAAAAAGGCCGTTGTTTGAGACAGCTGTTTCTAGTTCGTAATGGAGATGGATGTGGGGTATTAATTGAAAGACATTGATAGATTTGTTAAACGTCGTCGATATTGTGTAGTAATTGTATACAGCTGTTTCTATAAATCAACACGCAGTACGGCAGAACAATAAGGAAAAGAAAGAGGGGATAGAACATACTTTTGCTACGTGTCATATACACAAAGATACGCGAGCTGCCTACGTGATTAGCTGTATTACGAATAATATGCGTGGATCAAAGAAGTGTAGGGCTACATTACGTCTTAAAAACTTATATATATATATATATATATATATATATATATACAAATCCTTTATATATAAACAAAAATACACACATACCCACACACCCATATATCATCATCATCATCATCATTATCAGCGTATTTTGTTTGTTTTATATTTCACTACTGTTGGAGGAACCCCTCCCTGTTTTTTCCATCTTGTTTTATCCCTGGCTAGGCGTGGCTTAGTAAGACCTAGTCGACTATCGAGGTCGTCTCTCTAGCGAGTGTTTGGCTTTACTTTAGGCCTTTTCAATTCTGTCGCTCTCTATATGTCCACCTGTTTACATATGTGTTGCAATATGTATGGTAGTAATGATGTCATTTACTTCAGTTTGCTGTCTAATCTAGTTTTTCTTTTTACTATCATTTAAACTGATGCCGAACATAATACGTTCTATTTTATGCTGTGACACTCTTAACTTTTTATAGCTCCATCATTACGTGTCCGTGTTTCCCTTCCATATGTCATAACAGTCATGATGCATTCATAGAACACCTTTTGCTTACTAACTACCGTGGATTTTTTAATGTTTTTATCTCCCTTGGAAAAACCTGTTTACCCAAGCGAAATTCGCCGTTTGATTTCAAACATGATATCAGCGTCACTTCTCATAACCTTCTCTAGGTAGAAGTAGTTTTTAACTTCCTCAAAATGTTCACCTTTCACTAGAACTTGGTCTTATGTTGCATATTTGTTGAACATGACCTTGGTTTTTCTAGTGTGCAGTTTAAGACTAACTATATTGCTAGCATTGTGAATGGTGTTTACGAATTCCTTCTAATTCTTGAAGGGTGTGACTTGTGAAAATGGCATCGTCGGGAAATTCTAGATGAGCAAAGTATTCTTCGTTTATATTGATACCTCTGCCTTCCCAGTACATTTTTATTGATCACCAAATCATGAAGGCAGGATGTAAAGAGGATGTGTGAACTGTTGTCACCTTGTCTGTCACATTGTCTTTCTATATTGATCTTTTCACTGTCTTGTAGGGGTCTTAAAGTTGGTGTTGCTCCCTCGTGAAGATCCTGATACTTGTTCATGTAAGCACTGTCAATTCCTTTTCAAAGACTTTTCAAAGCTGTGAAGATAGAGGTGCATTCGATGGAGTTTACTGCGTTTCCATAATCAACAAAAGCGAAACAAAGTAGTATACCGTACTCGTTAGCTTTTTCTTGGAGTTGACTTACAACTTGAATGTGGTCCATAGTGGAGAATCCTTGTGAAAAATCTACTTGTCCTCTGGGTAGGTGTCTGTCAAGTGTGTTTTGCATTACTTTTGAGGAAAACTTTGGAGAATATGTTGGAAAAAACAGAAAGTAGGCTTATTGCCCGGTAGTGTTTAATATTTATCAACTCTCCTTCTTTGTGGAAGTTGGTAACGGGCGCATTCTTCCAGTTTGTATAATTAAGGCATCTGTGTTAAAAACTGGTGAGAATGTATGCGATTGGTTTACCCCCATCTTGGAGAACACCTGACGTAATTCCATCTTCAGCTGGAGATAAATCTTTTATTAGTCGTTTGCTTGTAGCCTGCACTTCGGACTTTAGTATAAGAGGAGGTAGCGTATCATCCCTATCTATGTCTGTAAAGGGTTAATATTGGGGTCTTCTGGATTTATAGATCTCAATGTAGAACTCTTCACATCTTCTGATAAACCGATTTAAGTCAGTTGTGAGGGTGCGATCGTCTCCCGTCAATGTAATTATGCTATTTTCCCGATACAGTGGTTCTTCTTAGTAGCT
The DNA here is from genome assembly GCA_963556195.1 of Sepiola atlantica. Lineage (NCBI taxonomy): Eukaryota > Metazoa > Mollusca > Cephalopoda > Sepiida > Sepiolidae > Sepiola > Sepiola atlantica. Next base: position 44,740,124 of record OY744530.1, on the reverse strand, counting down.
TGTTTGCTCTCTATGCTTTTAGCTGTTCCTCCTCATTGAAAGACTATATTTCTTCATTCATTCGGCGACGTATTGTCTTGCATACTTCAGAATATTCAATGTTTTGTAATCTACAACCTCTTTTTTCTATCTCTCTCATTTTCTACTTTAGTAGTTTAGTCATTGGTAAAAGCTGGTGTGACATTTGTGGCGTGTCTCTTCCAGCTAGGTCCAGTGCCGTTTCTTAGATAGTGGTGGTGAAAAAAACATCTCTTCCTGGTAGTGCTGTCGCAAGTGCTTTAAACCTGTTAGCTAGTTCCAGTTAGAAGTATTGTGCTTTGGCAAATAGCAAAAGGGTTTTTTGTCTTTTGGAATATTTTATGAGTTTGAGTCTCTTTTATTTGATTTTGATGAAGTGCGAGGCACATACCAGACAGTTCTCACTTCTAGAGTTGACTATGTTGAGGACTGAGACATATGTAAAGGTGTATAGGTTATTAGTTAATATGTAATCGCTTTCCTTCTTTGTTGTGCTGTTTAGGGAAATCACATCCAGCGTCTGATAAGCTACTTTTAAAAAAATGCATTCATTATCTTCAGCTGGTGTCTTTCACAAGAATTAATATAATCATCTGGTCTGGTATTTTTTCTAAGACCAGACTGACCAGTACTTGAGTTGACCCATGACGATGTGTGTTATTTATTATAAGGGTCATCAATTTCCTCATAAATTGCTTTGACTTCCCTATATATGTTGCTGGTGTTTGAGAATCATGCCTGTATAATTTGTAAATGCTATATGGCACTGATTTTCATGGTAATTTGACAAGCTTTTAAAACTTAGACCATTGACTGGGATTATCTTGTGTATTACGAAGCAAACGCCACGGTTGCAGGTGTATCTATCTTTTTTAGTATAAGTTGTTGCCACTTTTATTGAGGGTTATATAGCTTTCTTCTCTGATTCTGATTTCGCTAATACCGATTAGGTAGAAGTTAATTCCGGGCAGCTCATCATGCTGTCTCTCAATCCGCGCGTCTGTAGATAAGGTTCTGGCATTGTATGTTCCAATATTTAAGTTCCAATTGCAGCATGTTTTAGCCAAGCGATTCTAGCAGCATCCCCTCTATTTTCATATTCTTGATGTATTGGATGGTGACTTCAGAGCTACTGGCTACTAGGGCTATTTTATAAGGAAAAGTCTATCATTCAGGAGATTTTGCCATAGTCGACACGCCAGGAACTGCGGGTTGGCAACGATATTTGTCCATAACTAGGTATGTATAGGTTGCCGTTTACTTATAAGTGCTCATCTGCACTAGGATTGTATATTCTTGTAGAAAATTATAATGATGGTAATATTATTATCATTATTATTATTTTTATTATTTTTAATATATATAATAAAAATAAATCAATGAATAAAAATTAATAAACAAGTAAAAATCAAACTACTAAAACTGCTCCAATTGGTCCATTTCAGGAAGATGGGTGGCGTGTAAAAAGATATAAAATAAATTAGGGTTTATTTCCCACACCACATTCGACTTACACATTTTTATTTTAGTCGACCATGTTCCGCCCAGAAGATGAACGTAAATATGTTTTACATTCTATACATACAGACTATTTCCTAGTAATACACTTGTTTTTATAACTTTTTTATTTCTCTTAAACCATCCTGAGAAAGTCTTTTCTTTATAAAGACGAATCGTTGATTACTTTACTGATAATTTAGCGTCTCCTTCTTTCATTCACATATGATATATATATATATATATATATATATATATATATATATATATATGCACATGATATGCTAACATATATATATATATATATATATATATATATATATATATATATATATATATGAACATATATAGTAAATATGTAAATAAAGCTGAAAAAGTGCAAAATGCTGGATTGAATATGAGCTGGAAAAAAACAAAAATAATAAAACAGAAAACGGGCATAATTACTATTTATTTATCTTAAAAACCTTCCATAGCAACAAGCGTAGTGTCGGCTGTGTGTTGTCTGGATGATGATTAATGATAATTTAGTTTTTCTGGAAATTTTTCGGTTTGTAAAAAATAGACACGAAATCTCTATATATAAATCTATAAATCTATCTATCTATCTATATATATATATATATATATATATTAAAATGAATATATATAAAAGTATATATATAATTTAATGTATATATATATATACATATATATATATATATATATTCATATATATATATTTAAATATATATATATATATATATATATTTATATATTTATATATATATATTTAAATATATATATATTTAAATATATATATATATATTTAAATATATATATATATTAAAATATATATATATATATAAATATATATATATATATTTAAATATATATATATATATATATATATATATATATTTAAATGTAAAAAGGTGTATTAAAGCGAACTTTTAGGAAAGGTAAAACCCTATTGTGAAGAGTATACAGCTCAATATCCAGGATAGAGCAGGTAGAAATGAAGGAGAGTGGAAAGGAATTAGAGAAAGCAAAAGCCAAATCAAAATTCAATTCAAAAGTTCAAAGCAAGGTATATTCCGCAAAAAGGCAATTTATTAAAGTTAAATTTTCCTTAAGCCGAGCTTTTCAAAGATCAAAATCTTATCATCAGAGGATGTCGCTGGGATAGATAAGTTGGCAATGGCCAAGATTTAAAATTTGAAAATATGAAATAAAATAAAAGTTGTAGGGAAGGAAACGTAGGGCCAAACTGTGCCAGGGTGCAAGCAAATGTCCGATTGCCAAAAAGTCCGGTGTCGAAGAGTCCAGCGGAGAGGATACGATGTAGATAGGTAGGTCGTTAGAGGCACGAGAAGTAATGAGAGAAGTTTCAAAGTTAAATTCCAAGAAGCCACAACTTCAGGTACGGCGAAAATAGAAAATCCAGGAAGGGTAAAAAGTCCAATAAGAGGTACATTCGATGATGCAAGCAGGCGTCAGAGGAGATTAAGATGTAAAATATTCGCCATTAAAGAAACTTCCCGGGCAGAGATGACAAAGGAAAGTGTTTTAAAGTGGAAAAAGGGGCAGTGAGAATATTTAAAGTCTGCCCAGTTGAGAAAGCCGGCTATAAATGTATATATATATATTTTAAATATATATATATGTAAATATATATGTATATTTAAATATATATATTTAAATATATACATATTTTAATGTATATATATATATATATATCTTTATGTATATATATACATTTAAATATATATATATATATATATATATATATATATATATTTAAAGGTATATATATATAAATGTATATATATATATATATTTAAATGTATATATATATACATTAATATATATATATATTTATATGTATGTATATATATATATATATATATATATATATATATATATATATATATATATATAGATATATAAATTGAAATCACTAAAAAATCATGTCAGTCGGACGTAATAATGTATTTAATCTACAACGGATGTGAACATTTCCATTTATCTTGATACCTTTTTCTCAACCGGTAATTTTCTTTGATAATGCTATATTGTAAGCGAAATAAAATATTATTTCTGACATTTAATGTAAGGTTATTTATATTCTATCAGAGATCTGCTTTTTACATACATAAAGCTCTCTTACATAATACACTCTGACCAGAGAATATATCTAACTCAGATCTACCATGATATATATATATATATATATATAGTTTAAAGGTTCATACTTTTTTTTTTTTAATAAGCATCCGTTTGAAATTTAATAAAAAAGAAGTGTGGTAAATAAATACCATCAAAGCTTGTTATAGATGCAATATGTATTTTACAAAAAAGAAAAGACAAATCGAAGACGATTTTTTTTTTTTTCCTCTTTATATAAACTAACATTAAGTATGTATGTAGTTTATAGTTATACAGATATTTCGCTAATAAAATTAGCTTATTCATTGTAGTTGAAAATTCCGATGTAATTGGAAAGCCCGCTTCTGTTGATGTGAGCCGGCGAGTGGGATGTTGTTTTTTTTTTCCTCTCTCGTATGAAATCACGCAAGCACGTGGAAGGTTATAGTTTAAAGGTTCATACTTTTTTTTTTTTTTAATAAGCATCCGTTTGAAATTTAATAAAAAAGAAGTGTGGTAAATAAATACCATCAAAGCTTGTTATAGATGCAATATGTATTTTACAAAAAAGAAAAGACAAATCGAAGACGATTTTTTTTTTCCTCTTTATATAAACTAACATTAAGTATGTATGTAGTTTATAGTTATACAGATATTTCGCTAATAAAATTAGCTTATTCATTGTAGTTGAAAATTCCGATGTAATTGGAAAGCCCGCTTAATGTTAGTTTATATAAAGAGGAAAAAAAAAATCGTCTTCGATTTGTCTTTTCTTTTTTGTAAAATACATATTGCATCTATAACAAGCTTTAATGGTATTTATTTACCACACTTCTTTTTTATTAAATTTCAAACGGATGCTTATTAAAAAAAAAAAAAGTATGAACCTTTAAACTATAACCTTCCACGTGCTTGCGTGATTTCATACGAGAGAGGAAAAAAAAAACAACATCCCACTCGCCGGCTCACATCAACAGAAGCGGGCTTTCCAATTACATCGGAATTTTCAACTACAATGAATAAGCTAATTTTATTAGCGAAATATCTGTATAACTATAAACTACATACATACTTAATGTTAGTTTATATAAAGAGGAAAAAAAAAATCGTCTTCGATTTGTCTTTTCTTTTTTGTAAAATACATATTGCATCTATAACAAGCTTTGATGGTATTTATTTACCACACTTCTTTTTTATATATATATATATATATATATATATATATATATATATATATATATTTATATATATACAATAATATATATATAGAGAGTAACAGAGAGAGAAACAGAGAGATTTCAGTAAATATTGAATTATTTTACCTACATACGCCGGCATGTCAAGCTTTTGCAATCCATCAGTATAGGAGATGATAACTACAGACATTCGCAAAGATTCAGGCTCAGTCACAATCACTCTAAACTCTGCAAGCAAGCGTCTTAACAACACAGCCACGTTATATCTTTGCCTAACAAAGCGAACACATACAGTAAACTGTCGAGCGTGTTCAACAAACGTCATCGGAACCTCGCATATAGTTACGTGATAGTCTACACTCATTATCACTCATCGAACAGGGCTCAACTTTAATTTCTTAAAGCGCTTATAACAATATTTATTTAAGTAAATCTCAAATAATTTGTACTTACATACGCTGACGTCTCAAGAGTTGTCTATGTGTATATATATATATATATATATATATATATATATATATATGTATATATGTATATATATATGTATATATATGTATATATGTATATATATATGTATATATATGTATATATATATTTATGTATATATATATATGTACATATATAATATATGTATAAATATATGTATATATGTATATATGTATATATGTATATATATATATATATATGCATATGTATATATATATGCATATATATATGTATATATATATATATTTATATATATATATATATATATATTTATATATATATATATATTTATATATATATATATATATATATATATATATATTTATATATATATATATATATATATATATATATATATATATATATATATATATATATGAGAGGGAGAATCATGAACAAAGAGAAATAAAAATGTCAGAATTACGAATCTATTACGTTTTCGGGTATTCAAAACAATATGTATTCAGTGGAAGAATATTTATTTTCCTTACTTAAGCAAGGCTTTTCTAAGAATGTCTACTTATCATCAGAGAAAATTTAATAGATAATTTGGTGAAGAATAAACAAACAGTCATAATTTGAAAAAGCCATAAAATACACTTTCTTTTGGATAAATTAAGACGTAACAGATTTGTTATTCTCACATTTGCGTTTCTCGTTAATCCATATGTCTTGTTGTACTCTCCCATATATTGAGCTATAAACTCTTCACTATATTTTGAAACTTTAAAAGTATACATGCTACTTTTAGTGTTATACTTTATTATTTTTACATATATATATATATATATATATATATATATATATATATATATATATATATATTATTTTAATTTAAATTGTACATTAGTTTTATCTTCCATCGAAAACTACGGTTTCACAGAAACGGTAGAAACTCAGCCGACAAGGGTAATGATATCGATTGTAACCGATACATCAGTCGATGTGTTGATAGCATTAGCCAGACAGTCGCGTTCGCTATCCAACCATAAACTGAAACATCGTTTACATTCGGTAGTGTTATCCCTATTGGCTGAATGTGTGACATAATCGTGTTTTTTTAAATACTATTTTAAACTATCTTAACACATCTTAATTTATATAGTTTTATAGTTCGTAATGCGCAGGCCCGGGGTCAGCGTTTCTCGAGCACCACTAAAAATCTAAACAACACGAAATTCACTGCGAAAGTTAGAAACGTCGGCTGGGCCTCTTAGTAAATTTAGCGTTCATTTAAATTCAGAATAATTAACATTTTAACAATAGTATTTAAGCCTTTAAACTGGTTTTACACTTATAATGTCCTTAACATCTTTCAAATTGTACTTACGTTTTAAACCAATATTAAAAGTTATCTTACAGATTCTTGCCTCACTGTTGGTCGTGGGATTGCACACTCACTTCCGTTGCTGGCTCGTGATCGTAGTGGTGTACCTGTCTTGTGGGAAAACTCTGTTTTCATGCACAGGTGATAACAACGCTCAAAGGCAAGATTTTGAGAGAGATTCCATTCGTTTATTTCACACTTCAATCCAAGAGATTTCCACTCGTCGGTTCCTACATTCACGCACTTCTTCACTTTCATTCTGTTTGTGGAATGTGCCGGATGCAATCAGCTATATTCTCGTCCCGTCCTTGGAATCTTGCTCTTCGCCTTAGCCCATATCTGACGATGTCACCCGGACTCTACGCGTTGCAGTGCTCTTTAATCGACGTGTGTCCATCTCGCGCCTCCATTGTGAACTGCGTCGAAAACTATTTTTTTACCAAGGATATGTGACGTCAGAGCCTTTTGACCCTTCAACGAATGTCATAATATAACTCAATATCACATTTTGTTTAACCTTTTTGATCCGAGTGTTTCATCTCTGCCAGCTCACATCCAGTATGTTATGATTTCGAGAATGAATCACCGTGAGACGTGTATGTTTGTCCCAAATCACATATGCACCTATTTTGCACTTAATCCTATTTCGTTCACCCAGTTCATAATCCATACTAGCTAACTTTACACGTTTTCAGAATTTGTCTCTTATAACACTAAATGGCATCATATATATATATATATATATATATATATATATATATATATATATATATATATATATATATATATATATATATATATATATCAGCGTATGTAGGAGAATAGTATGTATGTGTTAAATAATTAGAATGCTACACATTTGCAAAACGTGTTAATATTAATAGATTTTTCTTCAGATTGTCCTATTCCAGTTTTCATAAGATAACACGTCCAACAGCACTCGAAATTCAGATTTTAAATCTTTATTAATATTTTAATAGTTAAAAATCGCTTATTATCCAGCTTACTAAAAAAAGTCGACATCTTCTACTTTTATAAATAATTGAATTAGCAAAATGCATTACGAACGGACCTTGTTTATTTCTGATTCTACATGCGTTCATTAAGTACAGCGTACATGCAGCTGTGATGTTTGCATCGGTTATTACTCTTCTCTTACGTAATAAGAATTACGGTATATTATTATAATGCGTTTCACGTTTTAGGAAACGTGTAATATACTGTTAATTTTAAACTGCTTAAAAATGTATCGACTTCAACGGCTCAGGTCACATTAAATAGTCCTTTTTCGATCTAACAATCTTTGAATTGTTAAATGCATATCTACGACACGAAAGTCAATACGGTGAACATGTTAAGTGTAAAATACATCAGTATGATGTATTAGAAAAAGAAATCGCATTTTAGACAAAATTGTTCAGATGTCAACGTGATGCAATAGAATTGTATCAGTTCATTAGCTATACGTGGACTATGGATGCTGGTAATATACATGAGTTCAGTACTGCAATCTCTTTATTCTAGAAAGGCTGAAAAACCCAAAACTAACTAAAGAGTAACTAGCCTAAAAAAATCTTTTTCGCCATAGTTAGGACGTTGTCAACGTGGAGATGGCTCGTCTCTGATGAGAATTTAGGAGAAATCGGCTGAAAAAATGCTTTATCCTGTGCTCGGCTCTGCTTCTGCATATGGCAGGTGAAACTGTGTTAGACGTCGAACCGCTAATCAATGGAGTGAAAATAGCAACGTTGCTTTTGCGCCATGCCGTTGTGTGCTATGTGCCAAAACCTATCTCTATGAAACCGCTGAGTGTTGCTGTTCTCTGTCTTGGGGGTAAACAAAACCAATCCACCAGGTTCACAAACAGCTGCAACCAATGAAGAGTATTTAACTCTGACCAGATAATCTTCCGGCACGATCTTCGTGAGCTCTATACTATGAGTCCGATTTGCCTAACTTAAGGAATACACAGAGAAGCAACCACAGATGGAAGCAGGTCAATATTTGCACCATGCTGATTCATACGAATTCACCTCTTAACAATTAAATGCTTGTAATCATTCACAATTCATTTTAGTACAATGATTTGTTTTGATACGAACATGTATTCTTTATATACAAAAATAAGTCTATTTACAATGAAAACACTTTCTGGGATATGTTTGATTTTCACAGCGTGCCAACTGGTCGATAGATTCATCTCTTATATTTTTCATGAGTGAACGTGAGGAGTGTTCCCGTACGTTGAAGTTATATTAACATTGTTAAACTAGTTTTAACGTTTAGTATTTTGGAAACGTAAAAATTGTTTTACATTTTATGGAAAAGAATTGTAAGAACAAACTTGTACTATTGAATTTTGTAATTAGACGATGAAATGATATTTATATGTACCAGGAAGCATAGAAAATGTCGATTATAGCATAGTTAATTGTTACAACTTGAATAAAATCTTATAAACTGTAAAACTCAAAGTTAAAACGTCTCGAAAATATTTTCTAGTCTTATTTTTCAACTCATTCTTTGATCGCTATTTGTACAGCACATGGATACGTCAATATTTATCTATGCTAAACGTTTACGCCAAAAATATTTGTGAAACTACGTCGAAATAATGACGCTACATTGTATTTGCATGAGAGTAAGAAACACCGATGAATGTAATTACGAATTGTTTTTTATTGGTCAAAACATTAGAAATCATAATTTTAATATTTGATCGTATTAATTTTTATGTCTACATTTTTGATGATTATAAAAATTCACTAAAATAATTATGTAATGTTTTTATGTTATTTTTCTTTTTTAAAAAGAGTACCCAATAAAACTGAAATCCGTTAGTCTGACGTGAGATACGAACTCGGATAATGACATCGAAATCATTATCTTTAGAAATGTGTAGTCTGCCTATCTTTGTATGTCATCAAGACACATGGTCCTACGAACACTGACGAAATATACAATAACTTGTCAATAATATATAGATTAATAATACAGTTTCTTCATGAAATTTTATTTTAAATATCGTGTGACTGAACGAGCAAGAACTCTATGAGATACAAGATTGAACCATTGAAAAATGTATTCTGTGGGTGTTAACATCGGTATGCCATTTTCAAGTGACTAATCTCTTTAGCACGTGCGTATGTAAGCCCTCTCCGTAAATCTAACCTATGAATAAATACACTCGAAACCTGTTTTTAAATAGTTTTTGATTTTTTACGGCGTGATATTTAAAATCGCACACTCAAAGTTTGTCTATTCATATTTAGTGCAAGTTCGTTCTATATTGTACAAGCAAGTAGACCCCTAATGAATAAACAACTTTTTTATTCTTGTATGCTCGGTTCAGAACACAACATTACCGTGGGTATTCTCATTGTTGAAATTGAGTAATATTTCATGCTTGGGGTTGGGTCGAAGAATATGCATTAATTAAAATGAATCTCGATAAAGTTATTGTACTAATCCTCGTTGATGCACACCATTCGTTTCGAGCGAATCTAGGCAGACCACTGTGAAATATTGTGCTTAGCTCTGAACCTCTTATAAACATATCTATTTTTATATATTTATTTTGATAACTTTCAACTGATCTCATCTACAAAAAATAAAATTATGTTTTTTTTTCTTTTCATGAATATACGGTGAAACGACGAATACACAACAGTGTTATACACTATTGATCAAAATGGAATATACTCATCCAAATATCCAGGGTGATGTAGTTCTATAATATACTTGAAGAATACCCGTATGAAGACAGGTAAATTAATTATTTTTACATAACCGTTTCGAACCTTATAAAGATCAAAATTATATATAATGATAATAAACCTTATGGCTAGAATACTCATTCTAACTTTGATTAAAATCCATTACATGGTTTTGACTTTGTAAAATGTTTCAAATGTAAGGTGTACACTTAAGTTCTCTCAAGAAGAAATTCAAAGTCAAAACTTTCTTTTTGACAACTTGTGTAAACAATGACAAATTAGAGTTTTGTAAATATTGAGGGGGTAAATGGTGTTCGCGAAGGTAAAAAAAAGATTTGATTTTTATATAAGGAGAAATTGGATACACGTGTTGATTTCAGCTATCGCCTTGTGAGGTAGCTTATAACAATGTGTTTTTATAGGATAGGTATGTATATCGTGTGTTTTTACATTCATGTTTTATTAGTAAGTAAGTGTATGTCGGTATTTGTGTGGGAGAAAGTTCGATTGAAAAGGTGTATATGCTGGTGCTGTGTTGAGTAGTTCGTCAACGGTTCTCTTTGCATATATCTTTATTGTCGAGTTTGTTCAGTCCCGATAAAAATAGACATATTTGATAAAGATAAAATGATATTCGCATGTGTGCTGTTTTGAGAAGGAAAATACCTAGAAAAGAAAGAAAATAATGTGTTTAGGGTGTTATACAATGCGCGAATTGTTGGCAGCAAATACCCCTGTTTCTCTGTCTAGCTGAATGGAACTGCTAATAGGAGAGTTGTAAAACTGAGAGTCGATACCTTAAAACAACATTTGTTATTGATTATGATTCTTACCCTTGACTTCGCGAAACAGACCTAATTTTGTAGAGCTTAACTGTTGACCCATCCTTATTTTTAAAATTATTATCTTCTACTCTGTACAACGAGGAGGAAAAAACATAACTCTATATAATGTGTTGTAACAATAACAGTTTGTTGCGTAACATGCGTAATCATATTAATCAATGCTTTTAAAACACAAACACAAACTGTTGTTGATAATTGCACTGATTGGTTCTATATTTGTTCTATGGAACGTTTTAATTATTAGCTTTCAAGCATCTTGAAATCACAGCCGCCATGCTGTGCCATAAATAAATATTTCATTTTGCAAACTTAATTGAACTTTGATCAGTATCGCACTCAAGTGAAAATTGGCGGTGGCGTGCTTTTCACGTTAATGCATTCTCATTACGTTCTGATTACAAATGTCTGCTCAGTCAATAGCGGTGGAGGCTTCGAGTTTTTGATTGGATGTCGCATATCGACTTTGACTAGAAGAGATCCTAATAAAAACAAGTGAAAATGTAATGGGAAGCGTGTTTGACTGACCGAATGGATACTTTCAACGATTGTGGAATTTGCTATATGAAGTGACAATTCCAATTGGATATATATCATGGGCATGTTCCCCAACTATGTGTAAAATAGCACATTGCGTTTAATTAATTGTATATAATGATCTTTTCTAAAAAAATCAAAATAATCACTTACACCTAGAAAGCTGTAGTCACGCTACTTCAGATGTATATTTCTGCTATAAAATATGCAACACCGTTTACTCATTAGCGCCCATAGTATTTTTAAAGACCAGCATATATATATATATATATATATATATATATATATATATATATATATATATATTAACCATATTTCAGATAGCTATATTTAGTCATGACGATTGGGGTGTATTTCAAATATTACACTAACGGCCAGATGTATATTGGCAATATTGATATCTCAGTGTAGAGTATACTGTGAAAATCTTAAGTGGAAAGATACAATCAGTTTGTATCTATTGTTAATCAAATATGTTTTAGCAATAATCAACCACTTGTGTATACTATAAATGAATACGCTAAATATAATGGCAAATAATTTTGCTAAAATATAATATTGTATTTATGAAAGCTTTCTTTATAAAAGCTTTCTAGTTTAAAATAAAATAACATAGATTTGGGTCATAAGATTAAGTTGCGGAAAAAGTACTGTGTTTATATAATGATTCATTATGCAAGAATTAATTCAAAACCAAAAACTATTCATGAAAATAATAACCATCAATTGCACAGCATTATTTATAGTCGGGAGACAATTGATACGTTCTGAAAGAGTTTCTGTGCGATTGCGTTCAAATTTATTCGTTATTTTACACGGGCATTATTCGTTATTTTACACTGTTCAGCTGCGTTTCTTCTCCATTCTTTTCTATTGTCGTAACTTCTTACTGGTGTTTATTTTCTTAATTGAAAGACAGATCACATATGTGACCAGACTCTGCAACAAATATTAGAGAATGAGAAACTATCGAAGAACAGCTATGGAAGTGTCCGGCTAAGAAATGAAACTTGATAATTATTTTCCTTTTCAGAGATATTTTATGGCCGATATAATTATGAAAATCATCGCTTTCATTAGTTTAAAGCAATATTCTTTATGAGAGCAGTTTCTCAAATTTTACGAACCACGGTTAATATTTATGAGTTGGTTGGATAAGACTTGCATGTCTCAACAGGATCAGAAGTTTATCGCCGAGATGACAGTCGGCTCTTCAAACGACTAATATATATATATATATATATATATATATATATATATATATATATATATATATATATATATATATGTATATATACTTACGTAAGGAAACATAATGACCATCTCAACACATAAAAAGTAATTGATTTATTTCGGCTGATTGCGGCCTTTTCAATTTGTGACTGATTCGTATTACACTTTTTTTCTTTCTTTTTGATTCATATTTACCGTTACTGCTCATCAGTGCAATAGCGGTTATAACATTTTATCAGCCAACAAGAGGCAAATACAAAAGTAACGGTACACACAAAAAGTGACTTACAATAGAAAAATATATACAGATAAACAATGGAATAAACACAAATCAAGAAAGACATGAATTACGTAAAATAATTAACCGAATAATTAATAACAGGATATAAATAACAGTCGAATATTATAGAAAATATGAGCCAAGATATAAAAAAATGAGGACAAAGATAGAGAGAAAATGTGTGGAAATATACCTCCAATAATTTAAATTGGGTCAGCAGGTACTAGCCAATGAAAATTTTGAAAACGGCAACAATAATCAACAAGGGTGAGGCCAAAGTTCAGAACGTAGAAATGAAGACTGCCCGGAAAACAAATATTTTCAGTATTCAAGGAAATACATACAGATTACAAAAAAACATAAGTATTTGGTGATGAAGAAAAGCTTACTGTTCTGCTTATTTATAAACCAACTAGTGAGTCTATCTCGGCAGCTCACAATTAATATACACCACCTAGAACGAAAGAATAGGGGAAGAATTTACAGAGGCTAGTATACACTGTGACTCTACTCATCGTTACGCCGCAAAAATGACAAAGGATAAACTTTCGCTGTGCACTGGTCTAATACTCCATCGCTGGTTGTGTAATATTTTTCAATACTTATTGCAAACGATTCAGCATATTCAAGTAATCACCCTCATGTTACCCTATTACTACAAGCTGGAAGTGTATATATTCCCCAAAAGTACAGCATGTGCATGTATTTAATACATATGATAGTGTGTGAACTCGATATAATTGATTCCATATGTAAATCGAGTTATTTCGCCATCCTCAATCGAAAGCAATACACTTGTTTCTGTGTAAGGAAATGAGATTAAAAAGGAACGGTATTTACGCCTATATTTCCTATGAAATCGGATCATAATTCGAGGAACAATTCAAAAATTATGTAAATTTAATAAACGTATCGGAAACTGAGATCGTTTTTCTGTTTCATATCTCTTAAGCGAGCGCGAATTATTGTGTTATGAATAGAAGGATAGCAAGCATTTGAATAACATTTACTTGTAAAATTTGCAAAAATATATAAATGTAATGTTAATGAGATATTTATTTAAATATTCGCCATATATAATTATAAAAAAGGTAGACGCTTAATTTTTCACTTTTAAAATGTATGTTTTAAAAAAGTTTATAATATTTTCGGAATTTGATAGAACATTGTTTCTGTAATTGCGTAAACCAAGCATGTTGTTGTAAGTGGATTAGCTATAATCAGTTCTATATTATGGTTCTATAATTATTTATAAAGTAAACTTAGAGTTTATCATACGGGCATACATCTTTTCAATTAATATTTAATACTAGATATTGATGTGTATGTTTTGCAAAGAAAGTTTTAGTTATGTGTCCTTTCTTGGATGTTATTATTTTATTCTACTGGAATGTTTCCGTTTTGCTTTTAGATGTTCAGAAGAAAGGCTGCGGCATCTTCTCTCGCATATAAATAATAAGATCAGTCTAAAACTCTCTCGCTGAAGGGATATGTTTAAAAGTTAATAACTGCAAAAAACATATAATGACTTCGGATTTGTTTTACCATAATACATAGACCGTTTTGAATATTCTATGCGCTCGTCATACTCGCGGTTATAGAATAGTTAAAGAAAAAAGTGGAGAAAGAGAGTAATAGAAATAGAGAATAGTGTTTACTCTTAATTTAATAAAGTTAGTCACGCAGTGACAGCAGATTTGCATTTAAGGATTACATTCGAATTAAGATAAACGTTGGTTTTGGATCTTAGCGGTAACATCGCTTCTTGTAAGGAAAGAGGTGATAAAATTTAACATATCTAGAATCCTCTTATTACGGTACATGCTATAGTGACAAATAAATATTGATCAAGAAGACACAAACAGAGAAAGGTTGCAGACAGAGACGATGTTTAGAAAAATGTAAATAATTTAGATCACTGCTAAATCAAAATAAAGACACAAATATACGAACAGGTCTTGCTCGATCTGTATACACGACCTACGAATGTGTCTTCAACAGCAAATATGCCAGTGTAGAAGTGAAGCTGAGGGGAAATTTAAACATAAATCGAAAGCATTTTCCTGTACAATTCGGACCCGTGAACACTGAACATAGCATCCGAATACAATAATGATGCTTTTTATCTAAGTTAGCTGGTTAAGGGCAGTCTCAACAAAGATGTTTACAGTCGAAATTGAACAAAACAATGAAGCGTTTTTGTACTTTAAAAAAACATACTCTCATAGTTTGGTGATTTAATGATATTGCCGCAATCAATTAGTGTACGTCAAGTATGTCAAACTTTAATAAAACTTACTAAAATACAATCAGCACGAGCAAAGATGACATGGCTCGGCTAAGTGATAAAATATCTCAAATGACTATTAGATTTTCACATTGAAAACGGCATTAGCAAAACCACCAGGACCTTCGAAGTTATTTGTTTTTATTTACTATTATCCGCGTACATTTACTGTAACGATTCAAATTAATAATAGTACTAGTACTAAAAATACTACATCTGGTAATAATTACTATCATACAAATAGCACAGATAATATAATTAGTAATCATACTGCTACCAATTATGATTATAATGCTAATGAAACTCATGATAATATTATTGCCTTCTTTATAACAAACGTCCATAGACGCTTATTATTTATTAATTCATGACTTCAGTAAAATCAATGTTGAACGTTGTATGCGAGTTATATTTAAACTATTCGTAATAAAGCTTATATTTGATTCAAGTATGGAAATGCTTGGGTTCTTAACCTTTAGAGGCAATGCATGTAACCGATTAAAACTATTCATAAATATGTGAGAGCTATTTGTCAATGCTTGAAAAGATGCTACACCATGTATCTATAGACATTTGACTTTTTCTGAGTTATAAGAAGCTATAGTTTCTTAAAGGTCTGTACGTGTACCATTCGGCCTCTCCAGATCACTAGAACACAGTATAATAATAGTAAAACAAACGGTGGCATTCGCATATGCTGAGGGAATAAAAAGCAGAATAACGTACTTACTATCGACATCTCTTTATGCAGTATACTCTTGTCTAATGAAACAGTGTTTAATAAAAACTAGGGCAGAATAAGCTCACCACCGGAAGATATGTTTCCATAATACTATTCTTCAATAAGACTGTTTTTCATACTAATCTTTGTCGCTCAATTTTATTAGCTCGTCTAATGCTTAAATCCGACGTTCCTTTTTAATTCAACAAATCTTTTATGGATAGAAAATCACGTCGATCCCACGTCGTCGATATTTATAAAAAATAGCACTTATTCTGGCATCAGCTTCTTTTTCACATACAGGTTATGCACGCGAGGCAAAGATCAACCCTTTTATGACGCCGATACGATTAGTCAATATTATTCCTACCGCTATAGTAGGAATATAGAGCTGAGATCAAATATTTTTTTAATGGTAGGTTTAAGCTTGGTTTTAAGATTGATTCTGTTATACGGAGTTTTCCAATATTGCTCTCTGTTTCTTGTATGACGATTTTAATTGACCCGTTTTTATAGTGTATGTGTTATTGTGGTTATGAGATCAGAATGTGCGTGTTTCTATATGTTCCTTCATTATCACGTATAGATGTGACACTGTAATACATATATAAACCTTTTTCATATCGTAAACCTTTTGTGGTATACTGTGTAAATACGGTGATATACGTCTTTGGGGTTGATTGGGGTAATTAGCTACAATGCAGAGTTTTGTATTGTTATTATTTGTGTTTAGTTAATTGCTGCCGTAGTCATAGCCCGGAGTACGCCGATGTTATGCTTAACTTAACCCCTCCCCATGTGTAGTGTTACAGAATTGTGTCGTAATGTTCTCTATAACTACATAAAACAAAAGTGCATCGTATCCGTTTTTATGGACCTTGACGTTATCCCTTCACTTCAAGTATAAATATTTGATGACGACGGTTTCTTACACCAGTTTGCTGGATTACCCTGGATGTTTTTATATAATATCTCGTGTGTATCATATTTCATTTTGGTTTTTAGAAGTAAGGTCGATATTTAATGCATGGTAATATTTCTACGGAATATGGCGTCATCTTCCTTAGATATATTGAAATTGAAGTATGATAAAGGATACTAATCCAGCGTAATGATTCATACAACAATCGATATATAATCTCGCACTGGTATAGATTTCTAATAAACTATGTAATTATTTCTATCAATGGTGCTAAAAATCTACACTCCCTTGTATATGATTAAGTTTATGTTTGTATAACATATACTATTCTTATATACAGATATAATAGGAATCAACTCATACCTAACAGAAGTCGTAATTGATTTTTCTTTATCTACGGAATAATTTAAGTTAAGACATATTGTGTTTTGTTACTTAGATGCTAAAAAAATGCATAGTGTATGAAGAAAGTATTCTCAAATACCCCAAACTTTACTTAAATAATTTGATCATAATTGGGAAAACTAGTTATATGATATTTTAATCTAAGCAAGATCTTAAATAACCGCCAGGTGCGTCGTCACCAAAAAGATAGAATAATGCCAAATTAAAGATGTAGAGAAACCTTATACATAGAAAAAAAGATAAGGCTCTCTTCAAGGAATGGAAAAGATAGCATCATTAATCTTACACGTATAACCTTGAGGCCACAACTTCACCAAATTACTTTCTAATAAAAGATATATTGACATCCTACAATATGTCCCTAGTCATTCAGTGTTTGCACTTATTTTATAAATTCAGTCGCACTTAGACATACGAAAATGTACTCACTAAACCCCAATCTTAAAATATTCTTAAACAAACAAAATAATGCTATCGAAGAGTATGCGTTAACTCGATGTTACTATGCATGTCATATAATGAATCATTTAATATTTCATGTACATTTTATGTTATTTTATGTAATTTAAATTTTTAAATGAAAATCGGATAACAGGATCTTTGCACTTTTAAAGTATTCGGGCTTTGAGTTGTATCCATTGTTCACGTGTGAGTTGGCTTTTTTTATCGTGCAGCCATTTTGAATTTGTTTGCTTGTAAAACATAAAACTGGTGTATTGTTTAAAGATGCGTACTTTGGCTTTCACATCTAGTGTTCATGTTCCACTAATAACTACCCTGAACGATATTTCTCAATATATCTTCGTCACAACTTTCGGAATTTTTCAGATTAGGTTTAATAATGTGTATTATATTAATTATTCGGATTACTATTCTCATCTTGGATAATATTCTCACAACGTTTCAGTCGGTGTAAGCTCCGACCTTCTTTTTGCCTACATCGTGTATATCATATGTAAGGTATTTAAAACGAAACCCTTTATTTATCTGTTAAATCCCGAGCAAAGTACAATTAAGAGTTCCTATCGTTTATGTCTGACGAAACATCACCCTCGTTTCCCTCGTGGATTAAATAAAAGATTCCAAATTATGTACAGATGCTCGAATCCGACAGAATGATTTACGAGTTCGACAAGGCCTACTTAAAAAAGTTATACAACCGAAATTAGAACTGTAATCCAAATAATCCAAATAGTACCATTCTTTCTCACATCTATGGGAAAAATAATTCAGTTTATTAGACTTTCAAGCCTTGGATTAAGGGAAACACAGATCTAAAATGCGTTTCCGGTAGAATAGTATATAACATCACGCTGTACATTAAACGCTTGCTTATTGGGAAGAGTGGATAATGTTCTTCTGGCCCGGTCGAGCTAAAACAAATGTATATAGTGTATATATTTATATAAGTCTATGGATATGATTCACTCTTAAAATAATTGACAGATCATTGTAAATTTGTAAACAGAGTAGCTAGCGGTAAGATTACGTAAAGTGGGCTACATTTTATTTTAATGTTATTCAAAGCGGGGGAATAGGAGCGGAAGCTCTCCGTGAAAATTCAGATACCGCTGATTCTTTGGAATTAATAATTATATATTTCCCAAATTTATTTTTTCTCCCGGATTAATATGAGCACAATCTCCTATTTGAAAATTAAACTTTTTCAAATTTGCGTTGAATTATATTTATAGTGCTTAGACATCAATTCCGCAAGAATTTCAGACATTTTCTCGAATCCAAATTGTGTCATTTATTTTGATAAAAATTAGTATAAGCATTTTAAACATAGCGTTTAGTAACATTAAATCTTCATTTTAATATTTCTAAGGCGACATAACAATAGTGCAAAACAGTTTTGTTCGGGCAATCGATTGCACCCATCTTTGCTCGGGTAATCTCCTCGTATAGTATTGTATTAAGGAAACAGATTATAATTATCTACATGAATCATAGAAAAGTTTACATATAGATGTAATGAGACTTAAACTAGACGCTAAAAGGACCGCTTTAAGCCAGCATCGTTAATATAGTATTGCTACTAGAGATTATTACGGTAAGTGAAAGTTTACCCAAAGCAGGAGTAAAGCAATCTTACTATATTTTCGTATTCTTAATAAAAAGACAAATATATATATATATATATATATATATATATATATGTGTGTGTGTGTGTGGGGGTGTGGATGTGTGTGGGTGCGTGTGTGTGTGTGTGTGCGTATCAATCTGATTACGCAACGTAAGCAAATAAAACGCGTGCTTTTTTCTAGTCCCCAGGCTAACCCTTTTAAGTGATAAGGTTAAGTGAGCAAACAAATAGCAACTCAGATAACCACCTAAAAATTATCCGGCTGTCTGAAATTGATTCGAAAAGAAATCTTCAACTCTATACTCAAAAATAAATTGTTGGTGTTTTTATTTAGGTCACCTGAAATGATAATAATAATTGCGATACAAACAATTAAATTACTAGCGTAAATCTATTATTATATATAAATGTTTGAGTAATATATACTTTGATAAATAGCAAATGCTAACACTGGTATGTCTGTATTAATAGGAAGTTAGGTATGTGTATATGTGCATATATTAGTATATAGCCGATTCACAGATAAAATATGTAACTGATCATTATATATTGTAGAACACACTTTCTTAGTCGTAATAGTACGTAAGCTTGGGTTGGGGTTAGTTTCATGCGATGGGGTAATAGAGAGTCAAAACATTTTTAGAAAACCAAGATATATCCGATACAATGTTTTCGTAATTTCACAAAATATGGAGAAACTGATTTTTGCACAAATTCTTTCCAGCATCTTGAACTTCATTTGCATTAAATTAAATGAAATAGCAACATTCATGATGATTGGGTAATTATTTTAGACATATGCAAATACCTAGTTATATATCTATCTATCTATCAATCTATCGATCTGTCTATCTATCTCTTTCTCACTATATATATATATATATATATATATATATATATATATATATACACACATTAGATTACAGCTTTATCAAACGATTGATTGCAATACATTGTTAATTATTTTTACGAATATAATTCCAACTCTTTTGTTGCTTGCTTAACGAGTCCTCATTCTCCTTTACCAAAAACGAAATAATTTCCAAAGTATAAAAAGGTGTCCATCTTAAGACACATCTTCAGAACCCGTTCTAGAAGTATACAATTGCAACACAAGTAACACGCAGAAAAGTTATAGGACATATCAGTTGGTCATTGCGAACATACTCAACCGGGTAGCCAACCTTTGTGACCTTGTACAATATATCAACTGAATCTCTGAAAGAAAAATAAAATAAAGCGGAAGTGTATTGTAGGACATTAAGAAAACACATAAATACGTGTTATACAACACTACACATTTTAGAGTGTAAGTTTTTCATTATTATATTTCGACATCAATCGATTCATAAGAATCGATTGATTCGAGGCATGATGAAAAACTTCCAATACAACAATTGTTTGGAAAAGAGCGTAATTAAAACAATGGTAGAAATATCTTAACTTATGGTGTACACTATAAATGTTTAAAATATGTATTAGTTAAAATAAACAAGAACAATACAAAGCACCGCTTTGTACTAGCCAAGGTTAACATGCACTCGATGATAACGGTTAACCAGACAGATAATTTGGCATGTTAATAATGAAGAATATTCTAGAATGCTTGAAACTAATAGATAATGTTTCAAAAATCTCCTATTTTACACTAGCGCAATAGCCAGCATCTAAATGCTAACATTTCGTGAAATACTCGTAGATAATTATACGATATGAAAATATGAAAACAACAAACAATAAATACATATAATGAAACGTTACATATAAAAACTAAAAAAGCTGGCAATCAATATATTTAATTTCGAAAACGGTGAAACCAGCCTTTCTTATATATAATACAACTACGCTGTTATTCCTACTAGTAAGAATTAACAGTTACTAAAACATTTAAGAGCATATGTTCATTGGTCAAGCACACAACAAGTACGATAAGTTCATAAGTTTATTGCAGCCTTACATCCAAACACGTATCAGGAAACTCGAATGGATCAAGGAGAAATTATGCAGATATGAATCACCTGAACTATTTAAGCTAATATAATCTGAGAGAAAAAATGCTGCCCGAATAGATAAATATATGTTTTATTTACCGTTTTCTTTTACCTGTCAAACGTTGAGTTAGTAAATAAGCGAAGGACCTATATTGTGTTCTTCCTAATTCACAAGTATTCCATGTCATAGTATATGTTTTATGTTGTTTCCTGATCTTATTGACTTCCAGGATCAGAATCCATCTAGTCAGGTAGAGTATTTTGCTAAGTGCATTTATGTTAGGTAACATTACTAGAATAAGGTGTAGGTTCCTCGTATGAGGCAGTGTATAGCCGTATTGACGGGGTCATATTTTGATTTCGAATATTTGCTCAGGGTTTACTTGTTGGGAGAAGTGTTCTCAAGAGGGTACACACCCTTGTACAAGCCATTGTGATAACGCTTGTACAGAGATACCAAAGACACTCGAGTATGGTCTCTAGTATGTAATTCCACTCCTTCTCTCTCTATGTGTGTGTGTTTATGTTTTTAGAGATATATAGATTTAGGGCTTAGAACAAAGAGATATGTTATCGTGTTTGAATCAGGGGATTCATATGTTTCAAACAAAAATATAAGGTTTATTTGATACTGGTCAGAATAGAATAACTTCATCTATTTATCTACAAAGGCCATCACCGAACAAAACATCATATTCACCTGATCAATATAGACTATTTATTTATTTATGCCTTTAAATATCTTGTAACATTTCATATCGTAAGCGAGTTGCTTGTTTGTCAAGTGTGATTAATAAATAAAATAATGAAAGCGATTTGGACAATGAATTCTAGTGTCTAAGAATTCGACATGACTCCAGTTCTCCATTAGCGAGTCAAGTCATTAGGCAGGTACAATTGAGGCAATGGAAGTTTGTAATCGAAAATTTACAAGGCAGTCATTGAAGTGAATCAAAACTTTCAAAATGTAGAAAAGCGATGAAGAAGTGAAAGGGTGGTGTGAGTCCGTGCGGGGGTCGGCGATTCGGCGCGACAAGAGTTTGATCGATTTTATTCGATGGAATTCTATTGTGAAAGATTTATTCAAACTATTTGCAGTCAATGGACTTGCCAAATTAAAAATCAGTTAAATAAACCAGAAAATGAAAGTGAAAAGGCAGATTGAATCAATTAATTTATGTGAAACTAAAATGTTCATCCCATTGAATCTGAAGAAATACGATGACGTGGAATATTATTCGTCTGTTCTGTGGGATTTTTTTCATTTTACCCATTTTGGTTGTTGATCAGAGAAAAATAACAAATCTGCGATAATTCAAAAGCCTTTTTCCTCAGTATGCTCTTTCCGTCCATGTGACCCACTCTCTCACTTTCTATAGAAATGAATTATATATATATATATATATATATATATATATATATATATATATATATATATATATATATATATAATTTTCTTCGTCTGTATACATTTAAATGTACCACACACTAGTGTGATGAAGTGTATAACTACGCTGGCTGACCTAGATGTATTCAAATCCAGCCGGGTCTCTTTAACTAAAGACGTTGGTAACTTTTCCGCGGTCTTCCTTGTATGTACCTTATTCTATACAGAACCGATGGAAAGCAAAGGCATTAACAGAATTGAAAAACGCTGTAAAATATGGTAGCATGTTAATTCATACGAATTTACGTTCTATTTTGCACTTCATTTTTTATTCTTTTATAAATTTATTTATGAGTTTAATGTCATGGCTTATGATATTGATTAAAGAATTGTTTAAAACAAAGAAGTTTTATGGTAGCACTACGCGAAGAAACAGCAAATTAAAATTGGAATGTAAGAGAAAGAAAGGGGTATAGTTAGCAAATAAAAACAAAAGAGACTATGCATTGAATTTAAGAATTTAATTAAGAAATACGTGACTCGATAAAGAAGGGGGACTCGACTAAAACGTGCATCTAATCAGAAAGTGACTCAACTGCAAACATAAAAAAATGTAAAGCCTGTAAAAAAAAAGAGGAAATCAAAAAATACCGACAAAACATGGTCTACGCAGTAATAAGATGCGGGAAAGATGAGCGACTTAGAAAGAAAGACAGTTGACAGGTCGTATTAGGAATACGACGTGTTGATCGAACATACCAAACATGGATCTTCGCGAACTGTAAGGTGACTATGTAATTATAGACAAAGCGAAAGGTTGATGAATTGAATACTACTTTAAGTAGTTTCTACCTCAGTAATCTAACTAAAAACACTATCTGTGCACAATTTAATATAGTTAGCCACACCTGGTAATAAGAGAATTCATGAGACACATTTAGTTTCATTTATTCTACCCTCCGTCAGAGGACTGTGCAATATTATTGACATGTGTTACTTTTATTTTTACTCAACAGGTATAATTATGTATTATTAGCTTGGTAAGAATACTAATGGCATTTTTGCGTGGCATATATTTACAACGTTTTTAACCGATCTAACCTCCGACTTTTCGCGGGTCCATATATTTTATCTTGTAAACCTATTATTCGAGCTTCAGAAGTTATATATTTAAGTTAGTGACCTGCAAATAATAAAAAATATACAGTGTCTATCACAAAAAATTCGAAACAAATATGCCATGTTGTCTGTATCTTAAAAATCCGGATCTACAACATATGTAGAATATATTTCTACATTATTTAATTTTATACATAAATATCAATATATATATATATATATATATATATATATATATTTATATGTCGCAGATTTTGTACATGTCTGTAAATAAAAATAATTATATATTAAATATATATATATATATATATATACATTAATTTAGGTGGGTGTATATATATTTAGATTACAGAATAAACTCTTGAACGAATTACCTGAGTATTGTTAGTGATAAGAGGCGATAATGAGAGTTATATTTAATTGAATTAATTTATATTACGTTTTAAGGGAGATAAAAAGTGATAGAAGCCCTTTGTAAAAATTGCGATACTTCCGATGTGTTTATCAATTTTACTAGAGGTATAAAACAGCAATCAATAGATATTCTCCATATTTCTGTTAATGTTAGTTTTTGAGAGTGCATAATACTGCGACAACCTCTAATTGTAAAATTAAATTCTTTCAGATTAGCATTGTGTCAGATCCAGAGTCATTAGACCCAGTTTTTCTTAATATTCCATGAATTTCAATTTCTTCTTTAAAGTACCTTATGCTTAAAAGTTAACTTAAGACGTTATAGAAACAAATCATAGTATGGATGTTTATCAAAATTGGAAACATTATGCAGGACATAGGGTTAGTATCACTATATCTAGATTTTAATGTTCTTAATGGGTAATAAAAATTGCCCCAAAATGACTTGCTGTGAAATGTATTTCATCCACCATATGATATGTTGTCTACTAGTATGTATATATATATATATATATATATATATATATATATTAATTATTTAAATACCTACAGTCATCGATGTTTCATGCTAACGCAATCTTCAGTGTAGGAACTAATTCTCAACGGTCGGTAGGCGCGAACCCCGATCACAAATCGCCACTGATTCGTAGTCGAGGATCTTATCCATCGGCCAATTAGTTAGTAAAAAATATAGAGGAATTTTAAATGTAAATAGTAAATATAGTAAATATAGTAGTAAGTATAATAGTAAATATAAATAAATAAATAGCGAATCGGCGGCTATGTACCAAGCAGTATAGTATGATCTACGAAACGGCGTTCGGATCGTGCATATAGCTATTTGCACTGCTTGTTATTAATGTTACTCGAGAGTGCCCAGCCTTTGTGGGAGGGAGCTGATAAACAATAATATTTTTAATAAATAAATATTAATTATTTAAATACCTACAGACATCGATGTTTCATGCTAACGCAATATTCAGTGTAGGAACTTATTCTCAACGGTCGGTGGGCGCGAACCCCGATCACAAATCGCCACTGATTCGTAGTCGCGAGTTTTATCCATCGGCCATAGCAAATTAGTTAGTAAATATAGAGGAATTTTAAATGTAAATAGCGAATATATTTATATAATAGTAAGTCTGTATCTGTCCGCCTTATCTTTGTGTCTTACGTTCACCAAACCGCTGGACATAATTGTTTGAAATGTGGCATGTAGACTACTGACCTCTCAGTAAAAACCGTAGGCTATTATATAGCCTACGGTTTTCACTTAAACACTGAGTGTCACCCCCTAGAAAACTGTTTTCTCTTAGATTCAAATGAAATTCAAACCATGATGTCTATTCACAAAATGTCAACAATTTTTTCATAATATTAGGAGAGTCCCGGGGGACAAAACTCCTCCCCTACTGAAAACTGTTTTATTTTTCATTCAAATTAAATTTTTACTATAGGTAAATGACAAAACATGATGTATATTCCAAAACATTTCAGCAAATTTTGAAATTATTAAGATGGACCCTGAGAGCACAACCACTCAACTCAAAACTGTTTTCCCTTTGATTCACATGATATATATATATATATATATATATAGACTATTACTGGTGGATGTTTAGACAACATCGCGTTCACTGTCACGATGGTAGTAGCAGAGTAGAAATTGATTATTTGCATTGAACTTAAAGAGGAACATATTTGAATCGGCAGGGAAGAACGTTCGCGGTACTGTGTTCCAAAGATGGGCAGTTCAAGGAAAGAAGCACTCTATATAGAAGTTTCGTTTCGTCTTGAGCACGCAGAGGGAGAAAGAGAAATAATTGACAATGGTAGTAGCTAGGCGGGGTCTTATTGTGATGGGGGGGGGGGAAATAGATCTGAGCTCAGTCGAGCACCTACCATAGAAATAGCGGTAGAGCAAATGAAGACTAGTAACATCTGTTCTGTGGACTAGATTTCGAAGTCTGTTGTACACTATGTCAAGAACAGAAAGAGTGCTCTGAACGGCACCTCTCAATATGTGGAAGCAACACTGCATCATAGGACGTATTTGCCGATTGTACATGGAGAGGATGGTGTCGAGCATGAGATTCATTCTGGACTGGTAGAATGATCCAACCAGTTTCCAAGCAGTCTTAGCAACAGTTTTGATGTAAGTCTTCCATTTCAAGTCTGAATAGAAGGGCAGTCTCCGGAACTTATTAAAGCAGTAAGCTTCCTCAATGAGACTTAAATATGATACTTAGTGTCATTTTGGCACATAATTAACTAAACGTCTTCTTTTGAAAAGTCTTATATATAAAAATATATAGCACATATTATTTTGACAGATATATCTATGCGCTAAAACGTATATCTACTAACCCTGTTGCAAATTTGTGTTAAAATATTTCAAATGTACTGTCGAATATGTGGTAACTTCTTAGGCGTATCTTAGAACAAGTAATAAAAAAATACAAAATATGTATTGGATTCAAGAAGTGTTTACATATCTTCTATATTTTATATGAAAGAATTATCATCGGATAATGTCGACTATGCATCTGTTTAATTTTATAATTGTTATATCAGTATTGATTACAATGGCTCTATCTCAGTCTGTACCTTCTGTTTAAAGATGTATATATATATGTATATATATATATATATATATATATATATGTATATAAGTGTATATATATATGTATATATATGCATGGGTGTATATATGCGTATATATATGTGTTTGTGTATATATATACATGTGTGTATATATGTGTGTATATTTATATATATATACATATACATATGAATAAATGTGTGTTATATATATATACATATATATATACATATGTGTATATACGTATATATATATATACATGTATATATACATATGTGTATATACATATATTCATATACATGTATATATACACATACATATACGTATATACATGTATATATTTACATTTATGTATGTATATATGCATATATATATTCATATATACATATATATACATATATATACATATATATATATATACATGTACACATATATATATACATATATATATATACATATACATATATACATATATATATATACATATACATATATATATAGGCACATATATGTACATATATATACATATATATACATATATATGTGTGTGTTTATATATACATATTTATATAAGTATATACATATATACATATATTTATATATGTATATATAAACACACATATATATATAAATATATATATATGTGTTTATATATACAGATTTATATATATACATATATATACATATATTTACGTATCTATATATACACACATATATATATATATAAATATATATATATATATATATATAAATATATATATATATTTCCTCGCCATCTCGCTCAATTTCCCTTGACCTATTGTTCTTCTCCCCCCCCCACCTTTTTGTTCTCTTTTCCTCTCCTATACTAAGTCTCTTTGTCTCACCGTCTTTCTGAGCGTCAAGTACTCATAATACAGGTGTCCATGGTGCTATGCTAGTGTCTATCTAGGAATGCAATTGAAATAAAGCCTTTTTCCAGGATAAAACACAATTTCCTCCGGTACAGTTTTACGCAGAATACAAATGTTTGTATTCTTTTTCTATTAGGAATTTTGGAAGAACAAACATATTGAACAAATACAGTGTTTTAGTATATTTTATTTTGAAAATTATAAGAATTAAGAAATACAAGATTCAGTGCAATATGATGTCTATGTGTTGGAGTTAGACGAACAGCAATCTTCATTGAATAATTTCTTGACAACGCCTGGAATAACCAGATAACAATATCTAAAACCTTAAGAGAAAGAGCAATATCGTAAGCATCAAAGAAAGCAACAAGAAAAACAGTAGGCACACAAACAATAATGGATGCAACTTAAATAATAGGAAACAAAAGAAATAAGAACGAATTAATATGTTGCAATCACATTATCTGCGCCTGCTTTCTGCTTAGAAATGCCTTGCATGATTGATACGTACTTAGATCTGAATAATAAATAGGACGGTTCAAACACTAGAACACACGCGTACAAATGGAACTAAAGAATCAAAAGGTTATTCGATGAAAAGACTAAAGCTCTTTTTTTTGGATGCAACCTAGCATTTCTATTAGTGGTCCAGTCTGTTGGTCGGTTTATCACACTTCAGTTTTAAGCAGGATTTGATTTGTTTCAACGAGCACTCATGTTTATAAAAGATTCGATTCGTTAGTTGTTCTGTCACGCTTTCATTTCAAATGTCATTTTTTGTGTCTGTTTCGTTTATATTTGAAATATAAATTCCATTGGTTAGTCACTTTGGTCTGTTAGACTAAATTCTGAAATATAATTTTCGTTGGTCTGAAATATCAGTTACGTCAGTATGTCACGCTTAATTAGAACTGTCGTTTTCGGTATCAGTGAGGTTTCAATTTGAAACATCATTTAAGTCGATTCGTTCACGTGCGAATATAATTTTACGTTGGTTTGTCACGTTGAATTTTGAAATATATTTCTGCTAGTCTGTCATCTTTAAGTTTAAAATATAATTTTACGTGTGTCTATTAACGCTTAAGTGTCTGTAACGTTTTAATGTAAATATGATTGTACCGTTTTAATTTGAATTATCATTTTCGTCAGTCTGTCACGTTTGAGTTTACAATACCATGCTATTTTTTTTAAATATTATGTTCGTTGCTCTGTTAAGTTTGAGATCTAAATATAATTTCTTGTCGGTCTGTCACGCTGAATTTTAACATATTTTCCGTTGGTATATCACTCTTAATTTTAAAATATTATTTTCGTTGTTCTGTCACGTTTTAATTTAAATACAACTTTACATCGGTCTGAAACGATAAAATTTGAAACGTCATATTCGTTGCACTGTCATGTTTAAGTTTGAAATGACATTTTTATTAACTGTTTTGTATTTTCTTCCGCAGGAAGACATAGTTAGACACAACGTAGATTTTTTTATGTTATGAAAATGTAGTTGTTCAAAACGGTCAATGTATATTGGGACCAAATTAAAAATTACTTCAATCTAGAAGGATTTCTGTTTCATTGACCAGGAAACAGAACAGATACTACAATTTGATGTCCGTCAAAACCTGGTCGGACGTGCTCAAATTTGAAATAGGATTTTCGTTTGTCTATCACGTTCAACTTTGAAATATTCTTTTACGTTTGTTTGTCATGTTTAATTTTGAAATATTATTTTATTTTGTCTGTAACGTTTAAGTTTTAAATACCTTTCTATGTCGGTCTGTCATATATATGTTTGAAATAGTATTCATGTCGGTCTGTTACGCATTAGTTTAAAATATAATTTTCTTGTTCGTTCGTGATTTATTTGAAATAGCATTTTCATTACTTAGCCAACTTTAGTTTAAAATATAATTTTCCGCAGTCTATAACAGGAAAATATGAAATACCATGACCATTGGTCTATAACTATAAAGTTTGAAACAGCATTTCCATCGAAGCAGCTGAATCCTACCTCTCCATCTTAGAGGTACCTAGATGCTGAAAGATGTTATTACTCTGATAGTTTTTTTATAGTAACGCTTTCGTTTGGAATTCCCTCCTTATTTCTTATTTCCCTGACTGTACCAACATGCAAGAAATGTAAGCGTAATGTACGAAACATAGTGCTGTCTAACTACTACTAAATTGTATCTTCAATAAGTCTGGTCGTTATCATAGTAGTCGCTTACACTTCAGTAGTAATATGCCTTGAGGGATGTGAATAACAGTAAAAACAATCTGCCATATTTAAGCGTTGTATAACTTTTGTTGGTCTGTCACGCTAATGTATGAAATGATGAAATTACATTTTTACCGATGCTCACACGTATTAAACGTTCTTAAGTATAAACGTTCTTGTAGAAAGAGATGTTCCGCGATAATTAAGAAGAATAGTCAAATGGCACGAGATTACAGAATGTGCTCTGGTACAAATCATAGGCCAATGACGCGGCATAATACTTTTTAAAAGAAGGCTATAAAATAATTTTAAGTGGTGGCGTAGAGATTAGGAATAGAATATTTAGCGGCTTTGTTTCCATATTCTTTTCATCAGTATTTGTAAAGTGACCAGACGTCACGAGAGAAAAAAGTGAGTTTATCTTGTACTTCGTTGCATTCAGAGTCTGAAAGGTTAAGAGAAGATAAAGAAAACTGGCTATTGTAATGCCGGGGTAATGTAATGCTTTTGTGTGAATGTCTAATGTGCAAATCATCTTATTAATTATTATTCTAGTATAGACATGCCTATATATGCAATATATATATATATATATATATATATATATATATATATATATATGTGTGTGTGGGGGGGTGTACAGACATACGAAGACATTTATACAGAGAGACAGAGAAACAGATAAATACGTGCACAAAATCGGCATACATACATACACTTAAGATGTTTCTATTATTATTATTATAAACAAAGCATAATATCAATTTACGCAATAGGCTACTATGATATGGTCGGGATTTTTAAGAGGCAATCTTTGTGGTAGGTTGGCCAGGGTGTTCAAATTACATTTTAATCTCTGCATGTTGGTACGATCGGGAAAACATGGAACAGGGAGGGGATTTGAATGGCAGGCAACCTAAGGTAGGGAGATCTTGGAGAAGAAGATCTTCCACTATCTAGCCTTCTTTTACATATAAAGGGTGTGATTTTGATGCTAGTGTTTAACTGGGGGGTATTTATGTGAAGGTGAGATAAGTGTAGTATTTTCAGCAAGGGATATTTCATGTAAGTATTTGTAAAACAAGCACAGGGATGCAGCACTGCGGCGATGCACCATGGGCTGAAGTTTTGCAGCCAGTTCGATACCATATTATATGAGAAATTAATTTTGTAAATCTGTCAAAAAGGAACAGCATAGATGTAGATAATACGCAATTCACGGGCGAATGGTGTCAATAGATATATAGGATAGTATTAGCTCGGTAGATTAAGCCTATTGTTTTTTTAAGCTCACATAAACACACATACATGCATGCGGAAGGCCGACGCGCACATGCATTAACAGGCCTACAGATTTCATATAGAGAAAGGCACACCACGAAGAAACACATTTTTACGGATATGTAGTACAGCATACATACAGACACATGAATAAAGATAATCATAAATATAAATAGACACAAACGCATGCGCATAGACTGATACATGGATGTATACAAACAGACATATATATAGCCACATACACCGACATAGCTAATGCATGCATACAAACATACATGTACAATACTTAAAGATATATGCACACTGATGCATGTATATAGAGATACACATATGCATATATAAATATATGCATATATAAATATATATATATAGACGAATAGACACAGACATAATACGATGTGGGTATTTCGAGAACGTGTAATTCTCTTATTTTCTAGCAATGATCATCGAATTTACATGCGTGTGTCTTTACACACAACAAACTTCTATGTAAATTAGATGATTTAATAATAATAGTTGTTCCTCTATATAAGAATAAAATAATGCTTCTCTATGATATGTTACTATTACTAATAGTATTACTAATAATAATACCACCACTACTACTAATAATATGAAAGACGAGATGGAAAAGCACTAACCAGACCTTTATTGTAATAGTGCAGAGACTATTGAGACTTTGTGTAGGCTTATTGGCATCATGAGCATAGAGAAAACCAATGGTCTGGGCTAGCAAGCAATCAATGGAAAGCAACTGTTGCCATAACGCAAACCTATTTGCAATGCTTATCAACGAAGGAGAAGACTACTAGGAATCTGGGGAGACTTGTTGTCACTCAGACTCTAGCGAACACCACAGGTTATCGGCAATGAGTAATCGCAGATTATGACCTGTCTAAAACACTTAGTGCATAAATTATAACAATAATAATAACATAGAAGTAAAGGAAACTTAGTATTTTACTTACGTGTAGAAGAATATATTGATATATATGCCAAGTTTATAATTTCTTGAATTTAATCAAAATAAATATATATATATATATATATATATCATTTTCAAGTTTATTTCAAGTTGGTTTAACCAAAGAAATTTTGAGATGTTGTAACATAACGAAATACCTTGTTCAATGCGAGACATTGTGCGAATATTAAATGTCTTTCAGCTCTGGTCTTAAAATCGTTTCCGGCACAAAAACACGTCCTCAAATTAAATACGAGTTACAAATAGTGTGTTTACATCAATTCACTCTAAACAAGGAATATTGTTAGTGAGACAAAAAGAACAAGTGTGACTGGAGGCCAGAGTTATAGGTTACATCTGAAGTGGGGCGTTGTGCAGCATGGGATTTATTCGCATTGCATTT
The DNA here is from genome assembly GCA_963556195.1 of Sepiola atlantica. Lineage (NCBI taxonomy): Eukaryota > Metazoa > Mollusca > Cephalopoda > Sepiida > Sepiolidae > Sepiola > Sepiola atlantica. The sequence continues at coordinate 44,707,172 of OY744530.1, read as the reverse complement.
ACATTTATGTTTGTACATCTGAAGTAATAGGGTACAGGGCGATTCCAGAGGCAAGCGGCCCGAGGAAAGAAGCTACTAGAGTAAATATTATTCTGGCATCCACAGAAAATAAATTGGTTCAACGATTTTTTCATATCAAAACAGAATTTTGAGAAATTATTTCGCATAATGCCTAGTTTATATTCTAATGAGAAATACTTTTATGATCATCATTATTGACTTTAATTATGAAAAATATAGTAATAACATCATTTTGAAATTATATAATATATACTTTCCGATGTAATAATTGGTTTGTTTTTGCTGCCGGACATTTTATTATGTTTCACTAAAAATAGTTGACATGTTAGGATTGGCAACTCATAATGCGCAACAAAAAAGTTACCATGACAACATGTTTTCCAAAAACCATCATTGAAGAAGTGATGATCGTGTTTATTTAAGTGGTAATGTGCGAAACACGTAAACATCTGTATACGTGTCATTGTTCAGTTCGGTTGAACATCGAAATGGTCTTATATTTTGAACGCGTGCCGAACGATAGTACTACTAACGCTAAATTTACTACCTCCAACTAGATCGAATATACGTAAAATGAGTTGAATATACACAAGACCTGTTCATTAAAAACGCGTTTTATTTTACAAGACAATGCAACGTCGCATAAAGCCAGACATACTATCTAGAAATTGAAAAACCGAACGATGTGCAAGGGTCGCCGTTTAAATCACGCGATGAAGTTCAAGAAGCTTGCTATGAAGTTCTCAATTCAGAGATGAAGATTTAGTACTTTGACCGAATTCGATAGTGTTAACATTTTTGCGTATAATAAACAATATTTTCTGTTTTTGAATGAATTAATGAATGAACAACATTTATTCCAGAAGGTGCGTTAGTCTTTCCTAAGCTCTATATACTCGAGTGTTTCTTCAATGTCATCAAATCCTTCCTGTATATTGAGCTGCTTCTAAAAGACAAATATTCTTGTTACGTGTCGTTGTAAGGAATTACAATTATGCCGATTAAGAAAAATTACTCAAAAATAGTAATCGAAATAATTGTAATTATATAAACACTATTAAACATTTTACATTAATTGCATTCATAATTCATACTTAGTTTTAATTTACTCTGTTACCTTTCAGGCTATTCTTCGACAAGATTGTAATTGTGGTGATCCAAGTCTTATCAAGAAGCGTAAGATTTAAACAATTTGTGCGTATGCTGTGCATTCCGCAAACATAAGAAGCGCTCTAGCAAGTGGGGGAGTTTCAATAATTATATAATGTTATGGCTCTTGTATGAAATAAACAAACACGTACGAGAAGATTATTTCTTTTTTGGAAATCGGTAAATTTTTTTGTAATAAAATAACTTGAAAAAGATTGATATACGTTAGAGAACAGAGCGTTTTAGGTGTTGGGTAAATCTTCGTTATGCTCACATAAAATTGTTGAAAGTTGATCGAAACTTGTACCCCTTTTAATTATTGATTAAGCCCAATAAAGATCAAATGAATAATGCTGTTAAATGGTGGATAATTTCGGACACTTCAAAGCAATGAAAAATATATTACAAGTGTACAGATATAAAGCTACTCCCATTAACGTCACCGATTCTATATGTAGCAGCGCTGAAGTGTTCTTTAATATATACACGGTACGTCCACTCAATCAGGGGGCTAATTGGTCGTATTTGTATGGGTATTTTAAAGTAAAAGTTTCTATATTCTCTTTTTGATGTCGTTTTTCTAATAACAGCTTACATAAACATTATTTATAAAGAAACATCAACATATGCACTTCATTTAAAAATCTCTTTAGAGTGTTTTTTTTTCATAGCATACATGCATACGGATGCAACACCCAACAATCTCTACCACGGGAGAAGGCTGCAGCTACTAAACCCCACTTCTCTCTATCCCTTCTTCTGCTGGTTTAGCCGAAAAGAAAACGATCTACATATGCTTATTCGTAAATATCGTGGCTTCTTGTATAACGGCACTACCGTGACATGCAACGTTACTTGAATTAGTATTACTAAAAGCAACTCTACAAAATGTCTAACTTATTGAAGTGGCACGCTTTCAGAAACAATACCAGACAGAAGCTAGTGTCTTATATTAGTAAATACATTTTCAAATTCGCGTTCATACTCAATAACATTATACCACTATCTTAAACATGCTGAACTAGTTATAAAACTAAATACGAGTTTCGGAAATCTGATGTCATTAAAATATGCTATGTTTATTTTATAACAGAATCCATAATATTATTATATCTGGTAATATCATGAAAAGCAAGTCAGTGTCATGCAACAAGATATTAGAAGATAATGAGATCAGACAAATTTAATCCATATTTAGTATCTTTACTTCCTATTCGTGTTTTTTTTATCTATCACTTGTTTTCTCCCGCGTTAAGTTGAATTGCTACGTTTGATATTTCGATGTTTTCTGTGTAGTCTAAGTTCACATGAACACGACAAAAATAAGACCTCGCTAAGACACCGGGTTTGACACTGACCATTGCAAACTCAAAATTAAATTCTATCATAAAACGTTATTGAAAAGAATAAATTAGTTTTAGAGTAAACTAAGAACTTAATCTTTCCGAAAAAATGATCAACCGTTTTAATAATTATCACTATTAACTTTCATCGTTTGTATAATATGATTCCTTCTTGGGAAAGATCGAAATTAGTACTGCAGTAATTGAACGGATACATAATTTTATTCATAAACAAAAATCAGTAATATTGGTTTTCACAGAATTTTAGAGCGTTGGATACAGTGTTATATGAGTTGATATTTAAAATATTGAATTTAAATTACAACTATATATGATTTTAGTTTATTAATTCAAAGAAAACAAGTTATTCGCTCACTAAACAGAGTAAACAGAACTATGTCAGTAATATTTAATTTAAATAGTGAAATGGTCTTGGCAAAATGCTACGGAAAAAAAGATGTATGTTCGTATTATATTTAAATATAAGCATATCAAATTATGTTTAATATCCTATATGGTTTAGGAAACAGGGAGCTGGAAAGGAAATCACGAGCCAAGCAGTCGTAATAATAAAGCTATTAGAGTATATCCCTTTTCAGGCATCTAGGGTCTACTATAGTGAAAAGGTGGGATCTTCTTGCTAGTCGGGTGAATCGGGAGTATTTTTGTTTATAGAGTACGAGTGTAGTATGTTCATCAGAACACATTCCGAAGAAAGACTTATAAGGCAACCGCGGGGATGCACCACTGCGGTGGTGTGACAGGGACTGAAGCTTGACGGACAGTGCGGGACCTATTAGGTCAGATAATTGTAATAATTAGGATATTGAAGGTTTAATAGTTAGTAAATTGCTTGCATCCTTTACAAGAGTGTAAATGCCATTGCATGTTTAATAGCAAAATAACGTTTCTGCACCTTTATAAAATTAAAAACTAAGTAGATGTGTTTTTTTGACATTAACATAGTCTTCTTAAACGTGGAATTTGTTTTTCTTTTCCGAATTCATTACACAAGGGGATAATATGCCTCCTTCCGTTAGGCTGGTATTCAAATGATTTGGAAGTTTAATTTCATAATTTACTCTTTGTAGATCCCTTTTTAAAAATGTAAAGGTTTACATGTTTACCTTATGAATCAAAGTGTTATAGATAATGCTAATATATTTATTATGTCTCAATGTAAAGAAAAATATGAGATAATAATTGTCTTATTCTTAAATAATCACATTTTAAAGCAGTTACAAGAGAGAAAAATAGGAGAACATTTACTATTTTCTTTCAGAAACAACAGAACTATATTTTAAAAGTAACACGCGAAAGAATTATTTTGAACATTTGTGATATTTTTTTATTAAAGTTCACCAGTTTAAATAGTCACAAAAGAAAATAATATGTAGATTATATTCTGTAAAACTAGATATAATATTGCTATTTTTATGTAACACATCAGTGAATAATTGTTTGATAGACCTATCATTTTACGTCTGGATTAATAGTCTTATCAATGAACTAGGTAGCACCTAGGAGATTGCACTATGAAACTCTTTTCGTTCCTTTTTTTATCGCAGAAAATATGTTTGTATAATTTTCATACCGTATATATTTTGTAAATTTCAATTTAAGGAATCCCATCTTTCCCGCCCGATTTAAATCGATAGCTGGACAGAAAATAGGATTCACACCCTTTTTCCTAGCTCATTAGTGTGTATATTAACATAGAATCTACAATTGCCCTCAAAACTCTACATAGTGTCCCCACAGTGCCTGCGGTTCAACCATTAAAACCGTCCTTATTTATTTTAATTGAGATCCCGATTAAGATAAGAAATACAAATATAAATATAGAGAAATTGATTAACACATTTCAGTAAAACAGACATCATCAAACCAATTGGAAAATTAAATAAATTGAGTAATCAACAAACAAACAAACATATGCAGAATGTTTACCTAATTGGGAAGGATTAACATTTTCATTTAAAATAAAACACATGAGAAATAAAATGATGTTCCTATATGGTGTGAAATTGATTTCATCTAAAACGAAAATAATCGATTTTCCAATATTGTTCCTTTTCCTAATATACTTTAATTATAGAAAATAAATGTCTAATGTATATCTCTGTAACCTTGTAAATCATCGCATGATATTTAAAAGTTCTCGTAAAGAAGTTTCTCATTGAAAATAAGAATATGAGGATAAAATCTATTAAGTAGTTTAATAATTAATATCGGTTTTCGTACATTCAATTACGTGATTTAATAATGGTTCATTACAGCTGTTTAGAATTAACATTTTCTTTTCTAAAATTATTAAAACTTAGCTAGTTTATACCTGCTCCTCGTGGGCTGTTCCCACAGCACTCGTGAATGTCAATTTTCATCGTCATATATGTTCAGCAGAAAAATGTTTGTGAAATTTCGTGAAAAAAAACGACTACTTTGTATTGATATGAGATGGTCAGTAACTACTTTTCATATGTTTATTTACTAATAAGTAACGTCTTATAAAAGCCGATACGACATCTGAGGATATTGGATAAAGAGTTTGTCAGGTGGACTGGTGAGACAACACCGTGATGATGGTACGATGGTTTAAATTAGGCAGAATTTGATTATTAAAAAAAGGTGTTGACAAGAATTTGTTTACATTAAAGTAGTCCCGCGGTATCGAGTTCCACAAAATGGCAGTTCTATAACATAAATGTTTCTCATAGAAGTTTCGTTTAGTTTTAGGTACAAAAAGGAAGATAGAGAACTTATTGATAGTGGTTGTAGCTAGAGTTTTTGCTTTGAATGTCTTTACGTATTGTGCTATTGGCATGAACAATAGATTCAATTTGACCTGATGCTGATTACCCATTTTGTCCTTTTTTATGTGAATTATCAAAACAAATAATCCTTAATTTGAAGTAAAATATTTTGTAATGCTTTTGTAATGTTATTTGAATGTGTTACTTTCTTTAAATTTATAAATCTCGTATCCCGCTAAAAAATATACTTAAGCTTTGCATACGATTTGAATTAGAGGATTAAAACCGTAAAATTACGTCCATAGTAATGTGTACACTACCTA
>OY744530.1:44696583-44699083 GCA_963556195.1 Sepiola atlantica | reverse complement strand
TGAAGGGGAAAAGTAAGTTGGAATGTTTGTGTCTGGGGTGGTGTATGCAGGGAAAGGAGGATGGGTAGAGAGGGAGGGAAGCTGTGATTTTGGCGGATGGTCGAAAGTTATGGTCTTAGAGAGCGTTTTGAGAAAATGAGGGAATTTAAGAAGGGGTATGGGAGAAAATAGTTGAGAGGGGAGAGGGAGGATTTGTTGTGATAGGGTGTGAAATATTTCAAATATTTGGAAAATGATAGCAATGAGTGAGGGATTGGAGGGGTGGAGGAGTGCGGTGATTGAAAGGTGGGTATGGAATATGTGAAATATTTGGAACATGAGAAAGTTTATTTTGACTGCAGTATTAAAAGTGTGAGGAAAAACAAATACGGATTTCCACCCAGCAGTGGCCATTATTTCATTCTATTTTTCCTCCCAATATGTCTACCCTACATGTATTTGTACTTGCATGACATTTTTTCTCTATTGTATCGTCCTGATGAAGTCTTATGAATAAAGACGAAACGTTGATGTACACATAAACATATTCATTTTTTGGTTTTCCTTGTTCATTTTCTCATCACGTCGGATTACCTTCATCCTTCTCTTCCCATACATATATATATATATACATATACCTACATATATATATATATACATATACCCACATATATACATATATATATATACATATATATATATATATATATATACATATATACATATAAATACATATATATATATATATATATATATATATATATTCACATGTACATATATATACATATATATAGACATATGTATATACATATATCGAGACAAATATATTCATATCTACATATATATATTAAATTTTATGGAAAAACATAACAATGTGTAGTGTTTAAATAAATAAAATTTATTTTAATCTTAGCTTTCGAGAATTCCTATTAAAGAGTGTTTTTCTTATTCTTCTTATTTTTCTTCATCGTCTGATGGTAATGGACTTTTGGGTCAGAAAATCACGTTATGTCTGCAGGCGAGGTTTCGCCAATTTAAATTAGATAGGGTATTTAGACATGTGTATAAATCATTATTTCGTAATAGTATTATATTTTTTGTAAAACCCATAATTGTGTAAAAATTAATAACATTTACTTTAATCCACCTTTCGAGAATTACAATTCTCTTTGTCAAAGAGTGTTATTTTGTTTGTTCTTTCTTTTTCTCCATCGTCCGATGATAATGGTGTTCGGGTCAGAAAATCATGTTCTATCTGCAGGCGAGGTTAGGCTAATTTTAATTAGTAAAGGGTATTTAGACATATTTTTTTTAACCATTGTTTCGTAATAGTATTTTTTTGATAAAACCATAAAACTGCGTGGGGTTTATTTTTCTTCATCGTCCGATAGTAACGGACTGTTGGGTCAGAGAATCATGTTATGCAGGGTGACTCAAAAAGAACGGGCCCCGTGTACACTTTATGTGATATCTCCTTTATTTATTCACCGATTGCCCTTATTTTACAGGACATAGCAGAATCAACGACCGTGAGTACACCAAGACCTCAGTGGGAGCTGGGACAAAGAATACACTGTGTTAAAATTTACTACAAGACAGGCTCGTTTAAGAAAACCCAGGACAGTTTCATGCATCAGTTCGGATGGGAAAAGGCTCCAACCAAAAGCAGAATTTAGAACTGGGTGTACCACTTCGAGAAGTATGGGACCGTGGAGAACTTCAACGCTGCCAGTGAGAACCGTCCAAGCCACTCGGCACGTTCGAAGAAGCGGACAGCTGAGCTGGTGGAAAGTGTGAGAGAGTATCTCCAGGAGAGTCCGAAACGCTCTGTGCGTAAGCGAAGTCAGTCCCTCGGTATCTCCCGTGAGACTTGCAGAACAGTGCTGGTGAATGATATCAGGGCTTACCCATAACGATACAGACGCTGCAGACCCTTACAGCCCCAGACAAGAAGCAGAGGAGCGCTATGACAGTCAAGATGCTCGATAAGATCGAGGAGACACCAGGTTTTCTTTACCTCCTTTAGACCTCAGATGAAGCCCACTTCCATCTTGACGGAAAGGCGAACCCCAAGACAAATGTCTTCTGGGAGTCCTCCAGACCCAATGAAGTAGCCACCAAGCCCCTGCACTCTCCTAATTGCACGGTGTGGGCTGCAATCTCGGTCAGAGGCATCATCGGGCCAATCTTCATCAAAGAATCTGGCGTAGCAGTTACAGTCACCAAGGAGCGGTATGTGGAGGTCCTCAAAACGTTCAAGAGTGAGCTCCAGACTCTCTACGTGTCGCTCATGAGCAAGTTCTGGTTCCAGCAAGACGGAGCAAGTTCTAACGCCTCAAACTTGTCCTGTAATTGGCTGAAAGAGAACTTCTGATGCTGGATGATCAGTCTCAAGACTAATTTTGAGTGGCCACCCCATAGCCCGGACCTAAGCCCCCCAGATTATTTTCTTTTGGGGCTATCTTAAGGACAGAATGTACGCACTGAAACCCAGAACCATCACAGAAATCAAGGAAGCCAT
>OY744530.1:44669083-44691583 GCA_963556195.1 Sepiola atlantica | reverse complement strand
AGAAATCTGATAATGTCCAGCAATCTAGCTAGGATTTCTCGCCACTTCTTTGTTTTTTTCTCAATGATATTTTGCTCAACTTTATCAACTACCTTTCCTTCAGCAAGTCGGATCTCTAGCTCCTTCCAGTCAAGAAACGCCTGAGCATGAGATGTGCTTGCTTAATGTTCATGTACTTTTGGATTTAATTTCCACCAATTCTTGAAACCCACATCAGCAGAAAAACTCGAGAGTCCAATTGAAAATAGTCTGCAGCAGAAGCAAAATAAGGCTTCTCTGGCAGGAGAATACACCATCCAAGTTCGCAAACTTTTCTCACCGTTCCGCAATACCTGATTAAACCAGTTTTTTGTTAGCTTTCTAACGTCGCCTTTTGTTTTTGTCCCTGGTCGCACTATTTCCTTGAATTCATGATCAAGGTGCTGCACAGCCGCAGATCCCTGCCGAACAAGCATAGCGCGAATTTCATGACTAATCTCAATAGGCCATAGACCAACATCTGTAAAATCGGTCGCGACAACCAGTGATTGCCTTTCCAATTCTTCAACTTCACGCGCATCATCATTAATAATAATGGACCAGTTTTCCTACCTAGCAAAACATTTTCTATGGACGAATTATCCATGGGCGAATTATCCATGGACGAATTTTCCGGGCACCCAAATGCCGGGGGGGCGGCAAATTTTACTACCGCCCCGGGCGGCAAAAGGTCTAGCTACGCCACTGTGTATAGGTTAATTTTGTGGGCATATGTATATGCAAATGTATGAAAATATAAAATTTATAACTATTTGTGTGTGTATGTGTACGCTTGTGTACTTGTGTGTATACGTATACATGTGTTCACATACATGTGTATCTGTGTGTTCGTGTATGTGTGTATGGGTGTGGCTGCATGTATGAATGTCTATGTATACATGTGCATATATGTATGTATATGTATGCACAGGTACGTGTATGCGTTCAACATCCAGCCCACTAAAGTAAACCACATATTAGCAAAATCAATTTTTAAATAATTATATACAGATCACATTAATCAAAATTACTGGCCCCCACCATTTCTAATCCCCCCACTCATAGACCATAACTTGCGTTAACAACTTTTACTAGAACAGCTTACCACTAATAGTATAACAGGTGTTAACCCCACCATTAGTAATATAATTACAACGAATAATAAAATTTATCTATACCACTGAAATTAATCCATATATGACTTCCGTTAAAAATTAAAGCAATTAGCAATATGTTTTATTAATCCATCACTAACTATCACTTATAATCGAAATACATTTATTTATACTCCAAAATAATTAAAACTAAATATAATAGTATAATCCATCAATATCAATGTCATAAACTTATATACGATCCTTATCAAGAATAATTCCCAATAAATTTTAAATCATTATTATCTAGAACTAAATCTACTAATATTACTGCCACTAATCCATATATGAATCTTACTAAAAATAAAGATAATTACCACTATGTTTTATTAATTAACTGATACATACTATTTAAAATACATTTAACAATCCATCAAAATAATTAAAATTAAATGCCAATTGATCAAAATATAACAGCATAATTTATTAATATTAAGGTCATAAATCCATCACTAATAATAATTTAAACTAAAATATCCCTGTAAGCTTTTTGTAATGTAATTGTTATATGTCTGCATTGAAATAAATTGAGACAATGCCATATACAGGAAGCAGACACGATAACCTTCTTAAACGGCAACACACATACAATCTTGACACCTCCCTTCTTTCACTTTCTTTATCTTCTCTTTCTCTCTTGTTTCATCTCCCCCCGACACCCTTTTATCCAGCCCAGCGCTGGATAAAAATAAATATGAATTTAACTCGAATCTTACATTAACCATTCTCAGCCCGAAACAAATCCTAAATGGCTATAGACATCAACCCCTAACCTCCCTCTTCCCCTCTCCCCATTTCCCTTTATTTTTAATTTCCTTCACCCCCCTACCCTAGCTTAGCGTTGGATAAAAATAAAAAAATAAAAATATAAATAGCTGTAAATTAAACTCTTCTAACGGCAAATATATTTTTCTTCCTTTTCTTTTTCTTCACTTTTTCTTTTCCTCGCCCCCCCTTTTCTACCCCAGCTCAGCGTTGGATAAAAAAATTAAAAAATGAAAATATTAATTTCGAACGGCATTTATATTTTTTAAATCGGTCACATGACTTTTATTTCTTTCTCCTCTTCTTCTTTGCTTGACTTCATTCTTCCTGGAATTCAGCGACCAGGTTGGATCATGAAAAAAATTCTCTGCCCGATGAGACCTCAGCTCTTGAGAGCTGTAGATCGATAACATCGACATGCCAGTGTAGCAGACCTTGTACATGTTTGAATAAAAGCATTCACAATACAGCTCTATATTTTTATTGAACACTCTTTTATAAGCCCGGTTTGATTCCCTTTGGATTTCTACACTGTGGATTTTTACCCTACCTGGATTACTATATATATATATATATATATATATATATATATATATATATATATATATATATATATATATATATTTATATATATGTATATGTATATATATATATATACATATATATATATATGTATATATATATATATGTATATATATATATATATATGTATATATATATATATATATATATATATATATATATATATATATATATGTATATATATATATATATTATCAAATGAAAAACGTATTGTGATAAGAAATTATACGATATTCAGGTCGGTGCGTCGTTCTAATTGAAGCGAGAGTTCCCGGAGGGAAAGTGGAAACCGTATATTGCCGTCGGTTGCCAATAACACGCAGTGGCTATGTCCAAACAAATAACCCACAGATACTGATCAAACGCACTTTAGGTTTGCTAATTACACCTTGCAGGGGATGTCTTACGAAAAACCAGAGCAATGGCTCAGATTGTTTAGACATGTGCTGAAGGCGAATAGCGACAGCGTCGAGGAATGCCTTTGCATTAGAAGTCGCCAAGAACCGACCAAGAGAAAAGAAGATGATAATATAAGCAGACAACATGCAAACTGACAAAAAAATAATCATTGCTGACGACGCTGGTATTAACGCATAACGATAGAGATATAATACAAATAAAACCTTATGAAAATAGATATATCTTATTAAACAGAATTATATATATAGTATGATAAATACATGTAGCCTGATGATTTCCTTCAAGAATTTAACATGAACGTTTATGTGTAACTTATAGGGATAGATATGTGTTAATACTACTACGACTTTCTACTTAATTATTGAGCACTGTTGTAGTAAATGTAGAATATATATATATATATATATATATATGTGTATATATATATATACTCAATATATATTATATATAATATATTATATACTTTGTAGTATATTTGTATATACGTAACTAGAAATAAATGAATATACATATATATATATATATATATATATATATATGTATGTATATAGTGAGAGAGAGAGAGAGAAACAGAGACAGAGACAGAGACAGAGGGAGATATTTCCTCTATCAGTTCTCCATGTCTGTAATTGCACAAAGTGATTTTAACAAGCGTATCATTTTTCGGACTCTGCAGATTTTTTGTGCGCCTACCAGGATTGCAAAATCTAATTCCGACAGAATTCTACCCATCGTATACAAATTCACGCAATTATTTTTCACAGCTTTTGTTGAATGTGAGTCAAACGTTCTTGTCAATTGAGAACACTTTAAGTATTGTAAAATGAAAACTGACAATGAAGGAAGTTTTAAAAAATGCTCACTTGTACAATGCTGTCCAATAACACTATGTTTGCATTAGAATTTAACGCATGCATGATCAAGGTCCATGGTGTAGCTATTCGGTCTCACAAACGGTCTATCTATTGATTTAAGGTTAAAATGCACCGATTTAATATGATCATGGATGACCTCCCCCCTGTGGAAAACACTACCATGCGCCTTATTTTGTTTATTTGAACTTGGTTGTCTTCAAATCAAATGCGAAAAGATTATTCTAGTGGACGGCTCTATAAGCAGTTTATAACATTGATCAATATTCGTATTCACGTGGTGCTCTTCATCACTGGAAACTAGTACTGTCTTAGCAATCGTCATCTTTGTGTGGCTATTTACCTTGTTAAGTGGTGACCCTAAAAGTAAGAAAATAACTCATCCATCTGCATTCATCTACTTTGGTCATTAATGCAGTGCAAGTGAGATTAAAACTTCACATTCAAATTCACACATTACAATAGAAACTCTATCATAACATACTAATCATAGTTGTATAATCGAAGTTTTACGCTTAACTAATTTGCAGATTACTCTGCGAACAAACATCTCATTAATACACTATTTGCTTTTATTGTTTTCTAATACAATCATTTGTGTTGATTTACATATAGCACATATCTATTCACTAATATGTTCATATCGTATGTACAGCTTTAATTTTTTTGTCGAAACACTTCTGGTTAATGTACGTTAAGGTAATGAGCTAATTCTACACTACATAAACTTAAAAAATTGTGCATTAATACTAACGGACCTCTTCAGTCACACATAGTGCGGCTAAGCAAACACGTGTGTTAGTACTATCCCAGAAATAACTTTAAAATGTATTATATAGAACAATATGTTCACTAAGAAACCATCGCCCAAGGAAATAAGTTAGCTAGTATACTCCAAAACATACCTTTTTACAATTCGTATGTTATCAATTAATTCCATCATGAAGTTTCATTCCACCATAGTCCATTTAGGTTCATTTGTAAACACATAACTAAAGTTAGTATTTTTTTCTTTGTAAATTTCAAATAAGATTGTTCGATACACACACCGAGGCTAAGCACACAAGTCAGTGAGAATCTAACCCCAATAAACACTTGTAAAAATCTTATTTAAAAACACGATTTAAAACTGAAGGGTACATCTCACCCGGTGAATTAAGCGCGCCTTCAAACACCAGCCTGCCCAATTTAATATGTCCTTAATAATGTCCATATACAATCTAACATCTCATACACCTTTTATTATTTATTTCATAAATATGTAATATTATTCTTTGTTTTTCACTTCTTATAAACATATTGAATAAACTCCCATTACTAGGAAGCATCACAACTGCTTATTTTCCACTCACTAATGTTGATATACAATAGTTACTTCACCGTTTAAAAATAATTTCAAGCGCATACGTTATAAATTTACCGACGTTTCGCCTAATACGATGTATATAGACACTGTTGAAGTGTGATGTACTTGGAATGATTCCATTTCTGTTAATCGACAAACGCATGTAATCTCGTGATGATTTTTTGACAGAGATGGACAGCATAACATTCTCTTGCACACTGTTTCAAACAATGATACTAATTATGAGGGTCAGCGTGACAGGTATTTATGTTAAATCGTACAATTATGTTATAAGAGTTAAGAGCTGTCTAACATCCACTCTTAAAATAAAGTATATTAGTTATATAATATGTATAATATCTATGATATATATATATATATATATATATATATATATATATATATATATATATATATATATATATATATATATATATATATATATATATGGGTGTGTGTGTGTATATATTAATTAATTGTTATGTGCATTGAATACGTTTATGTACATAAAAAAATAATTGATAAATATATATATAAAATCGAAATAATGACACGCCCTATTAAGTGTGAGTCATGCAATAGTCTGTACCTTTTACCTATTAGGAAGTGGGAAGATAGAAAAATAACGCAGTTACTATCGCTAGTAAAAACAATAACAAACTACGTAATATATATATATATATATATATATATATATATATATATATATATATATATATATAGCATCTATCATAAGTTTAAAAAAAAACATTTAAGTGCTTCATAGTAGGTTTTACAATGGCTAATATGAATTATTTTATTAAGAAAATATATATTATTTTGTTTGTAGAGTTTCATCGATCTTATAATACACAATATGGGACACAATCCGGCTGATTAAAACAAATGAACTCGTCAGCACCGTTTCTGTCGAATATTCCCAGTGAAAGATAATGGCTTCTGTGACAGGGCGAGATTTATAGAGGCAACCTAGGTGGGTAGCTGAGTAGCAAGATGTTGGTACATATTACATTTAAGAGTAAATTACAACTTAAAGCTGTCGGAGGAAAAACACTTTCAGAGTAGAATAGTCTCGGGCATCTTGGGATATCTACAGAATCGGTCGGGATATTTACGTTAGGAAAGTTTTTTTCATCCTGTCCAAGAGACTAGGGTTGGTGCACCAGCCCAGTTGTGGCCAGAATATTGCCTACATGGACGAATGCTGGTTTTATGTGCGTCGATTTGTAAGTCAGTATGTTAATTTTAGTTTCAAAATAGCATTTTTGTCTCTCTATCTTGCTTACGTTTGAAATAGCATAATTTACATGTGTCGACGCTTTTCTAAGAGTAAACTGGTCTGTACATCTTATTCGCTAAAATCTCAAAGTTAATCATCGATCAATCTTAATGTAAGACTTAATTCATGAATAGCATATTTGTCTTTCTATCTGGTTGAAAGTTAAAAAAATAATTGAATACGCAATGGATTTAGTGTACTTTAGATTTATCCTAGCCTTTATGTAAAGCATATATGGGGTCCTAAGATAATGCTAAAATGTCTACTTTAGTAACTTTTACCTCGAACAGCTTATCTGTGATATATCTACTTTGCTCTCTGTTTCTTCGATAGTACCACAATGCAGAAATGTAATTGTAATGTGAACAAATATCTCAACTTAAGATGACCCCTACGAATCTGGCCGATACGTACAGTAGCCCTTTACGTCTCGTTGCAAATATTTCTTGTTAGTAGAAAATAAGATAAATTCACTTTAAAACATCATTTTCAGTTTTAGATGTTGAAATTTAATGGGTAATGTTTTTTAATCGAAAAAGTTGTCACATAAACACGCGTTATTATATTTTTCTTCTTCTCATTCTTCTACTTCTTTTTCTTCTTCTAATGCAAGTGTCCGCTTTGGTAGAATTATACATTAAGGCACGATTGCAACGATGGTAAAAGTAGAGGGGTTCTCTTTTATAACGTTCGCTTTGTTGACGTTGCATGTGAAACACACCGCACCGCATCTCGCGTGTAATGCCGCTGAGATGTTCGAATGCGCGGCCATAAATCCCTCCTACTGATTTGCGTGCGCTGACCGTTTCTATAGACGTACATTTTGAATGATAAACCGGCGAATTCACAAGTACGAGGTGTTCATAGCTTTATACTCTCAATGCATTTGTCAACTTGATTTGCCCTTGGGCTCACCAACTTTCTCTATTTTTTCTTTGGCTAAATTTCCCCATCTAATTCAAGAGATATGCTGCCCGAGTATCGTATTACATAATATAATGGATAAATAGGAAAGCAGCTGTTTCTGTGATCAGCCTCAGGTGTTTCTTAAATTCTTACATTTTTCCGTCTTCAGTTTATTCTTCTGACAAACATTTCTGCAGTAGCCAAGTTCGTATATTTCTATTTATAATCGTTAATATTTGTTCATGTGTGTGTTATTGCAATCGATATGTTAAGAATAAGAACATTCAAATAAGTATTGCTAACAGTAAAAATATTCACAGAATTTAAACACACTATTTAAATGTTCCTTTGATTTCAAACTGGGGCCATTACAGAAATAAACGGTACAACCAATGAAATAACTTTAATATATAAGTACGTGAAGAAAGAAAATTAATTTTTTGAATTGATTTTTCTCTTTTCATAAAAAAAATCAAATTACAAATAGAATATCTAAGTGAATACTGTATTTTAAAAATGTTAAACATTTAAATAATTATTTTTATTTGTATTTTTAAGATTACAAATTATTAAATCAAAAGGCATTTGTGAAAGCTATTTGCCGTTGTACAGCAATTTTGTATATTTAGGGAAAATAAACAAGGATATTTTAAAGATTGTAACATTTTCGCGTGCAGGTCGATTCGAACTAAGAATTAAAACAGTTGACAAAATAGCACAGAACATCGCATCTTGAACAAATAAAAACACTTTAAATATGAAATAACAAACACATTATATTATATATAAAGTAGAGACGATTTTCCCCTGTACCTTCTCGCAGTATAGGAAAATAACCACATGCATCACAGGCTACTAAACTCACAACTATACTACACTCATTAACTCGAGCGTGTTTCAGTAAATGTGTTATTATTTCTTTCTACCTAACACTTAATATTATATTTGGCCCACCATCCACGTCTCTCCGAAAAAACAACTCCATATAGGTGGTAGCAAAATCTTTTCTCTCTAACAATTATTTACTGTCACTCTACTCATCGACACCGGGAACTTTTTTCACAAACCACCCAGTTCTTATTATTTGCCTGGTATTAATTTACTACATAATATAAAGCAATACACAAAGACTTAATGACCGCTCCCGTCTACCCCGATGATTTTCCGCGAATATCAGATTACGTTATTACAATTTCTACCTATGACTTCTACATTTATATTCATTCCGGAATTAAGCGAATGAAATTAACGAAAACAGTTCGTGCAAAAGTTATTGATTCAACATGGCGACTACAATTTCTTGATCAATCGACTTCCTATCTAATTCAATAAGCACCAAGATACTGGTAGATGCCGATACATTTACATTTTCAAAATCATACACGTTTAACAAGCATATTATAGAAAACTTGCCCAAATCCAGCCATTTTCATCATCTACAAATGACATAAACCGTGTCATTGCTGAATCTTGACATAACACGCATGCCCAATAATCAAGCTTAGCTTAATTGACGTATTTTCACATTTATTTTTTAACTTGAACCGGTAGCGCAGTGGTTAGAAAAGCAGAGTTCATGAATGCCAGTTTCACCGTTAAATCCCATTCTACTATGCCACTTTTCTTTTTTTTTTAAATTTATAGCATTCGCAAACACGGTAGATGAGGGATAAACAATAGGCCGTTTCTTTTTTATTCGACGTCATACAATAGGTAGTACTTTCTCCCGTGCAACGCCGGGCGACGGGTTTCGCTAGTTATTTATAAAATGAGTTTTCTTCCCAAACACCATCATTACTTTACATCATAGTACAAAGTACCTTCGAGCCGTTGTATCGCAAACACTATCAATATTTATTTTAATATATAATTAAAATGAAATTCATTATTTTGCAGCTGATTTGCATACGTGTTTGTTGTGTGTACAGGCACGTAGGAAAATTAGATGTCGGCGCTTTAGAAAAAGGGTCACTCTGGCTTTAAATTATCATATAGATAGTAAGACCTATTAAATGGTAAGTTAATCAACATAGAGTGATAGTGGCGAAAGTAATACATAGAAAGCTACCAAATATGTGTAACTTGTTCAATTAATTATAACTATTGCTACTTATACCAATTAAAACACATGTTAACTATGAATAACCCCAGAACTGAAGTATATTTTAGCATGTGTTTGTAAAAGTATATATAGAAAAACCTAAATGAAAAAAAAAGTTTAGTACTACTATAGTAGTATAGTATTATAGATATATCAACTAGCAGATGCATGCAGCGTTTCATGATGTTTCCAGAACGTGCACCCATAATTATTTAAAAGTATAAATAGAACCATGTGATACAGTAAAATATTGTACAATTTAAAGTTATCGAATTCTTACTACTTTTATGGGTCGCTATAATGGGTTGCACTGAAACTGATATCGTGGATGTGAAAATTGTAATAGGTTATTCATCATAAGATCCAGGGGAGGTGACGGTGCTTAAGTGGATATGGACACAGATTGAATACCTGGGTGTTCCAAGTTCGAATCCAGTCGCTTCCACAGTACTACTTTCACTTAGGGGTGTTGGCAACCTTCTCATGGTCCTTCCCGTAAGTACCCGATATCTTTCAAAAAAAGTGTCTAACTAGAAAAACATCGGGGAAACTAATGCCAACACCAGAATCAGCTTATTCACACGAAAGAAGAAGATAAGAGCCAGGAAAAATAGTATTAGACTGAAACTAACATATTTTTGGTTCCGCGATTTATAAAATCGAGGGACTTATGTTTTGAGGAATGTCCGTCCGTCCGGATTGTGCTCCGCAACCATCCATTGAATTTCTCTGAAATTTTGCATGAAGTTGTAACTTTGGTCAGGTCAGAAGGTGACATTCTCGGATTTTTTGAAAAACTATCTGGTTAGCCCCCCAGGGGGTCCAAAGGCCACGAAATGGCAAAAAATGACATTTTTTGCCCAATAACTTTTCATCCATCCATTCAATTTCTCTGAAACCTGGCCAAAATGTGAAGGCATTTGTTCCTAATAGAAAATAAGTATCGCTGATCTGGGAAAATATCTGGTTCGCGCCCCAAAGGGGTCAAAAGCCTCCAACATGGCAAGAAATGACCCTTTTCTACAATAACGTTTGATCCATCCATTCAATTTTTCTGAAACTTGGCCAAAATGTAGAGCAATTGTTCTGCATATAAAATGAGCATCCTTGACCTCAGAAAAATTCTGGTTCTTCAAAAGGGGGTGTCAAAAATGCCTCAAATTGCCCAAATTTATTGCATTTCACACTCGCCACATCGAGTCACATACAGAAAGGGGTCCACGCACGCGCGGCTTATTATCAATTGGTGCAGGGGTTATTTTGCCTCTAAAGTACACAACATACTTATTTTGTTTAAGTATACATCTCGTAATCTTCATATACTGAAAGTGACCGTACGTTAATAATCACATACGCAAATGTATCTTCATGAGCACAAAAAAGTGTTACGCTTAATGTGAATACTATCTGATATTAATGCAAAAGACACAAATAATATCGTATATGATCTTTTTTTTATCAGCAAAGAGTAGGAGGCTTTACTTTAATAACTGATAAAATCAAATACAAGAAGTAGTTCTTTTACTTTTAATAGACAAAATGAATTTTCTTATAGTAAATATGTGTGTGGCAGAAATAGGAATGAATCTACGGGAATACAATTGAGGTATTTACATATCTAAGTGTAGATTTTATAAATTTTTATTAGCGTATGTGTTCTTTAAGTAATATTTAACTCTATATATGTAGTATTTTTGGTACGTTTTACATCGATTAGCCGTTTACCTCGTACTTAAAACATTAGGAAATAAACTGTTTTTGATAATCATAAATTTAGTATTACTCCCCCGGCAACTCCGTGTAACCCTGCTAGTTATCAATAGAAAACTTAAGTTGCGTCAGCTCATTTACTCAGTTTTGAATCGAGAAAAATGGTAACGTAAACAATTACATGATAAGAATTATTTACAGTTGAGCAAATCTCATATGTGCAAGATAGAGAGAAGTTACCCAGAGCTAATTGTGTTTCTCTCTTTCAGTCCCTTCTCTATCTAAAAATGTAGCACTCTCAGTGTAGATACTTGGGCTTATTGTTTGATTTCCGACTCCGTGTTTTATTTAGAAAGAAAGAAAAAAAAACAACGATTAGTGTTTTATCTCCCAGTGATAGGAAAGTGTTATTGTCCCCCTTGTAAATATAAGCCCCAGTTACAACTTAATTTAGCTTGAAAGATTAAAAGAAAACACCTAAAAATAAATATCCATCTATTCTTCGAAATTTATTCCATGACGGATACTAAAAATAGGTTAATTAAATGTCTTGGTAAAAATGAATTGGAATTATATTATTTGAAAATTATTTGGTATAGCTGTTTATTTTATATAATGATCCAACCTTTCTATAACAGAAAAATAGACCCACCCACACAGACATATATATATATATATATATATATATATATATATATATATATATATATTACTCAATGCATGTGGGTATGTGCGTGTATGTCCCTAAAGTAGCTATGATTGCACAGCCATCTTAAAACTTAAAATATATTCTGTTCTAATGAAATAATAGTTATTAAATGTTCTAGGGGAAGACAGTGGAAATTATCCTAGATATCTAAGTACCTGCCTAATATAAGAGTGATATAGGTGTGACCCGCTTATTACACTTGAAATAATTCTTATTTTGAGTAAATTTATATCATATGTATAAAACTATCCGTAGAATACAATGAAAGTGGGCCCGAATCCCGACCTTACATTGTATGTTGCGGATATCTACGCGTCCTCACCAACTTCCAAGTTAAATTCGTCGCTATCTTATATATATATATAAGAAAATACCATAGGTTTAAAAGTGGGTATAATATCTTTATATAACACCCTTATCTCTCTACTTCTCTCATTCTCCGTTCCCAGAATTTCTTATCTTTCCCTCTTAATAACATAATGAAACCTAAATTGATGTAGGATTACTATGTATTAGATATTGATTACTCCCGGGACACGCCGAGTAAACATACTAAGCTTTGTTAGAATACTGAGCACTTTAACAAACTTATACTACTTACTAAATATAATACTGTAGCAGCATCACAATCATCATCATCATCATCATCATCATCATCATCATCATCATCATCATCATCATCATCATCATCATCATCATCATAATCATCATCACAATCATCATCATCATCATCATCATCATCATCATCATCATCATCATCATCATCATCATCCTTATTATTATTATTATTATTATTATTATTATTATTATTATTATTATTATAATTATTTACTCACTAGGAGTTATCACACTGGTCATCGTCAGTGGTCACCCACTGCCGACAACCTGTGGTATTACCTGGAGTCTGAGTGACAACAAGTCTCCTCAGGCCTCCAGTATGCTCCACCTCTTTTCGTTCATCACCGCTGATGACCTTGCGGTAATCGCAACAGCCACCTACCAACGATTTCCCGCTGATAAGGGCCATTGGTCCCCTCTGGGGCCCGAGTGGCAACAAGCCTTCCCAAGGTCCCAGAGCTGTCCGCGCTCTTCCAGTGGAGGTCTGGTTTTGCGCTTTCCCTCCTCGACCCTCTGTCCATAATTTTCGTGGCGTACGCCTATGCTTGCGCCTCTCTCGTGCGGTTGTATTTTCCCCGGTTCTGTTGTTTTGTGCTTTCATGTGTTTGTTCTCCATTCGTTGCTTATGTGGGTTGGTTTCCACATTCGAGGACATTTCTCAAGATTGTAGCTGTTTTGATCATTACTGTCCTTTGTATGGTCTCAGTTATCCCTTTGATTCCTATTTCTCCTAGTCTTTTCTCCATGTTTTTGGGGACTGTTCCTAGTGCTCCTATGATTATTGGTGTTATACTGACTTTCTTCATGTTCCATATTCCTTTCAATTCTCTGGCAAGTTCAGTATATTTGTTTCTCTTTTCCGTCTCTTTGATCTTCACTCTGTGGTCTGCTGGAACGGCAAAGTCCACGATTTTGCAGGATTTTTCTTTCTTGTTGATTATTATCATATCCGGTCTCCTTGCTGTTATGGGTTTGTCTGTTTGTACATTCATATCCCATATGATTTTGTGTTTTTCGTTTTCTAGTACAGTTTCTGGTTTGTGTTTGTACCGTTTTCTTGCATATTCGAAATTCAGTTGTTTGCACATTTCCCGGTGTACTTCTTTCCCCATGCTGTCATGTCTGTTCTTGTATTCCCTTTGTGCTAGCTTGCTGCATTCACTTATTATATGATTTATCGTTTCGTCTCTTTGTCCACACAATCTGCATTTGCTGTTTTCCTGGGTTTTAACTATCTTTGCTTCAATAAAGTTTGTCCTAATCGCATTGTTCTGTGCGGCCGTCAGCAGAGATTCCGTTTCTCTGTTCAGGTTTCCTTTTCTTAGCCATGCCCAGCTGTTTTCATTGGCTTCATCGCTTGTGAGTCTTATAAAGCGTCCATGTAGTTGTTTTTCTTCCCACTTTTCCTTTCTTGTCTTTTTGTTTTGGGTTCAGTGCTTCCGGGGTTGTTTGTTGGGCTGGTGTCTCTTGCTGTGGTGATCAGTCTTTCCGTGTTCTGGGTTACATATTTCTCCAGCTCTTTTTTAGTGTTTTCCACACAGTCTTCTATACTTACCAGTCCTCTACCTCCTTCATTTCTTCTCACGTAGAGTCTGTCCGTGTCGTCTTTTGGGTGCAAAGCATTGTGCATAGTCATTAGTTTTCTTGTTCTTTGGTCAAGGTGCCTGAGTTCTTCTTTGGTCCAGCCTATGAATGGTCCAGAGTATCTTATTAGTGATACAGCCCATGTGTTTATCCCCTTTACTAGGCTTCTGCTATATAGTTTAGTTTCTAAGAGTTTCCTTGTTCTTCGTAGATATTCTTTTCCAATCTTCTCTTTCATTTCTGTATATTTGATTGTGTCTGCTTCCAGAACTCCCAGGTATTTGTAGCTACCTTGTTCTCCTAGCGCCCTCATCTCCTCTTGGTTGGGGAGTTCTATACCTTCTGTCGTCTCCAGTTTTCCTTTTTTGATCTCTAGCAGTGCACATTTTTCTATTCCAAACTCCATTTGGATATTCTGGCTGAATATCCTGCTTGTATTTATCACCTTTTCCAGTTCTTTTTTGTTTTTTGCAAACAGTTTAAGGTCATCCATGTACATCAGGTAGTGTATTCTTTTTTCTGTATCTGTAAACCTGTATCCGGCATCACACTTTCTGAGTATGTAGTTGAGTGGCATCATGGCTATTATAAACAGTAGTGGTGATAGGGAGTCTCCTTGAAAAATGCCTCTCTGTATTTTTATCTCAGACAGGTATTGTCCTCCGGCTGTCAGTTTTAGTCTCCATGTTTCCATCGCTTTCTGGATGAGATTAATAATCTTGTCTGGTATCTTGTATAAGCATTCAATTATCAATGTTTGGGGGATTCTGTCGTAGGCTTTCTTGTAGTCAATCCATGCCATGGTTATGTTCTTTTGTCTTCTCTTCACCTCCTTCAGGGTCTTTTGATCAATGTATAGTAGATCATGTGCCCCTCTTTGTCCTTTCCGGCATCCCTTTTGTTCCTCGGGGAGCAGTCCACAATTGTCCAGGGATTGATAGATTTGTTCTCTCATTTGTGCTGTGAGAATTTTCCACATTATTGGTAGACATGTTATCGGTCTGTAGTTGCCGGGGGTCGTTCCCTTTTTGGGGTCTT
Source organism: Sepiola atlantica (assembly GCA_963556195.1). NCBI lineage: Eukaryota > Metazoa > Mollusca > Cephalopoda > Sepiida > Sepiolidae > Sepiola > Sepiola atlantica. Next base: position 44,676,482 of record OY744530.1, on the reverse strand, counting down.
TTTGTATTAGTGTTGTTCTTCCTTCCGTCATCCCTTCTGGTACGTCTGTTTTATGGATACATCCGCTCAGTTTCTGCGCTATTCTTTCATGCAGGGTCGTGAATTTTTTAAACCAGTATGCATGTATTCCATCGTGGCCTGGTGCTCTCCAGTTTGCCATTTTTTAGGGTTTTCTTGATCGTTTCTTTGTTGATTTCTGTTTCGGTTCCTTCTTCGATTTCCTGCAGTTCATCTCTCATGTTTTTCAACCATTGGGCATTCTTGTTGTGCTTTTTTGGTACTTCCCATATCTTGCTCCAGAATTGTTTTGTTTCTGTTGGGTTCGGTAACTCTGTTGTTGTTTTTTCTCCATTTACGTTTTTGTAGAACTGGCTTTCATTTTTTTCAAAGGTCCTGTTCTGTTTGCTCTGTTCTGATTTGTACCTGTATCGTCTAAGTCTTCCTTCTATTGCTGCTATCCTTTGTTTTATTTCTTCATGTTTCTCATTTAGTTTTTCCTTGCGTTTCTGATTTTTGCTTCTGTTCACGGTTTTAGCTTCTTTCCGAAGTTTGGTGATCTGGGTTTCCAGTCTGATTTCCCATCCAGGTTTTGTCGGTCCTCTCTTTTGTCCATTCTCTTCGTTTCTTAGTTTCATACTTACCGATTTTGCCCCAGCATATATCAGGTTGTTTAGGTCTGTAATAATTTCTGTTGGGATGTGTGTGAGGAGTCTGTTACTCTTTCTGTTTCTGCTTGTAACTTCTTCGCTACTTCATTCCTGAGAGATGGGAGTTTTGTTTTGTTTTCTAACATGTATCGTCTAATGTTCTCCATTTAATTTGCTTCTTTTTCGTTGAGTTCTATCTCAGCAGGTTCTGTGGTTCTGCAGTCTTCTATCTCCCCTGGTTCTGTGATTCCGTAGTCTTCAATCTCTTCAGTTTCAGTGTGTATGTTTTGCTCGTCCTCTTTCTGTGGTCTCTCCTTTGGTGGGGTTTCTTGCTCCGTTTCGCCATTAGCCTTCTGTCTGATTTCCGTCAGTTCCATCTCCGAGAACCATCCTCGCTTGAGGATCTGTCTTGCTTGATCTGCTATCCTTTGTTCCGTTGTATGGTAGTCACTAGCAATGTCCCATTGATGTTTCATTCGTTTTCGGTAGCCTCTTTCTGTAGGGTAGCGGCTTTTATAATAGCACTCCATCACCAGTCTGTTCTCTTTTGTGGTCCATTTCTTTCTATATCCTTTCAGTTTGTTGTTTTCGCTCTGGTTTTCCTGTCTTTGGTCTGTGTCCTTGTCGTACCTGGAATCAGAGAGGTTACTTACCTGGTTCTTGTCCGTTGTCTTGTTTCTGAAATGAGAAGGGCCAACATTCGCCATCATCATCATCATCATCATCATCATCATCATCATCATCATCATCATCATCATCATCATCATCATCATCATCATTATTATTCTTATTATTATTATTCTTATTATTATTATTATTATTATTATTATTATTATTCCTATTATTATTATTATTATTATTATTCCTATTATTATTATTATTATTATTATTATTATTATTATTATTATTATTATTATTATTATTATTATTACTATTATTATCATCATCATCATCATCATCATCATCATCATCATCATCATCATCATCATCATCATCATCAGAGGAAGTTAATAATGGATGAGTTAACAGATGAAGACAGTCAATATTCGAAATTTGAAAAAGTTTTCAAGTTCAAACGGGTATTTTCCAGTGTATAGGAGTGTAACGAAAACAGAACTCCAAGTAGTATGGGGTTCAGATGTATTGGAAAATCCAAAAGAATCCGTGTAAAGATCCCACGACGGTGATTCCACCCAAGTCTGTAGTATTTTATGTTTATGTATATACATATATATATATATATATATATATATATATATATATATATATATATATCACAATGGACTGTGCTCTGATGAGCTTGCTGCTTATGTACCCTCACGACGTAAATTCACTAGACCCACCCGGAAACTTTCACCCTTTTTCTCAGTAGCCCCTTACGTCTACATTCGCGGCCTGCCTTGTTTGGAGTGAACTTTGTTAATATATATATATCGTGTATATATATATATAAATATATCGTGTTATATATATATATATATATATATATATATATATATATATATATATGAATGAAAGTATAGATCGGTGCATTGCATCATATTTGGGGTGTTATCTCTCTCTGTTAATTTATATGTGTCCAATAATAATGTGCAACTTCTTAAAAGGAATATTGGTATCAAGATACCTGCTTTTCCAAGATTGTATTTCTTCCTACACAAACGCTGTTTGCATGAAATGGTGAAATTAATTCTCTATCATGTTCTGTTGTCAGCCAAATGAGCAGAAGTGTTCGAAGACAAATCATTCAACCCTCCAGCTAATTTAAGTTCCTATCTGGTGACCTGACGCAGAGCAGCGGGTCATCGCGACACTTTCAGTGGCCCCGGAATTTGACCTCTATTAACTTTTCTCTTCGTTAAATCATCAAGGAAGAGATGAGCAAATATTCCCATTGCCAAGCGCGGAAAGCGTCATTGATTATCACTTCATATCGATGCAAACAGACAGCGAGGTTCGCGAAGTCAGTCACGTGATTCAGCTTGATGAATCGCTATTTTCCACGCAATTCTTCCAGCGACGCTCGATTTCAAGCGAACATCGCAAAACTTATTTTTATTTTCATGGAAGGTGCGTGCTTGGGCTTCAATCTTGGGTTCCTTCTCGTAAGACATTAACACATTAGAACTCCTCCCGCTACCAAAACGGAAAAAATACATTCGCCTTTCTCTCAGTGCTCGTAGGGTCACAATCGATTCCCTTGTACAGAGCGTGTGTGCGTGGGTCCCGCGTCTGTATAACACATTACCGCTGGACTCCTTCTCTGTGTACTATAACATAGTCACCTTCAAATCTGATTCCAACGATTACTTGTTCTGAACCGACCCATAACTAATCGACTGTAGTTGTATGTATCCATGAATTACGGCTGACAAGCGTTCGATCCTCAAATGACACTTAGGCTTGATGAGCGGTTACAATAAAAGCTTAGATATGTATGTGTGACGATGGACAATTTGGGTTACATATAAACTAGCGGAATCAATGTAGATTATTAAAGAGTGATTACATTTGAATACAAATTTGGATCCAGAAATGAATAATTATCTAACTGAGTTACTTTATACGATGTTAAGTTGAAGTACGGGTGATGTTTATACTGTGATAACAGTTGTGGTTTATAGTGAACTGTAGAATAGGTGCGTGACGCTGCTAGGGATCTGTCTAGATTTGACAGATAAAGAAATCGACCTTGGAATTAAGAAAGGGGTCATCTCTTCTCTCTTTTACAGCCCCTTTCTCACATAATAAAACTTGTTTGTCCTTTTTTACTGGTTATTTTCTATGGCATGTGCTCGACTGAACTCAAATATCTAGTTCCTCATTGTAAAACATTCATAGAAAACGTATCTACTTACATAATTGTAAAACCTGCCCTTCCCCTCTTCTGTGTACCTAGAACCAAACGGAACTTCCATGTACAAAGTGTATTTCTAAAAACCTCCTATCGATAGAAAACAATACCACAGAGTTGCTTCCCATCTCACTACAGATGGCCGTTTTTTAAGTCATAAGTTAATAATTACTTGGCAAGCCGTCTTTTAAAAAAATAAAACATTGGCCATTCCAGCCATATTTTCCAATGCTCTCATGGCGTTGTTCATCGTTCAACCGACTATCTCAGTAAGCTTGTCGTTGACGGAAACTTTACCCTTGATAAGTGTCTACAATTTGTATAAAAATAGATAAACGTAATTAACACTTACACCTACTTGCAGTCATGTTTAAAACAAGTAACTCCTTGCTGAGGAAAAATCAATATGGAGACTTAAGTTAAATCTTATATATAAAGTAGAGACGATTTTTCCCCTGTACCTTCTCGGACAATACGAAAATAACCACATGCATCACAGGCTACTAAACCTATCATTATAGTACACTTATTACCTCGAGCGTGTTTTAGTAAATGTGTTATTACTTTTTCCCAGCTAACACTAAATATTACATATGGTCCACCATTTACAGCTCTCCGAAAAACCAACTCCATATTTTTTTTTAACATAGTTCACCCCAAAAAAGGCAGGCCGCCACTGTAGACGTAAGTGGCTACTGAGAAAAAAGAAAAGGAGAGAATATAGGGGGCGGTCAACCTAGACTGGGATCTGCGCAGCGAGATGTATGTTTACATTTGTTTTAAACTTCTGCATGTCTGTACTGTCGGGGAAACAGGGGGCAGGAAGGGAGGTCCAGAGGCCAGCAGTACGAGGAAAGAAGCTATTTGAGTAGAAGGCTCTCCGATAACTGGGGGCCTCCATAGTGAATGAATGAGATTTAGTTGATTGTCGAGTTAGTCCAGTGAATTTTCGTCGAGGGGGCACCGGAGTAGCCAATTCATCGGAGCATAATCCATTGAAGTATTTGTAAAACAAGCACAAGGATGCCACATTGCGGCGATGGGAGAGAGGCTGGAGTTGGTTGACAGTGAGGGACCTACTAGGTTGGCGATTCTTTTTAGGACCTTGTCAAGGAGGGAGAGACTAGTAGATGATGCGCCAGCCCAGATGTGACAACAATACTCCATGCATGGGCGGATGGTGGTATTGTAGAGATACAGGATAATGCCAGGTGTGAGGAGTTTACTAGCACGGTAGAGGGAGCCAACCTTCTTTGCGGCAGCCTTGGCAATGTCTTCAATGTATTTGTTACAATTCATGTTACCTGTGAAGGTTAGGCCGAGGAGTTTCAATGATGAACTCTCAGGTAGGCTGTTATTTGCCATGACAATCGGTGGTTGCAAAGGTTCCTTGTAATTATTGAAGGAAAGGGGCTTTGTCTTTGCGGCATTAAAAGTTACCAACCATTTATGACCCAAATCCACTACAGCCTGGAGGTCATTCTCCAAAGACTCAGCAATTGTCTCGGATATGATCGCGTCGGTTTTACCAACATGGCGAGAGTAAAGGGTGGTGTCATCAACAAATAAACCAATCTCAGACACTATGCCATCAGGGAGGTTGTTTATATAGATCAGGAACAACAAGGGTCCAAGGATAGATCCCTGGGGTACACCAGCATTTATGTCATGTAACATTGATGAGCGGCCATCGAGGACAACCTGGATTTTTCTTTTGTCTAGGAAGGATCTAATTATATTAAGTAATTGCTCAGTAATACCGTATGAGCGTATTTTCAGCCAAACCGTGTCAAAGGCTTTGGATATATCTAGCGCTACTGGTCTAGCTTCTCCTTCCCGTCGAGTGCATGATACATGCGCTCAGAGATGACCGTAAGGATGTCTGCAGTAGATCGAGCTTGTCTAAATCCATACTGGCGGTCGGAAAGAAATTTAGCATTACTATCGCTGGATTGATTAGGAATTCAAAGATTTTAGCAAAGATCGGCAGCAGACAGATTGGGCGATAGTTCTGAGGATCGGTTCTATTCCCAGAGTTCTTGTAGACTGGTACCACAGAGGCAATTTTCCAGCTATCGTGGAAGCAAGATTCAGCTAGACACTTATTGTAGAGTTTGGAGAGGACAGGGGCCAGTTCAGCAGATCATTTCTTTATTACTATTACTGGTATAAGATCAGGCCCACAAGCTTTGGATGAGTCAAGGTTTTTATGATGTCTCTGACCTGGGATGGGGTGATGACCAGGTTATCAAGTGTGGCTTCGGTCAGCAAAGGGAATCTGGGGAAGGGGGTGGTTATCTGAGTCCAAAGTAGAGTTAGAAGCGAAGCGATGGGCAAGTAGTTCAGCTTTATCAGTGGCCGTGTAAGCGACATCATTGTGGTTTAATAGTGGGGGAATCGTTGATTGACCATTATTCACTACACTATTGTAGATTTTCCAAAAATCTCAAGTACCTAATTTCTGTGACTGGATGGGTTTTTTGTTAACTCATTATACTTTCTCTTCGCTTCTCCTATCACGGCCTTGCAATTATTTCTTGACTATAAACTTATTTCTATTAGTATCTGACTTATGGCGGCCGAATTTACGGAATGCTTGTTGCCTCTCGGAAATGGAAACTGCACATTCCGAGGTGAACCATTGAAAAGAGTGAGGCTTACTAAAGAATTTTCGCATGGGTACATAGGCTTCAGTGCCTGCTTTGACCCATTCAGTTAATTCGTTTGCACACTGGTTGGCAGGGAGTGAGAAGGTTTCCCTCCATAGGGCATGACTGATGTGATCTCTGATTGACTCAAAATCAGCCCGCTCGTAGTATCTTGTTGTTTTGAGCAACAGTTCATCAGCTTTTGGACGACTTCTTTAGGTAATATGTATCATTAGAACAATGTGATCAGCATTCCCGAGTGACCTATGGGCTTTCGTCCCACAAGCCTCGGGCATTGAGGTCAAGAAAAGGTCTAGAAGTGAGGCTTGTTGGTCTACTCGATCGGGGATGCAGGTCGGAAAATCGACAGTCTGAGAAAGGGAGTGAGCTAAGGAGAAATTATACGTAGAGTGGCCGGCTGCGTCAGTAAGGCTGGAGAATCCCAACCAGTCACGGTGGTGGGAATTAAAATCCCAAAATACATGTATCTGGGCATTCAAGTCAGTTTAGAGTGCGCTGTCTATGCTTACAGAGAAAGAGTTTAGCAGAGTACAGTCTTGGGTCGCCGGGGAGCGGTATAAGAAATATAAGTAACACCATATAGGTGGTAGCAAAGATTTTTCTCCCTAACAATTCTGTACTGTCACTCTACTCATCGACACCGGGAACTAATAAATACAGTTTAATTTTAACAAAAGAGTCCGTTCGCATTTATTATTTGCCCGGTATTTATTTACTACATAATGTAAAGCAATATGCAAAAACTTAATTACCGCTCCCGTTCACTCCGATGATTTTCCACGAATATCAGATTACGTTATTTCTAATTCTACCTATGACTTCTATATTTATATTCATTCCGGAATTAAGCGAATAGAAATTAACGAACACAGTTCCTGCAACATTTAATCATTCAACATGGCGGCTACAATTTCTTGATCGAATCGACTTCTTATTTAATTCAATAAGCGCCAAGATACTTGTAGACCCTTATACATTTACATTTTCAAAATCATACTACTTTAACACGCATATTATAGAAAATTTGGCCAAATCAATTTACTTCATAAACTAATGACCTAAACCGTGTCATTGTTAAACTTTACATTTGTCGTCGGCAGAAGCTAAATATTAACATAACACGCATGCCAATAAACAAGCTTAGCTTAATTGGCCTATTTTTACATTATTTTTTTACTCGAAACCGTGGCGTAGTCTTTAAGAAAGGAGGTTTCGTGATCTCCAGTTTT